>CM068309.1:26458540-26828540 GCA_034768735.1 Schistosoma mekongi | reverse complement strand
GCTTGCCTATCGTGATGACCCAACTGAGCTATATTGGCTGGAATGCATGTTCCTCTAGGTCCTACCATGCCAAACAACTCTGTTGGAGAGCGATAAAACTAAAGGCAGTAACCTAACATCAGAGGGCGAAGTCGTACTGCTGAATTTAGAGCGGTGTGACAGCAGTAAGGTGTTCCCCTCGGAAAACCAGCATCTGCAGCGATGCTGCTCTCTTAAAGCAAGCAAGGAGTTAGAAAAGGTCGAATCTAAAAATGTCACACCTCACCTTACTCCATAGATTTCCGTCTAGAACGGAGTTAACACTTTAAAAACTTCCCATAACAAGGTCGTGCGTGATTGGCCTCAAGCAATCGCCCCTTGAACTCTGCGATCGAGCTCCCGTGTCACTATGACCGATACTAATCCAGTTTCTTTTTCAGGAACCTCAAGAAGTAATAAACTTCCATGGTGTGGGCAGCCGGGAGGTGACAACCGCCCTCATACCTATAACAGCACACGAGGTCATCTTGTTCGAGGTCAAATCACACCATTAACTGTTAATAACTCTATTATCCACACGATTAACCGGTCTAGCCTAACTTTATCACCTCACGCCTCTAATACTAGTGATTTGAGTTCACAAAATGTTATTCCTGGTCTCCTGAAACCTCGCACTAAACTACATATCGGAGCTTTTAACGTCTGAACCTTAGGCCAAATAGGACAACAAACCTCCTTAGCTATGACTCTAAATTCACTCGCCATTGATGTCTGCTGCGTTTTTGGAACGCGTATACAGGATCCAAGTACAATCATTCGTTTGATCTCACCTTGTGAAAATAAAGAACCGACCCGGTTCACCCATCGTGTTTAAGAAGACCCCCACTGCTACCACTCGAGACACTGCTGGTGTAGGTATAGCACTAAGTTTAAAAACTGAACAGGTTCTCCATGACTGGATTTCCATAGACAGTCGCTTATGCACTGTCCGTCTAGACGGGACGGTAAGAACTCGGAAAGATAGGGACACATGCCGTCGCTTCTTTGTTGTTTCTGCCTACGCTCTCACTGATCGTAGCTCAGATGAAGCAAAAGATGAATTTTACAGAAAGCTTTCCGACCTCCATCAAAAACTAAGCACATCGATGTAGTTATAGTGGTGGGTGATTTCAATGCCCGAGTAGGTAGATTAGGTGGAACCGAAAGGCACATAGGTAGATCCTAAGTTGTCAAGGTTCAACGAAAAGATAATGGTGATTGTTTTTTACAACTATATTTAGATAACTGTCTGTTTCCCGCTAACACCAACTTTAAGCATGAAGAAAGATATCAGTTGACACAGCGACCTCCACAATCAACTCAACACTGGACTCAAATAGATAACATTGCCATCAGCCACTGTTGGAGAGGTTCGATAGAGGACTGCCGCACATTTTGGAGTACATGTTTAGACTCATACCATGCTTTCATACGATTGCGTCTTAGTCTACGCCTCACTGGACGTAAAAAATCCACGGCAGAGATTCCCCTCAGAGTTCGACTTAATGATGAAAAAGTCAAGAATACATTTCAAGAACAACTAGAAAAACAATCAGTCAACTACGTAAGCTGTACTCATCCCGAGTCAGCTTGGAATGATATCCAAAAAACTGTTGAAACAGCAGTAATATTTACTAATAAACTAAACCAAAAGTTAAGAAAAACCAGTGGATTTCGGCTGAATCTACTGAACTTATAAATACTCAGTAACTCATCCCGTCTGGTTTTAAATACGATGAAGAGCGAAACCAACTTAAACACAAGCAGGTTAACAGCTAACACATGATTGTGTGGGGTGGTGAAGTCCAAAGAGAAGGAAAAGGCAACAGCAATAGGTAACAGTAGACAACTGTTCATACTTATCAAGGAAACGGGTATTAGAAATCTGACTGTAAGTGAAACTATCTCAGAAAAAGATGGGACCACTATTCACTGTCAATCCAGAAGGTTGGACCGATGGATAGAACACTTTAGGGGACAGTTCAATTGGCCCTCGGCGTCATCCCAGTTGCCTACCGTTCCCAAGCAATCTGAATGGCAAATTAATATTGGTCCCCCAAGTCTAAGTAAGATTGAAAAGGCTACAGGGAGTCGAAAGCAAGGGAGATCAGCAGGACCTGATGGGTTAACCTCTGAGATATTTAAGGATGGTGGTCCAGTTTTAGCAGCGAGATTAACCGGGATCCTGTCTAGAATCTGGGAACTGGACGCAATCCCATCCTACTGGTCTCGGACGCTAATCGTCCCAATCAATAAGAAAGGACAGAAGTCCTCTTGTGACAATTACCGAGAAATCAGCTTAATGAACATAGTGTTTAAAATATTGGCTACAATAATACTTCGACGCTTAACTAAAGCACATGAAGAGCGAACTCGAGAAAACCAAGGTAGTTTCAGACCTGGACGTGGTTGTATAGACCAAATATCCACACTCCGCCAGGTTCTGGAACATAGGCACACTTTTAGACGCCCAACAATAGTTGTAATATTTGACTCTATCGATCGTAAGGTTATGTGGCAATGTCTGTCATTGAAAGGCGTACCATAGAAGTACATTAACCTTGTACAAGCTCTCTACTCAAACACCACATGTCGAGTCAGAGTTTATGGCGGATTGTCATCAGAACTGATTACCTCAAGTGGTGTTCGTCAAGGTTGTCCGCTTTCCCCATTTTTGTTTAATTTTATCATTGACATACTTTTAGAGTTAACATTGTCATCGTCTGATTTCTCCGGGGTTGACCTCCTTCCAGGAGATAAACTTGCTGACTTAGAATATGCAGATGATATATTTCTCTTAGGTGAAGATGCTAATGAAAAGCTGAATCTCTTGACTACCTTAAACATGAATGTAAGAATGTTTGGGATGCGATTCTCTCCATCCAAATACAGTGATGCTTCAGGATTGGCTTGCTTCGGCACCGAAATTATTGATAGGGAGGGGAGTAACTGAATGTGTTAACCGCTTCACTTATTTTGAGAGCCTCATCAGTCCTGACGGTTTGGTGTCTGCTGAAATCCCGACTCGTATACATAAGGCCCGATTAGCTTTTGAGAATTTGCGTCACTTGTGGCGTAGGCGAGACATCCGAAGACTGAACAAAGGATGCGTTTACCGCGCAGTAGTTCGATTCGATTTACTTTATGGATTTGAAACAGTGATTAAGGATAGAGGATATTCGTAGGATCCTAGTATTCGACCACAGATGTCTTCGAAGAATTGCTCGTGTTCACTGGGGCCACCGAATAAACAAAACGTTGGTTAGGAATAGAGCACTAGATAAATACGGTAAGTCTATTGATGAAGTAGTAAATTTCCATCAGCTAAGGTGGTTGGGACATGTGTAACGCATGCCTGAACACCGCCTACCTCGACGAGCAATGCTGTCTGGTGTAGGAGTAGGCTGGAGGAAAGCTAGGGGCAACCAAGCCAAAACATGGCTCCAGTCCATGAAGTCATTAACAATTGGGCTGAGCCACGTTAATAAGTATAAACTATCTGTTCGGTGTCCGCGTGATGACTGCAACCAATACTTAGAGACTTTAAGTGGCATGGCCCAAAATCGGTGGTAATGGTGTAAGTGCATCCATTCAGTGTCTTCCTCCAGATTCTAAGTTTTTGAATTCATCATAATTTTTTCTTCACTGAATCACATTTTCTTAAATCTTATCTACGATCTCTAACTCTGCTACTACCTCCCCTACTCTGGGATTTGATCCGACAATATAATCTGTATCTTGTAATTGAGGCATGGCGACTTGAACTGATGTACGTATGTATCAAGTTCTACGTTGTAACTAACTAACTGATTAATACCTTTAAAACACTGGAATCTAAGTAGTTGGATTTGATGAAGTAGTAATATTAAAAGACATTTTTCACAATGGAGTATCATTTTCTAAGTCAACTTTCAACATGATCTCAACCACTAATTTTAATGAAAGCATTTCATTGAAAATTAAAAAAAAGGTTAAGCACAGTCGACTGTGGGACGAACGTAGGATATACGGTAAGTTTATTTAGGATTCACCGAATGGATCTACTTATATCCTACTGTTTATGTTTAGACTGAGATTGGAACTCAGTGTTTTTTGTTTTAGACGTACAACGGAGTTATCCATTGAGCTATAGATTCCGGATAGCAACCAACTTAATATCTCTATTAATAGAGCCACTGAATTAGAAGAATAAAAAGTATGAAATAATATTGATACTGAAGATTAAAAAGTATACAAGCAAATTCCCTAAGGCGCAATAAGTGCAGGAATCTTTTTTTTAATTATGTCACTTAGAACAGGAACATTTTTCAAATTTTTTTGTTCGATAAGCGTTCATAAGGACAAAGACAGTAACCGTTAGATTTATATAAATACTGATACATTTTTGTTTCCTTGGTATATATTTTATTTCTGGTCCATAATATTTTTCAACTATATTAAGTCGAGCGCTGTGTTGCGCCCTATTCAGAGTGTACTCAGAGTGTGAATTAATTGATACGGTGACTCGATAGTTAACAGAGATTTTAGTTACCCGGGCTATTTCCCAATAATTTAAACATAATGCGAATTTAACTAAAATTAAGACACTCGGGACTCAATACATATAGATAACCTAACAACATGATGGATAATCAAAGCTGGTTTTAACCTTGCCTTGTTGGCCATACTCGGAAGTACGATTATCCAACTGAATGATCAAGAACCAGATGAGTAAGACGTTAAACATAGACTATGCTACACCAGCGTCATCACAAACAACCAGTAGTAGAAATACCACATAAACGGAAGACAAGAATATGTAAGTTACAGTTCTCTATTCACCGATTATGATACGCCACCTGTTTGTTTATACTTTCAGTAACCAGCTCACGTAAGAAGGAGAAAAAGTGGTTATTAAGAAGATACCATGAATGTGTAAAACAGTCGACCACTATATACAGCAGATTGATGCGTAACTAGAAAAATGTATCAATATATAATAATTTACATTTAGCGATCGAATCATTTCAAATCTAGTAATTTAAACTTCCTCTAAATGTTTAATGATAATTAAGTATGTAGACAATTCGTGTATAAGCATAGATCCATTAAAAAGCTCGATTATTTGTAAAATATACAGTCAGTCAAACTCAATAAAAATGAGACGATGGAGTGTAAGGAGAATAAAGTCAATTTTCCAAAACATACTGGTTTTAATGAATTTAAAATGGTATGACCACGACATTTTTTTGCGAAAAACTGAAGCTTAATATATTCGTTAGCTATTCGATCCATACGTTGGCCAATATCTTCATGAAGACTGAAAGAAAGGAAATAGGAAGAGATATATTGTATTATAAATGTTTTAAACATCATTAAAACCCTTTGCCAGCGTAATTACTGGTGCATTTAGCTTCTATTTCCACTTTACGTGTTAAGGATAGTGATATTACCCGGTTGTACAAACTGAAGTAGATGGAGATGGATCCTGAATTGAGACTTAGTGCCTGCACGTCGGATACTTTAAATACTGAGTTCCATTTACCTACTATATTTATATTATCGTGTCTAGAGAATGCATATAATCATGAAACAAAATTCATACAAATCAAACGATATATACGTAATACGACAATGTTCAGATTCATCATAGAGATAATTGGAACCGGGTAATAAACAATGCAGTGTATTTACTAAATCAATTGGCACAAAACCTCACAGTAGATTACTTTGGCTTAAAGAGAAAACGACAACAAGTTCATTAGACGGCGTCAATCAGGAGGAAATTTGCGAAACCTAAGATTTAGGGTAGTTAGTACATGTTAAAAAAGCATATCTAGGATCACGAAGATATTAGTGATCCCTGTGGGATGAGTCTGCGTCATTAAGACGTTACTACTGAGCTAGTCAGACTGCTGCTCATAACCACCTGTAGAACTGAGATATTTACACCGACTAATTAGTAATTATTTAAGATTAGTGATATGTAACAAAATCGCATACTCGTTATTCCGAAAGTTGAGTTTACATAACCAACAGTAATAATTGTTACAGTGGGACAGACAATTTATAACGACAGTCTGAAAAAACTGCTTTTATGTTATTGCGATCGGTATTGTCGAAACATAATAACTAAACGTTTAGTTAGCTATGGACCTGTATGAACTCATTGAAGGTTACCAGGCTTATTTTAGTCCTGAAGTTATTTTGAATTTATCTTAAATCTATTACTACGTTAGTGTACACAAGTGCCCTAGTTTCGTCTTTCTACTTACAAAATTGGTTTACCGCATGTAGAATATCAGTAGCTGTTACGATTCACTAAATGACACTAATTAATTGGTGTTTCTCTTAATTTTCTTTCACTCAAAAGACCTTGATCAATTGTTCCCTGTTTGATTCGCTAACAACTAGCAAGGTTTCTCACCGAGATCACTTCAACAATGATAATAAAAACAGTAATAGTAGTAAATAGTAATTGAATCAACGAAATACAACTTACGAACAATCAGCATAGAATTCAACTGGCCAAATATCCACTTCGTTATCATCATCTATATCATTATTTATATCTTTTGACGTTTCACCATTATTATTATTATTATTATTAGATTTATAATAGAATTGATCAACCATTTGTTCTTCATTCACTAGTCGTTCATTAGATTGTGTTAGCCAACGTTCTAAACGTGACACACAAGCACCTAATGTAAATAAACTATTTGCATAATCCTATAAAAAATAATACACTAATTGTAAATGAATGATTCAAAAAAATAATATTATCATAAGTACTTACAATAATTTTGATACTGGGTGGTTGAAAGAAGTCGGAAGGAAAACTTTATGACCTACGTATTGTGCGAATAGGCGCTCTTGCAAAGTGTATTTGCAATATTCACAAAAGAATTGATGTTCTACAAAGGATTGAAAAGTGGATCGCCTACATACATAGTTTGAGACGTTAATACTGAGTTAGTCAGATTACTCAGTGTATAGTCAATCATACATAACGTAGAGCCTGTTGCCCATATACGTAGGTTTAAGTTGCTGTACGATATTAGCAAAACCAAATCAAGTCAACTAGATTAGTATTATAACGTGCTTCAACAAGGAGCAATCAAGTTATGTGTGGAAGAGTAATGATAATTAAGATTTAGGATAAGATAAGACGTGACTTCACCTATGACAGATTACTAACCATTATATCACCCTATGTCTCCAACCATTAACCACAATTATTACGCGAACCCCGACCTGCTAATGCAGCTCAGATAAACACTTAACAATTTAATTAACTGGTGTCGCGTATTGATTCGGGGGCCACCTTGCTTTCAATACACTGATACATCTGCCGTCATTGTGCACCGAGTTTGGTGGTGATTGAGCACAGATAACGCATAAGTGGTAGTGGTTCTGTGAAACTTTATGTGCAATATCAAGATTATATTCAATACAAAATAACTATGCCCAGCAAACCATTAAAAATAAAAGGGTAGCATCAGCAGTAATCAACTGTCTTATCCTACTTAGATATTCAAAACATGTAAAACCGTGACTTCATGCAAATAAAGCGCAAAGCACTTTAAATCATGCTGCTACGCACTGTTGAGAAATCTTAAAAACTAAAATGAGAAAGTCTTTCAGTACTCACATATTTTAAAGGACCCATGATAGGCATTATCATCATAGGGTTCAGATGAATTTAATTTGGTTTAATCAATACCACTGCTATAAACACGCGATCATGAGTTGTAACTACATAACTAAATGATCAAAAACGTAATGTAACAAATAGACATAGTTTTGACTCGGTTATTTCAAATACCAAGTATACAAACATCTGTCAAATCAAATAGCCAATTAAAGGTCATCTAGCAGAGAGATTAAAGTGTATGCCATCTCCAGCTAATTGGTAATCAAGTTCGGTAATTAAACAACATCGGTTACAATGAAGCATACCAGTAAAGATTGACAGATTCTTAAATAATCTTGAAAAGCCAATCAGAAAACAGGTATCGTAAAAGAATAAATTATAACATGAAGTCTTGAAATACAGATCTTGACACTGATTGTTTCACAAGCTAATTACATGAAATAAAATAACGAAAATAAATTACATTCAAAGCATACCTTTTCATTTTTTATATGTTGAAGGGATTTTAATTTAGTTGATAATTCTTGGTCAGTAGATTGAAGTTCTTCAAGGACCGACTACATAACAAAAATTGAGGATTCAACGTCCAACAAATGCTGAAGTAATGACTTTTATATAATGATTACAGGATATATAAAATGATGTAAGAAAGTATATTGCTGTACAACAGTATCGAAAATAAACTACTATAACCAGCTACAAAACAATATACATATAAGCTTTGTTGACTGGATATAAAACAAAACGCGAGATCGTAATGTGATGCAGTGGCTTCTTGATTAAAGCACTAGGCTTCTTGACTAACAGGTCCCATAATTGAATCCCTACCCGCTAATTCTGTTTGGGCATCCGAATAGAATTACAAACCTTTAGACAATGTGCTAGTTAGCATTCATCAGCAAGGTATACCTGCATTCTTAAAGAAATTGATATTTCCCGGTGGATTCAAACCCGTGTCACCTAACTTCACAGTCTGAGACGCTACTACTGAACGACTAACCTTATGCAAGAATGATATTAGTGAATGAGTTGTAGGTTTAGGAGAGTGGGAATTCCATTACCAATCAGGCATATAAAAATGAATAGGTGGAATACAGGGAATTGACATTCCTGTGAGAACATACTGGCTCAATGAGAGGTATCAGTTTATAAGTCTGATAAATCTTAGGTTCAACAGATAACAAAAGAACTATAATGGTTTAAGAAAAATTGGGACACAATTTAAATATGGCCGTCTTCAATGCCTTTGACGTTTGGTATATTATGTAGTCACACGGTACTTATTTTAAAAACTGTAAATTTCGATGAATCAGGCTGATTTCAGCACTAGATGTAGATGCACATTCACCTTTTGTTAGGACAAACTTACGGACGTCCGACAGTAGTCGTATTCTTTGACTCGAAAGCAACATACGACTATGTAGACTAATAGGTTTTGGGCAGGAGTTTATCATTAAAAAGCATACATCTAAAGTGAATGAAAGCTCTCCACTCGAAAACTACTGATATTGTCAGAGCTCATGATGAACTGTCATTAGAGCTGTCAACATCAAGTGGTTTTCGTCAGAACTGTCTCTTATCACCTGTTTTTTTAATTTTGTCATGGATTACCCCCTAAGAATGATACTTTCTGCACCTAACATTCTCAGGAACTAAAAATAATAGCGAGAAGTTTTCACAATGATTGAAGTATTGTTTTTTTAAAAGGAACTACAGAATCATGTGTAAAATAACATTCATTGAAGGTTGCAATATACATAAGCAAATAAACTGTAATCAATAAAGAAATTAAGCGCTTTAAGAATAAACATATCTTTGTTTGAATGCATGTATTTGTGCGTCCGTGTAAAATGTAGCTTTGTAATAAAACAGTAAATTAAAACTATTGTTTATTATGAATGGACCTATTTAGCAATTCTTATTATTTTTAGCACTACAATTTCATGCTATAAGTGTATACTATAAAATAATTTTGTAATGAAACATCAATTAAAAGAAATAATGAAAACGCTGGAGTATTCTTTGAATAGTTGCTTGATTAGTGCTTATTCAGTGCAAATATCTCAATAATGGACTAAATAGCTCAGTGATATCATTTTGGACTATGAAACTGAGTGACAAGGATTTTCATTACATAGTGACAAACAACATTAAGGTATTTAGTTATGACTTGGTGTGATGAGTAAAAATTAGTAAGAAATCCGAATGAAGCAAGCCTTTTCGCTCGTAATCTTAAAACATCTTACAACAAAACTGATCAATCGTGTAAATTATGATGAATGACTAATATCCAGGACTGTTATCCAAGAGATTATTTCTAATATTTTGGTTGTATTTACACAGGATGTTAAATTTATATTATTTGTATGTTGCCCTCTCTTTAACTCTCCTCCCATGTGACCTGTTAACTGTTGCTGTCACTTTCTATTAAAGAATTATGACTAATTAGTTATATAGGCGATACCCCAGTTGCTCTTGTCCTGTATTGATGTTATTTTTCTAATTGGTTAACAGTACGGTCAGGTTTTACAAGTATAAAAAGAAGTTTTTAAAGTATAGACTGACTGCAGATGTTGGTTTGTTTATCCTGTGTTCTTTTATTCGGTTTGAGACTAAAAGGATCTGGGCAGACTTAGTGGCATCAATCAATTAGCTTTACTGCACGAGTCGCATAGATAATTTGGTCAAATGATATCCGTATTGATTAGAGTTTATGACATATCGAAAGCATACTACACACGAGGTCAAGTCATTTATTTATACTAACTGTTCAATGAAAATAGTATGGCTGCGAGTTGTTTACCAGTCAGTAACTGCGAAATGAATGTTCGAAAATGAAAGTCACGAAGGATTCAGTGACCCACCATTCTCTTCACTACTGTAGCATTGTCACTTCCAAATTTCAAACAAAGCAAAAGAAATCAATAGCATCAAACCAAAACTCCAAATAATTAATAATTTGTATAATGTAGCTTGATAAAATTAGTTACAGAGTAAGATGATAGTGTATATACATTTGAGGTGTTAGGGGTGCTGAATCCTCGGAAATCACTTAGTAAACTTATTATTTTTGTAACTTAATTATGAAAGTCCTAATTTCTCATTTTCGCCCCAAAAGCGCCGATTATCACCGTCAGTCCGTGTTTTCCGCCTCGAAGGACCTTAAGACTTATTGGTTTGTTTCCGCTTTTAGTACGTTATTTTTGTGACACTTCCAACGACATTTTTTGCTGCATATATAGGCACCAGTTGACTTCGTGTTACTCATCTTCTGAGATGCTTGTGAAATTACGCTCTTCCTTCCCAGGTTGGTCTGCTTGCACAAGTTAGCCAGGTTAGGGCATTGAGAATAGCGTAGCTTCATTTTGTGTTCCGTATTGGTGTTGCTTGTTCTCATTCGCACGTATCAAGATAATTATCTTAATTCTGGAAACCTATCAGGAGGGTAGAGAATACTTTGAATCACGCTCAAAAGACATTGAAGAGTAATAGTTCCTGATGGTTCATAAGAAGTTATAAACGAAGAAATAACTTCTAATTGAACATTTAAAATTAATATAAGTGATCATAAAATTACAACCCTGATTTTTGGTTACTAATAAAAAACTACGAAAAGCATCATTCAAAAGATACAAGTAATCATAAACAGCTGTTTGCGCAAAATACTTCGGATCCACTAACCAGACACCACCAGCAACAACCTTCTGTGGTAGAAAACAAACCTGCTCCCAGCCCAGGAAGAAATTAGGAAAAACGCTGGAGGTGAATAGGACATACATTGAAGAAATTATCAAACTGCAACGCAAAACAAACACTAACTTGGAATCCTCAAGGCTAAAGAAAAAGAGGAAAACTAAATAACACATTTCGCCGGGAATCGCAGGTAAACATGGAGAGAATGAACAGCACTTGAGAAGAACTGAAGAGGAAAGCCCAAGACAGAGTTGGTTGGAGGATGTTAGTTAGTGGCCTATGCTCAACCACATGAGGTAACAGACATTGGTTGATTGATTTTCGTTCATGAAGTAAATTGAAATTATACAGTGAAATATCTAGTTTAATGTTTTCATCAGTAAACAAAATGCTTACGTTACCCTATATGTCTATTAAAACACTAGAAATAAAAATTACCACTGGTATTAGTCGTGATGATTACTGAAGCGGAGTTCCGGGTCAACAGTTAAAGCATTAGACTATCAGCCACCAAGTAACAGGTTTGAAGCAATTACACCTACTTAGGTTTGAGCATTCACGATAATAGTATAGCTCAAAGCAGAGTACTTAAAAACTGTACTCAGTGAATGAGTTGTAGAACAGAGTACTGAGAAATATGTGTAAATAAATGTTACTAAGACAATATAGAAGTAGTCAACGAAGGTTAGCCAACGTCGAACTTGAGACGAATGTATATCGGTTCTAGTTGCAATACTGAGATTGGGAATTAACAAGATATGTAGCCGGGGGGTTAAATAATACTAAATGCAATAAAAAGCATATACTAGAGAGATATAGTTCATAAGCAAAAGAAGTGGGAAGAGTGAAAAGTAATGAATGAAACATAACTTCAGAATAATAAGGAAAATGGGGAATAGATGCAACAACGTCTCCAACCATAGATTTTTATAGTATAATTTATTTACTAAGTGTACAACCGTATAAACAGGAATTTGGACAACGCGTGTATTGTATGAAGGAAAGCGATACTACTTGACTGTAGATGGATTAGGATTTCGACGATGAGTGGTTTAATCGCTTAGCAAGAATATAGTACTTACATGAAATTAATAAAAAGAACGCTGTTGTACTATGCTACGCATACCGAAATACAAACGAATAAAAAATGTTGCTAACTCACTGATACATAAGATTGTAGTTGTTTCAATGGTGTTGTTATGGTATCGATTGATTTGTCCAAACCGACAAGATTTGTTGACAGACTTACAAAATCGGCATAATCTTGATTGATTAATTCAATTAAACTCGATTTGAGAATATTTGAATATTGCAGCAAATCATCACGAAGTTTTTCTAGTGATATTCCACGACAATAATGCTCCAAAATGAAATCGTCTGAATTAAAATCATTCTTAAAAAAAATGTTTTAAAAAGAAAGTAAGCAATATGAATAAAATATTTTTAGAAACTATATGTTGGTAATTTTTGAATTTTTGTTAATCACCATCCCTGAATATTCACGCTTAGGGAATAAGATATCCATAAGAATCGAAAGCCTATACAAGCATAGTTTAGTGATTAGATTGCTGGGTTCTCCACATAAACGATGTAAACAGTTGAGTACTACTCATAGGTCAATAATATAAATCTGTACAAAATACATAAGTTACGTTATTACAAGTGTTTTCAAAGTACGTAGAACTAAACAGTCGCTGAGGTTATCCACAACAAATTCAGTGTTCACCAAATGTCGTAATAAGTAACTTCAATCACATTCATTTGATTCATCCATCCTACATATTAATGTAATTTTAATTAAAGATTTCACTTCAAGCTAGTTCAAAAT
Organism: Schistosoma mekongi; assembly: GCA_034768735.1. Taxonomy (NCBI): domain Eukaryota; kingdom Metazoa; phylum Platyhelminthes; class Trematoda; order Strigeidida; family Schistosomatidae; genus Schistosoma; species Schistosoma mekongi. Next base: position 26,815,365 of record CM068309.1, on the reverse strand, counting down.
ATATCCAGTAATGTCTGTTATTCATGCAGTGTTATGCATATTGGGACTGTGATTGATTGCCTTTCATTATTATACTTAGCATATTTATCATTTAAGAAAATATAAAACGTCAAGTTATACTACTTTCTTTGAAAATAAATTCTGCTGGAAATAGTATTTATTCAGTATATTTTTATAATTCTTCAACAATTATAAATAGATCAAATCACCATTTCTTGTTAGCTGCAATCAGAAATATACAATATCACCAAACTATGCATTTCAAAATCGCCAATATGGGAAAAATTTACATCCTACTGATTAGTTGGTTATATACTTATTTGTAACTAATAAATCAAATCAAAATACAATGGATCTTTATGGACATTTAGGTGTATTGTTTCTAAAATCATTGACAAATTTATTGAAATGACGAGACACTAATGATTATAGATAGCCACTAGATGTTATTTGAGATAACTAAGCTGTCAAAAAGATATACCATAGATAGGCAAAAGACATTTATCGTAAAATAAAACGCAACGTATAATAGTCTGACGAAAATAAAAAAGTGGTTTGAATAAGATCCACTATCAACGGAAGAAGTCTGAAAACTGTAAAGTTTGTAATGGCAACTGGGCGAAATATCTTATGAGCCTGCTGCGGTGGGACAAATTAATTTGTTGATCCACGTAGTTGCACAAACAAACTTATTGTTTACATCTTTTATCAATTGGTTTCATCTGCTGTAAGCACTAGTATTTTCTCACTTCTCCAGATATCCTGTTAATAAGTTTCATTCAACAATATAATTTGGTTACAGTAGGAGTCCTCAGTACTAATTATTCAATACTGTAATAAATCTCGCTTTGGTATGCATTAAGACTGTAATTATTCAAAGATATGAATATTCTTCATAATTAACATCTATCAAATATCATTTTCAATTATAAATGTTTCAGATTAGTCCACCTGATATATAACTAGATTATATTCCAACCATCACGTAAATAAAATACATGAACTTAGATGCATTTGTCTTTTGTTGCTTCAAACAATAGACAAAGAGGTGCGACTGCATGTGGAAACGAGTATTCGGTTGCTAACTGGAAGGTTGATATTATATAAGTTGGAATGTGACTGGCAAGTGGAATCCAGGACGCACGTTTCGTCCTATTTGGGAAGGTTGATAGTTCGGTCCCATACGGAGGTGATAGCCAACTTCTGTAAACCTAACCAGTACTGGTTGGTTAGTGTTTAACGAAATCACTGCATTAATTCAGAAACCTCGTTTACATTTTGTCATCTCGCATCACTTCCGATGTAGGCGAGATATCCATCTGCCAAACAAAAGACCAATATACGGAGTTCCAGTCCACTCCGTACTAACCAATGGCCGTGAAATATGGACCATGGAAATAGAAGATATGAGACTGCAAGTCTTTCATTATAAGTGACTTTGAAGCATCGTCCACATGTCCAAGAGCAACCGATCAAGCAATCGCTAGGTTAGGCACAGAGTACTAAGTAAGGATAACAAGTTGGTTGGTGATGTGAATGTTCATTGACTGAGTAGGTAATTATATGCACCCAACCGTCGCCGTCTACCTCGAAGAACCGTAATTATTAATCGGAGATTAACCTGGTTAGTCAGTGCAAGAACTTTTTATTCTCTCTTTGATTTTAATTTACATCAACCTTCTGTAATTACATGTTAATTCCCACTTGCTGAAGCATATTCTGGAATTAATCAAATTAATTAGATCAGGTCGTGGTATTTCTCTTTGTTTCTTACTATATTTTCACTCTTTATTTAGCTCACTCAGTAGTTCGTCGTAGGTGATAGTTATACCTTGTCAAATCGGTTTGATGTTGCAAAACAATCGACTTCATGAATCCTGTCACCAACGTCAAAGTATGATTGCCTTTCTTAAGCCAAGTTCATCACTTACACTGGTCTCCTTGCTTTTTTCGGAGTCACACCATGCACCACAGTAGAGGCAGTATCAATAGATCCACTAGTGGATACTCACAAACAGTTGCCGTTACATTAGGTTGTGTGAGTGCTAGTGGTGTGACAGTTCGAGTATAACAAATCTCATATTGGCTTACGCCAATCTCTGGCATCTTTGGTGTCACCGTGATGTTCGGTGACTTTCCGTATTCGACCACCAGTCTCCGAAAGGTTTCTGAAACCAAGTGGCGATATCATGATAGTGAGACTGAGATTCATAAATGCCTGTTAGCTCACAGTGATGATAATTCAATGAATATCACCACCTTCAGTATTTTACGAATGCCTTCCAAGCGGCTTCTATATTGCATATTAATTGCCGACGCTTGACTTGTTGGAAAAAGCGAATAGACGACCAGTTTGTGACATGGTTCCGTATTACAACAGATTTTATACGACTAATCTCTAGCAAACCCACTACAAATCCCTAGTTGGCGTCCTAGAGATGCAGAAATCCAGTGGCTGTATTCTTATGTGAACTGTACCTACAAACTAACTTTCTTAATCTCCTGTTGGATCCTCCTTTTTGATTGTAACTATATTGTATATATTATATTTTTAAAATGTTGTCTGTCCAATTGTTTAGCGAATATATTTTTGGTGCTTATTTGTGACAGATTTTATGTCTAAACAAAAAGAATATAGAAACATATTACGTAGTAACCACTATAATGAACATGCCTTTTCGACAATCAAAGTTGAGATGATGAACCTGTGACCTGACAAAATATTGTATTAATACAAAAGACAAACGAGTTGCCACGAAGGACTGTACTGTCAAGAGAAGAATTAAAGTTAATTCAGCCAGCACATTTCAATTATTCTGAAGTGAATAACTCATCTTACGACACAGAAAAAGCTTAGTAACGCATCTTGACTAACAAACTCAAGTGAAATTTATTTTGAAACCAGCAAACAACTGCTGCAAACATTACATTACCACAGAGCAGAAAAATTCCAAAATTTTCAATGAATAGATTAAATAGAATCATAAATTAGTTTTAAAAGCTTACATTTAGAAATGATTCACGATCAAAACAAAATGTTAGACCAGCAGGAGCAACATCAAGTGTATCCTCTAATAGTAATCTCCGTAAATTAGAATCCTTCTTCTCTACTGAAGAACACAATTTACTACTTTCAATTTTCCCAATATCAGGCATGCTAAAAGATTAAAAAACTAGGGGTTGTTATGAAAAGTATACAACTTATGACCAAGTTTATCCATAACATTTTCAATGTTTTCTGCGTAGCACACGTTTAGAGGGTAACTTCCACCCATGTTTTCCATCCAACATGTTAAGTTGCTCTCGACATTGGACACAGCAGAAAATTATGGATAATCCCAGCCGTTTGAAATAAAATCTTTAACGAAAATATTACATCAAATGAACAGAATGATCGAGAATTAAAGAACATTGAAAACGTTACAGACACCCATAGTCCAACTAATTCACTTAACATAACGGAAATTACTGCAAATGATCGCGTAACTAACAACTTTAATGATTCGAAAACAAACAGAAAAAATAAGAATATGAACACATTGCAATAGTAATAGTATGTATATTTGTATATAGATGTGAAGCACATCAGTAATTCATCATCGGGGTGAATAATAATACAATACGCGTTCGTTAATGGTTGTAGAAAGTATATTTATATGTGTGTGAACAACAGATAAAACTTAATACAACCTGAATAGAAGCAAAAAAAGATTATACACAATTAGGACAGTATCAATAATAGTAAAGATGGTGGTATTATTCAGTACACATCAATCAAATCCGAATAAATGAATAGATAGTCTAATTACTGTACAACAGATAAAAACAACCTTGTGTCCCACAATGAATAAGTGTAACAATGAGAAAATAAATTAAAACAGCTATAATACAAGAATAATCAAAATGAATAGTCCACAAATGGACTACATTAATTAAAGTGAGTTTGAAACAGGAGGGGGGAAGTGAAGATAAGTTGAAAATACAATACACATAAGACGAGAACAAATACATGAATAATAGTAATAATAAGCCATAAAATGTTCTTTTTAAAAACGAATAATTATGAATTACTTGATTAGTATACAAAAAAAGAGAAAAATAATTGGAATAATGAAACAGCTGCCTATACATATACATACAATACACTGTAAGATCGAGAAATGATTAAACTGGACAATTACAAATAAAATGCTATCCGTGCTTGTTCTTTTAGAGATTGACTAAAAAGTCAAGTTAATGATAACTATATCCAATGATTGAGTGAGTAAACAACAAGTGAATATATAAGAATAATAATGTTTATAACATAATGATGTAAACCAGCAATCCTAACGATGACAAGGGGGGAAGTAGTAATGTACACGTATGTTGAATAGCTAACATAATAATATTATGTACACGAAAGATTGCATGTTTATATATAGGTATTGAGTTAGTACGAAAATTATCGCTTTCTACGACATTGACGTTTATGCTCTTTCTGCCAATGTTCTTGTTGACATTGTGTACTACAATAAGAAGTATTCCAACAACAGTGATAAATAGCTTCCATAAGACAATTACGGCACCATTGTCGACGCTTAGTCTGAACAATTACTTCAGCAAATCTAGCTTCAGCTGCTTCTAATGTTTCATGCGCTAATTTACGTTCATGTTCTATAGCTTCACGAGCATTGGCTTGTGCTTGCTCTAGAGCAGAATGTATGGCAGTAGATTTCTCTTCTTTGAATTGGGCGATGAGTTTTTCTTCAAGTTCACGTAGAGCCTTTTTCGTATCGTTAGCTGCGGCTAAACGTTCAGCCTCACGCTCTTTACACTGTGAACAAGGTTGCTGTGATGATGTTGGTATCTCCATACTGGCTGGAGTCTACGTAAAAAAGTATAAATGATTGTAAAAGTGATAAAAAGATTGTTTGCACATTAAACGTTAAGTTTAAAAGTGGATGTTTACACTATGTAAGTGATTGCTATTATTCACGTGATTGAAATAACTGACCACTTTGTAAAATGTATTGTCACTGAGTAGTAATGACCAATGTGAAATATGTGCAATTTTTGAGGTTGATCAAGTTCTATACATCTAGTTGCAAACCCATCATCGACCTAAGTGACTTAAAATTGCATAAATGATGTTTTCATACTAAGTGGCTATACGTAATTGGTCACGTCACCTCCACAACACCCAATCACAATCAATAAGTGTTCATTAAAAATCAACTTCAGAGAGAAAACGTGACCATATTGGAAATGAGGCAATCACTCATTGATGGCTGGCATAATATAATGCGAATTTATCAAAGTTAGAAATACTAACCGTTGGATGCCAGTGTACATAACGGTTAAGAATTCGCCATGAAAATCAAAGGTCGTGGGCGCGATTGCATAGTGAAGTTGTGGATGCTATTACTAAGAAGCCCCATACTAATACGAAAGACCTGCCCAGTGCTTCCTGCAGAATTGCTATAATGTCGACTGTTTGATGGCAGCACTTTACTGCTGCCAAACCTTTGTATAATCGTCAGAATGACTTCGCCTTTTGACTTTAAGTTTAGCGCTCTTAGTTTTTACCAATCCTCGACTGACCTGAAAAAACAATCGATTCAACTAATATAGCCCGATTGGTTTATTACGACATGCAAGCACAATCATCATATTAGGGTAGCAGCTATAGTCATGTCGATTTAGTACGCATTAATTATGATTGTACTAGTTGTCGACTTAGCACAATAATATTGAATACGTATAACCTATTTGAAATGGTATTTAGGTTTACGATCTGTATATTTCGTGATGTAATTGATGGGTTGTATAGATAACCTAACCAGTATATTTGCAATGGCCACATAGACAGATATATAACAGTAAGAATCCATAATCACCGTACAAAACGCTATGACTACAAAAAGTGAATGTATCCGAATTGTTAAAAATTATTACATAATACTGTTTTCAAGAATATGAGTAGTGTATACCCATACAATATTGAAGACAATAGATGTTACTATTATTATTCTGATTAGAGCTTTGGAACAAAGAAATGAGTCGACCAACCAAGATTAGTAAACCAAGTTACTGAGTAGTGGGCGTTCATCATTCTGGTTCAACCACTGTTTAAAAAAAAGTCATAAAAGCTACATACATAACAAGTTGTTAGCAAGACGTCACTATCAATTAGAGACTAGAGCACACATTACTGTACAAATAAGTGAGAATGCAAAACTAAAATGCAAAGTTTATACTTCTATACACTCAGTGAAATTTCCTGAAATTATGCAATATTTTCGGCAAGAAAAATAACCTACAACAAGTAAAAACTAACTAAGAACTAGGAATCATAAGAAAAGTTATATAAGGCGCATTTCTATATGAAGTAACAACTTACTTGAGTTCCTTTATGAACTTGTTTTCTTGGAGAGGATGCAATAGACATTTCAGGACTTTTTATTGAAGCCTGACCGTCACTTATTCCCCCTCCTCCAACTGAGTCCCTGTTTAGAGCTGCCGCTGTTGCTGCAGCAGCAGCACGTTTATTGGGTGGTAAATGGGAACGTGGAAGAGTAGACATTACTGGAGTAGTAGTAACAATATTTGAATTGTTAGATAAGGCACCTGGAGATACAAAATGTGAAGTAAGATTAGAATTAGCTGCAGCAGGATGCGTGGAACTACCTAATCTGTTAGCGGATGAAGTACTCGAGTTCAAAGAAGAACTCATCGTAGCCACCGAATCATTACATGGAGAAAAAAGATTCTGACCAGCATGAGGAAATAAATTTGTAACAGAGGATAGGTTATTCCGATCGTTTGTAGTGTTTGAATTACTATTGCACCCAGGTGTATTTAGAGGAGGAGCGAATGGTGGTCTACGTAACATCGTACTACTTGCTCCCGAAGTTCTATCTTTGAGGCTTGAAACACTACGAGTTGGACTACGGAATCTATGATCATCGTCTTCATCGTCAACCTTGACAATATTACGATGTCTGCGTCCACCTTCCTCGTTATCATCCATATCAGAAGAAGAGGGTGAAGAACATGTACTAAAATTACTAGAATGTGAAGAACGCTGTTTAGCAGAAGATTGTTTTTTAGATGGTGATATTCTGTGCAAACTAGAATCATTAATTCCAGATTTCTTCATCGGAGAAACTGATGTACCCGACGTATTATAAGTATTTGAAAGATGATGAGGATGCCACACATAGTTATTTGAATGTCTTAAATTTTGATTGTTGTTTCCAATGGGAGAATCACAACGGTCGGTTAGTTCATCATCTTCGTCTCGGACATTACCATAAATATCGAGTTGTTTGGAATACCTTTTAGGACGTTTACCGCCGGAATTTGCAGTATCTTGAATAGAACCTTTACTTTGGATTGTTAACCGTTTCTTGTTAGCAACTTCAATACGATTAAAAGAGTTATTCGCAGATGTAGCTAACTTCGATCGTCCTCGAGTTGAATTCTAAAAGAGTGAAAAGTTGATAATTAGAACTACGAACATAAAGTGGGATGAGAAAATACTAATTTAAATGCGTAAGAAATAAACTTTCCACCTAACATTAGCATAATAAGTGCTAAATGACTACGGAAACTTAAGAATTGAATACAAAAAAAGATAGAATAATCAAAATATGTGTATTCAAAAGATAAATATGTAATGGCGACTACATAAGTTGTACTGGTAAGGAGTGCGCAAAAATATTGTTTACAAAGTCAATATGCTCGTAAACAGTCATAAACAGAGTAAAACTTGGTATATACGTTTTTAGCCATACTACAATAGTACAACGAGAACATATAAACAAGATTATTACCGGAATTTTATGTAACTATTTCCTCTTATGAATTTGAAAAAAGTACAAACATCAGTATGTAATAATGTAAATATAATGTAAAGATAGGGAGTACTTGTACTAACTATTTCTCAACCAGGTTAATCTCCGATTAATAATTACGGTTCTTCGAGGTAGACGGCGACGGTTGGGTGCATATAATTACCTACTCAGTCAATGAACATTCACATCACCAACCAACTTGTTATCCTTACTTAGTACTCTGTGCCTAACCTAGCGATTGCTTGATCGGTTGCTCTTGGACATGTGGACGATGCTTCAAAGTCACTTATAATGAAAGACTTGCAGTCTCATATCTTCTATTTCCATGGTCCATATTTCACGGCCATTGGTTAGTACGGAGTGGACTGGAACTCCGTATATTGGTCTTTTGTTTGGCAGATGGATATCTCGCCTACATCGGAAGTGATGCGAGATGACAAAATGTAAACGAGGTTTCTGAATTAATGCAGTGATTTCGTTAAACACTAACCAACCAGTACTGGTTAGGTTTACAGAAGTTGGCTATCACCTCCGTATGGGACCGAACTATCAACCTTCCCAAATAGGACGAAACGTGCGTCCTGGATTCCACTTGCCAGTCACATTCCAACTTATATAATATCAACCTTCCAGTTAGCAACCGAATACTCGTTTCCACATGCAGTCGCACCTCTTTGTCTATTGTTTGAAGCAACAAAAGACAAATGCATCTAAGTTCATGTATTTTATTTACGTGATGGTTGGAATATAATCTAGTTATATATCAGGTGGACTAATCTGAAACTTATAATTGAATTAATTGAAATGATATTTGATAGATGTTAATTATGAAGAATATTCATATCTTTGAATAATTACAGTCTTAATGCATACCAAAGCGAGATTTATTACAGTATTGAATAATTAGTACTGAGGACTCCTACTGTAACCAAATTATATTGTTGAATGAAACTTATTAACAGGATATCTGGAGAAGTGAGAAAATACTAGTGCTTACAGCAGATGAAACCAATTGATAAAAGATGTAAACAATAAGTTTGTTTGTGCAACTACGTGGATCAACAAATTAATTTGTCCCACCGCAGCAGGCTCATAAGATATTTCGCCCAGTTGCCATTACAAACTTTACAGTTTTCAGACTTCTTCCATTGACAGTAGACTCCCAGACGCCAATTAGCGAGTTCGGATACCATTTCCCTTTACTTTAGTTCAGTAACTAGGTAATGCCATTAGCTGTAGCTCAAAGCTAAGCACATAAATCTATACATGGTAAATGACTTAAGAAATAAATTGTGCAAAATCGAAAGGTGTAGCGAAAGTTTTCCATTATCACACAATAATATAGTCACAAGATAACCTGCTTACAGATTTCATGATATTTGAAGAGCCAGATTTCATCCACAAATCCGAAGTACCTTCAGCATCTGAACTTACATTAGTTGGGGAGCACCAACTCAAACGACCAGTATCATTAACTATGGAAATTATGAAAATAATGGCTTAGTTAAAATATGATAAATTTAAACAACATGAAGTTTTGGTTAAAATATAAAATCTCAATACACGTAGATATAACAAGTAACTGGGATAGTCATACACTATTGGTGAGTCCCAAATGGCACGAAATTTGGATAAGCAATTTTACCTGCTGACTAATACAAGGACGAGTTACTTAGATTGGGGGTTACATTGAAGCTTGACTTAAGGGGTTTAATCAACACAAAGGACCAGAGAGAGATAACATTGCTTGATACTCGGTGATCAATCAATGTGTGCATAAGAAGTTGACAAACAGGCTCAAATAGTTGACGAACACCTCTTTGATAATATGTAACTCTGTTAAGTGTTGCAAGAATGATATAGCCGATAAAAAGATATATTTCGTTAAGAATTGTTGCCAGTTTATAAAGAGTGGTACTGTTCAAAGTGTCTGAGTACTAATCATATTTGAATTACATGACATGCCGGATATTCAAGGCCCGTTTATTGTATGTAACTAAACTAAGCCTTTGCAAACAACTAGAATTACGCATAAAAATATCGTGAGACTGAGTTTAGGCAATTGTCTTTTTGACGCTGTGGTCACGCTACCAGGCAGTCAAGACCACCTCTAATTCAGGTTCTTTGTCAGGTACCTCAAGAAGCAGAGTGCTTCAACGATATGGGCGACCGCGAACCAATCTCTGTCTTCATAATTCGAACAGCTTTCAAAATCACTCTGTTCACCATTTAATATGAATCTAATGATCAAAGTAATATGTGATAAACATTGTAATTGATTAAAAACGTATTAATGCTGGGTTAAATGTCTGAATAAGTTGTATATCAATAATACTTTGCATATGTAAAAGCTACAGGCTAGATGAAATAGGAATGGAGGATTTATTGGATTTTAAACAAACGGCACTTTAATGAAGACCAAATTTAAATCCATAAATAAGTCTTCAAAGCACTCAAGACAATAGTGATTCAAAAAAGTATGTAGGAAATCCTTACTAGCTTTAACACGGCCTCTAGATTTTGGCGGACGTCCTCGACGTGGCATTTCCGTTTTCTTTACCTTCCAATCACTAGAAGACTAATAAAATAAATCAAGTGAATCAATCTTAATGAAACCAAATTATGAAAAAGAAAATTGACAGTACCCAGTAGAGCCAGTGTGTTAATCAGAAGTTTCACTAAATAATAAATCGGTTAGTCATATACAACGTTGAATCTAGCTCATATACGCATCGATCTAAGTTTCCGCGCCTCATCAACACATCAAAACAAACATCAAATTAGTAGTACTAGTTACAGCAGTAGTAATAAGAGAAAGGTGTGGGTATATAAAATATGATGCAGAGAGAAAGATTTAGTTCGTGCAAAGAACGGTATAAAGTTTATGATTTAGGGAAAAACAAAGAATGAATGCACCTGCACCAATGTGACCGATTATGAGCCACATCACAGTTTCCTACAGTTGGTTACGGCAGTTGCACGGACATAAACGAATTAGTGTGGGTTTATTATCACTGCTCGGATCAGCAGTCAGTGGCTTTATGCATAAATGTTACGTTCTGTCTAGACTACCCCTAACTTTTTTCGATTCTATGCTAACACTAGTCAGAATTGCGTCGAAGTAGACGGTGGTTGGACATACCTAGAGGATATCACAATTATCTCAATAGATGAAGATTTACAGCCGCACCAAGGGATACACTAGCTTCTCGAAAAAAGGAAGGATTATCTTTGGTTCTTTAAACATTTTCGAAAACGATTCATCGACGAATAAGCAGCTGGAGTAATGCAATCTTTAGACATCCATTTAGCATAGTCGATATCGTAAAGAATAACACAGAGCGAGAATTAGATTTTTGAAGGCTGTTTCACAGTTATGAAGATAGAATGAACTCGTTCTTTGAGTAGTGTAAAATCATGAAACCTACATCACAAGTGACGTAAGTTAACAAAAAAGCCAAGCGAAATTTCTAAATCTGTTTTTAGTTTCCTTAAGGTTACGTAACTAATAGTATAGTTATCCTTCTAAATCTAAGTGAGACTCACAATATTAGCATATGAAACTAAACGAGATTATAGAGTCAAACTCATATATATCCATCCGACAGACAAAATGGTCACCACAACTATTCAAATGACAGGATATAAATGTAAACAAAAAACCAGTAGTTTCGAACAAAAAATCTAAAACATTGAAGATTCGGTAAGGTGTGTTGTTTATCACTAAAACTCAACACTTGTCAATTTAGTAGATCACAGAAATTTTCCCAAAATAGTAAGTGAATAGAAAAAACACATAAAAATAGCTGTCTTTCTTGTAAAAAATAGAATTGGTCGGATGATGATTTTACCTGAAGGGGAGTTGCTTTATCATTATCAAAAACAAAACTATTGCTTGTTAAATATTCAAAGATATTTTTTTATCTTTAAGAAAATGAAAATCTTTCGATAAAAGGCACAGTTGTAACTACCAATGGATATTTAACGGAAAAGTTTAGTGTATTACCAGCCAACTGACTAATGGAATAATTTGGTAAACCATAGATACTAAACTATAGGGAAATAAGAAGCAATCTTGATGAGTAGTCGCAGATTTCGGAAGCATGCTTCAAATTATTAGAAGTTACATACAAAGACGTAATAAGGAAAGATAAACTTACATTTGAACACCAGTTGTTTTGAGAGCTATTATTTACTGAAAGATGAACATCCTCTTCTGATAAAGAATCTGATGAAATAGATGAGGATGGGCTATCTGAAGAATGTGGTGATGAAGATGAACTTTGATATTTGCGACGTCGAATAGACCTTCCCTTGTTATCTCGAAGAGGTGGTCTTCCTCTACCCCGCTGACCACGGATAGGAGCATTTGAGTGATTTTCCCTCGGTTGTTTTCGATAAGGTTTATCATGTTCACGATGGGTTAGAGATAAGAGATCAGCAGTCAATGATCCACCTGGTCTACGAGTAGATCCAACTGCAGCTGCCATAGCTGCTTTTGTTTCTGCTAAAGCGGATATAGCTGCAGCTCCTGGAGTACCGGGTTGAACAGCCGGCATCGGGAGACGGTTGCTCGTTGATCGTTTGTCAGTAGGTTCAGTATGTGAATTAAGTAAGAAACCATGGGTTCTGAAATGTTTACCACTATGTCCATGTGGTGAAACATCATGAGTGGGAGAACCGCCAGTGGGAGTAGCACTAGCAGTCGTTTGATGACTGCTTGAAGAAGTATGACGCCTGTAAAAGGCACAAGAAAAACAACTGTGACCACAAAAGTTTACAGCTTTCAAACTAAGAGAAATCACGAAACTGTCAAATGTGAAAATTATATAATCTTCTGATATCGTCATCATATAAAACCCATATTACTCGTAAATTGGTAAGTGAAAAGTCAAAGTACTCGGTTTGAAGTCATTAAACTACACGGACTGTTTCTGATTTGGCAACTGAGTAGTATTACTGGCCGCTTGAGAAAAAACTTAGGTGTAAGTAGAAATGTATCTCATTAATGGATTACACTGACAAATTTTAAACCGCCCTTACCATTAAGTATAGAAACAGTAAGCATATTCACTCGTTTATTTAAGCAATACTACAAATAAAACAACCAATAGATAAATACATTCTTACAATTGTCATTAACTAATTGTTGAGAGAAGTGAGTGCTAATTTTTTTCGTATAAAACTCCCTAAACAAAAGCTCTAGCTTATCATGGAATAAGGTGTACACGTGTTTTGCAGTCGCTATGACCTGTTATTATTATTGTCTTCTCATTCATTTTGTAAATGTCTCGCTTCATCATTAATTTTACAACTTTCTTATGTCACTACAGTTACTCCCTTTAATTGCTGTTATAAAAACATTTACATTATCTTGCCCCATTCACACCACATCCCAGCTTTTGGTTATTAGTTTTACACCCCTCTCCTATTTGTGTGCATCATGTACAAGCCACTCAATCATTTGAACTACATAAACTGGTTCAACATCATCCTGCTTATTCAATATTTGTATTTTATAACAAAATAAAGGGTTACAAATATAATATTATATATATATAATGATTTCATAGCTTCAGCGTAAATTCGTTGAAAGAGACCTAATAGGTCATTAGTTTAGATTTAGAAGTATCGGTTCATATGCGAATATATTGCAGAGAATCATCATCCACATATCTTTGTTTTTAAGCAAAAAAAATGAAGCAGCTATAAGCCAAAGTAGTGTAGAAGGTTCAGAAATGAATGCCTAATACTTAGAATTTATAAGCACCTATTATGGAGTTGACAATAAAATGGAAAAACTTAATGTTTTAGGTTTACGGTCTGCCCTCAATTACATCGTGACTGTAACTAGAGATTTCAAATCTGGTCTAATGCAGAAGACAACAATGAAAAATTCAGGCAGAAAACAAAAATGCACAATGAAACTAAAAATACCTAAAAACAGTCGAAATGACACGATGAACGATTAAGAAGAACAATACTAATTGTATACTGGAAACGTTATGTGTAGCTTTTTAAATGTAATGTGAAAAACATACATCAAACGTAAAAATATGTGGTTTGATTACCTTCTTTTATTCCCTTTGGTATTACCAGAATTAAGAGACGATCTAGGACTATCACCACGATGTGAACGTTGGATCTGGCTGACTATTTTACGACGTGGACCAAGATACATTTCATCTGAGTAATCATCATCAGATGGGGGAAGGTCGCTCTCACCAGAAGAATGCGTATAATATCCACTATCGATGTTAGCTTGTAATTTGCTGACTTCATTCCAGGCTCGTTCGAACCCTCCACCTGGGATTGCACCCGTGGCATTCGAACGTCGAAGCACACCAACTTCGTCAGCTGGGAGATGAAAGGCACGAGTATGTGCTTTTTTTACGAACATTCGTTCATGGGAACCTCCGAAAAAACGTATCTACAGAAAAATAAGTAAGATACTGAAGGATTACTAAGTTAAGTATGGAGTTAGATTAAGATCCTAAAACTGACTTCAACTTTTAAGATTTACAACTGAATACGTGTAAAATAAGATGATAAAACATTACTATGTATCTCAGCCAGCTAGTTATGGGCACTGTAGAAACCTAATCTAATGAGTGCATAAGTCCAATTCGCCACACTACACTACATTAGGACGAAATCATACGGAAGTAACATAACAACAGAATAAAAGGGGAAGGGGATAAAGAGAAGATACGGGCAGAAAAATAATGGGACCTAAGAACTAAGAGAAAATAGAGAGTGAATACACTCGCGTCACAGTGACCGATCCAGAGGCACGTAACAAAGTCTTTAGGCACTGGGCACGATTGTTACGCAGATGCCAACCAGGTATTCTGCATCTAACAACATGGCTTAAACTAATAAATAAAAACTTCATGGACTAATGACATGCATTGGTTTGGGCGCCATCCTACTGCTACGGCAGTTGACACTATGTATCTAGAAGTAGAACAATTTAATCGCACACAACAAAAAACTGCAACGACGTTTAAATTAGAGTTAGTATTTGACAGTATAAAACCAGATATATAGACCGGCAGTTGCTCCTATTTTGACGTGGCGGTCAAGTTTGTCTATTGTGATGACCCAATCCATAAGGTCCTACCATACCAGGCAGGTAGGTTGAAAAGTAGCAGGACTAAAAGCCAGTAAAATTGAGGTCAGTGGGACGAGTTGTACTACCTACTATTGTACAGAGGTGTGACAATAGTATAACGTTTGCTTGAGACAAGATGTATATCAGGGAAGCTGTCTTCCCACGAAGGGACGAAGGGGTTAGAAAAGGTCGACCCTAAAAATGCACACTTTACCTTACTCCACGGATTTCTGTCTACAGAAGTAAGGCATTAAAAAGAAGGGAGCTAATACAGCAAGAACCTCTCTTAAAAAGGCCGCGCACGACATGCCTCAAGCAGTTGTTCCTTGGGAATTGCGATCACGCACCCCCCCACGTCCTTAAGACAAACCCTAACCTAATTTGTTTTTTGGGTACATCATGAACCCTTCCGTGGAGTAGGTAACCAGAAAGTGATAACCGCCCTCATACCACTAACAGCACTGTAATTACCTCACTCACCACCTAATCCCTAATAGTTTCTCTACCTGCACTCCTAACCCTAGCTTTAACTCACTTTCTCTCCCATATGCGCCACTAGTAACTCGATTCTACTTTGTCATAATTCAGGTTTCCTGAAACCACGCGCTAAACTACATGTTGGGGTTATAATGTACGAACTCTTTATTAAATTAGCCAATAAACCTCATTAATTAAAGCCCTTGAATCTCTCGCCATTGATTCAAACTATGTCTTGGAAACACGTATACAGAACTCCAGTTGATGTCATCTATTCAGTCCAGAGAGTCAGCATGATATACCCTTAGTTTATCTAAGGACGCAGCAACAGATCCTCGCGGCCTTGCGGGTGAAGATGTAGCGCTAGGTACTTCGTGAATGGATTCCTGTTGACAGCCACCTATGTATCACCCGCCTAACATCAGTGATGGACACGAATACAGCACATTGGTATCAGCTATCGTTGGAGTGGCTCCGTAGAGAACTGCCGCTCATTTTGGAGCACTTATTTGGACACTGATCATGTCCTAGGTAGAACATGTATTTCCATGCGTTTTACGGGACGCAGATAGGTCACAGCTGGAAAACCCATTGGTTGCCAGTTCGTGGACGAGAAAGCCAAGAATGCACATAGAGAAGAATTTAACAAACACTCAGTCAATCACATTCAAAAGACTCATTCGGAAAACGTTTGGGACAATTTCAAGGCAGTTTTATAAATGCAGTAATTCTATTTGCTTTTAGCTTAAATGTAAAGGTTAGAAAAGGTCGACCCTAAAAATGCACACTTTACCTTACTCCACGGATTTCTGTCTACAGAAGTAAGGCATTAAAAAGAAGGGAGCTAATACAGCAAGAACCTCTCTTAAAAAGGCCGCGCACGACATGCCTCAAGCAGTTGTTCCTTGGGAATTGCGATCACGCACCCCCCCACGTCCTTAAGACAAACCCTAACCTAATTTGTTTTTTGGGTACATCATGAACCCTTCCGTGGAGTAGGTAACCAGAAAGTGATAACCGCCCTCATACCACTAACAGCACTGTAATTACCTCACTCACCACCTAATCCCTAATAGTTTCTCTACCTGCACTCCTAACCCTAGCTTTAACTCACTTTCTCTCCCATATGCGCCACTAGTAACTCGATTCTACTTTGTCATAATTCAGGTTTCCTGAAACCACGCGCTAAACTACATGTTGGGGTTATAATGTACGAACTCTTTATTAAATTAGCCAATAAACCTCATTAATTAAAGCCCTTGAATCTCTCGCCATTGATTCAAACTATGTCTTGGAAACACGTATACAGAACTCCAGTTGATGTCATCTATTCAGTCCAGAGAGTCAGCATGATATACCCTTAGTTTATCTAAGGACGCAGCAACAGATCCTCGCGGCCTTGCGGGTGAAGATGTAGCGCTAGGTACTTCGTGAATGGATTCCTGTTGACAGCCACCTATGTATCACCCGCCTAACATCAGTGATGGACACGAATACAGCACATTGGTATCAGCTATCGTTGGAGTGGCTCCGTAGAGAACTGCCGCTCATTTTGGAGCACTTATTTGGACACTGATCATGTCCTAGGTAGAACATGTATTTCCATGCGTTTTACGGGACGCAGATAGGTCACAGCTGGAAAACCCATTGGTTGCCAGTTCGTGGACGAGAAAGCCAAGAATGCACATAGAGAAGAATTTAACAAACACTCAGTCAATCACATTCAAAAGACTCATTCGGAAAACGTTTGGGACAATTTCAAGGCAGTTTTATAAATGCAGTAATTCTATTTGCTTTTAGCTTAAATGTAAAGGTTAGAAAAGATCAATAAAGCCCTGAAATTTATGGTGTACTAGTGGAAGCTAGAAAACTCATTCTGGTAAGCTCGAAGAACGAAGAGACGACTACCCAAATACAGACTAACAGCGTCTACGCGAGGATTGTGAACAATGATGGATAGAGAAAGCTACAAGTGTTCCGACTCACGAAGGACACCGGTACTAAGAAATCGGCTGTTAGTGAGATTATTTCTGAAAAAGATGGGTCTATGATTTACTCTCAGTTTAGAAGATTAGACTGATGGGCAGAACACTTTCAGAAACAGTTCGACTGCCCTCCCCTCCCTTCCAGTTACTCTTCACTAACAATCTATATCTAAACCAGTTAGCTGGAAAACTAACACTCCCACCACAACTCTTAGTGAGGTTGAGAAGGCTATAAGACTTTTGAAGTGAGGTAAAGCAGTAAGACCATATAGGTCGGCTCCAGATATCTATAAGAATGGTGGTCGGCTTTCAGTAGGTATGCTGACTGAAATATTGGCCAAAGTCTGAAAGTTGAACGTAATCCCATCCGAGTAGTCTCAATCGCCGATCACTGCGACAACCACAGAGGAGTCAATTTGTACATATCATTACCAAGGTTAACTTTGATAATTTCAAATAAATTGAGCATTGGATAGATTGTTTATAAAATAAGTGATATATATTTGTAAAATTCCAATGAGTAGAAATTAAAATTTCTGACGTTTCGCGGCTTAGTGCAAGTCGCTTCTTCATTTCTCTGAAGAAGGCGTACCTCAAAAGTGTATAAACTTTGTTTATCTCTCTCTCTAAATGCGAAATGTTACTTCAGGACTAGTCTGTGTCATCCCTTAGATTGATCACTTCACTTATCTCTAAAGTACTATCACCCCTAGTGGTGTAACAAAATCTCGGCCCGGAATCAGAAAGCTCGTCTGTCTTTTGTATATCTACGTCAATTGTGGCGTAGGCGAGATATCTGGCTTTCAACGACAGATCGAGCGTACTGTGCAGCAGTCAATTCTGTCCTAACATATGGGTGCAAAACATGGACTATGACAATAGATATTCGTAGGTTCTAGGTCTTCGATCATAGAAATCTTCGTAGTGCTGGCAGAATGAATAAAATTGATGTTAGACGTCGAGTACTAGGAAAATATTGCAAATCGATCGAAGAGGTAGTAAACCTTTATCGATTGTGATGGTTTGGACATGTGTTGCTTATCCGCGACCACCACGTCGAGCGATGTTGGCTGGAGTAAAGTATGATGGGGGTAAGGTAGGGGGCAGCTAGACCAAAATATAGCATTAGTCCATGAAGTCTTTGATCATTGATCTAAACCATGTTGGTAGATGCTGACTACCTGGTTGAGATAAGCATGATAATCGTGATCAATGGCTGAAGACACTGGGTGACATGGCTTAGAATCGGTGGCAGTGGCGCAAGTGCATTCACACTTTGTCTTCTTTTAGATCCACTGTTCTTTCGGGGTTACGTTTGTTTCATTCTCTCCTGTTGAATTATGCTGTCGTGTTAATCATGGTATGTGTTAATGTGGTATGGTATCTAGGACCTGTACTCACAGATGTCGGGTTTGACGGTCTGGTGTCTACTGAAATCTCAGCTCGTATACGTAAGGCCCGATTAGCTTTTAAGAATTTGCGTCATCTGTGATGTAGACGAGACATCCGACTACTGACCAAAGGACGCGTTTACTGCGCAGTAGTTCGGTCCGTCTTACTTTATGGATGTGAAACATGGCCATTAAGGATAGAGGATATTCGTAGGCTCCTGGTATTCGATCATAGATGTCTTCGAAGCATTGCTCGTGTTTTCTGGGACCACCGAGTAAGCAATATGTGGGTTAGGAATAGAGTACTAGGTAGATACGGTAAATCTATTGACGAAGTAGTAAATCTTCAGCTAAGGTGGTTAGGACATGTGTTACGTATGCCTGATCACCGCCTACCTCGACGAGCAATGCTGTCTGGTGTAGGAGTAGGCTGGAAGAAAGCTAGGGGCGGCCAAACCAAAACATGGCACCAGTCCATGAAGTCATTGACAATTGGGCTGAGCCATGTTAATAGGTGCAGACTACCTGGTTGGGGTCCACGTGACGCTAGTAATAAATGGTTAGAGACCTTAGGCAATATGACTCAAAATCGTTGGCAATGGCGCAGGTGCATCCACTCCTTGTCTTCCTCCAAATTCTAAGTTTCTGGATTTATCATAATTTTCTTTTTACTGAATCATTTTTTCTTAAATCTTATCTCCGATCTCTATCCCTTTCCATTAATACTAACTCTGTTACTACCTCCCTACTCTGGGATTTGATCCGACAATTTAATCTCTATCTGATAATTTGGGTATGGCAACTTGCACTGATGTACACATGTACCAAGTTCTACGTTGTACCTGACTGACTGATGTCGGGTTCTACGTTGTACATAAATGAATGACTAACTAAATATAAAAGATGCATAATTTTGACGATTAATTTTCAGAAACACAAACTAAAAGTTAATTAAACCTATAGGAATTCTGGATATACAAGCTAGGTCAAGTCATGTAGGAACTAAATAGTCTACACACTTGCATCTATATAAACACCAAACGCCAACTATGTCATCAAAAAGGCTTTCATTTTGTGCATTATTTGTAGACGCTGGGATTTGTTGGAAAAAGCGGAGTAGTCAGTGCATGAATTGGCATCGTGGAATAAAAACTGTATAGGACTGACATATGTCGCCTTATTGGTTGGGGTCCTAGAGACCGTATTAGATATCACATAGGATAGAAGCCCGAAGCAACCTAACTGCGATTTCTTATTACAATCTTTTTTTACCCGACCTGTATCTCCGGCCTCGTAATTCACTTGTTATCCTACCAAATCTAACCACAACGCTACTTTTTACTTGTGTGGCGCACATGTTTCTGGTGTCATTTTGTACCAAATTTTGAGTTTAAATAAACAAATAACCACATTTCAGTGAAACGCGAAATGTGCTTAATTGTCAGTCTACCTTGCTGCAAGCCTTGATATAAACTTTCATGTTGATAAATTAGGCGGCTTACCTCATATCCATCATCACGCTCCAATAAAATTTTAGCAGGCCAATAAAATTGAGAAACTGAAGCATCGTTAAATAGACCAGCACCAGTTGACGTGCGATTGCGAGCCCATATTAGTTCATGACGTGGTTTGCAAGGTTTACTAATCCAATCTGTAACACGGGCCTTGGCATTGATATAACAGTCAGTACATAGTTGAATTTCGTTTAATTCTGCGTTGACAGATCGAAAGAAAAAGCGTATCTCATCGGCCTGATTACTGTAAGGACCATGAAGAATGCAAACATCATGCACAAGTAGCTGTACATCCATAGAAAACTCCTCCAAAGCAGCATATCGACCATCTTTAATCTTCCGTTGCAACAGCTCCAGATCAGTGTACTTATACACAAGGTACTCATTTTTGGTTATTTCACCCTTATAACCAACTTGAATAAATGTTTTCCATAACGGCTGCTTTCTCAATTGATGAGTTGCGAATTCCAACAATTTTCTTATCTGTTTACGAGAGAATTCACATTTCGGTCTAGATTCGCATACGGGGCAAGTAAAATTATCTACTTGTCCATCGTGAAGAGTTGGTGATCGCATTGACTTTCTTGAGGGGCTATTAGGACCAGACGCTTCTTGAACACAATCGGAATGGTATACACGGAAGCAATCGAGACAGCGCAAAACTTCACCAGGTCTGTGGCACTGGAAGCAGTACCAATCATGTTTACCCCTTGGGTGCTGTTTAGAAAAATCAGGAAGCTGATAGCGAGCCATACCGTTTTTTCCGAATGGAGGCTCGATTTTGTCAATAAGTCCATCACCTTCAATTTCATCAAGCAGTAATCTTATCTGGTCATCTTTTAGATCCAATGACTTGCGAAGAATTTTGCTGATTTTATCTGCGGGTACTGGTGACCGGTGGGATTTAAGTAAGCCGAAAGCATCCCAAACCTGACGAACTTTCAACGGATCGGCGTGTCGATAGCTACTCAGTTTGGCATAATCCATTTTCGAAGTTAGTTCATAATCTAAAATAATATAGAAGCATATTAACATAGACTACATACCAGACGCTTGTCTTAGGTATCTATATGCAGTAAGGTTACTACCCAGAATAAAACACGTTCATCGATCATAAAGACAAGAATCGGTCATAGTCAACACGTAAATGCACTTCGGTTCTAGTTGCCACCACCAGAAAAGATAAATTGAATAGTCAAAATTCGTAGTAGGACTAATGATGAAAGAAATGAGAAAAAGGGATGAAAAGTATTTAAAAAATGAAACTCAAGACCTTGAGTGGAGATTGGGTCTCCTCTAGCTTACTCCTACATTAGATAGCACTGATCGAAGTAAGCGAGCTTGTGCATCGCAAGACTGAGGAACTTAAATTGATATTGATAACTTTATCCGATGAGCGATTTGCTTCATTGGTCTTGACTTCAAGGCTGGCTTCATTTACTTCAGCAGCTCAAATTTATAAATAAAGTCTGTACCTGGTAAATGAGCTGCGTCTAATCTCTGTATTGACCGCTTGAGCACCGCACTATACTCGATCACTGTCGCAGGAAAATACATGATCTATTGCTAGAAATCCATGAATTTAATGCACTTCAAAAGCTAGCATAAAAACAGAGCAATCTTAAATGTAGGTCACAAGTATATTAATAAAGCTGTTCAGAGCTGAATCATTAACTCAGATGTCATAAATTCTAGTAAGTAAGCTTAGAAAGAGTAGCTACCAATACAAATTAACAGACCAGTAACGGGAAAACAGCTAGGAACAAAAGTTCAGTTAACTATTCTGAGTAGACTATCGGTTTTAAGTCCTTGAGATAGCAATATGTGAATTAATCATGTCGCCATGTTTGTTAAACTGGTTCTTTATCAGCCCTAAATAATCAACTGGGAGTAAACATGAGGTGACAGGTAGTCGTTTTCCAAACAGACTGAATAACAAGTATATTTAGAATGCATTTTACTCTATCTGAATGTAAAGTCTCGTTGAACTAACAAGCCTAGCAAATTGAAGCAGACCAAAAACAATGTTCGGAGAACTACTGAATTCAGTTTGCTTGAAATAATTTTCTCATAAAACTAAGAAATAAGCAGTTCATTATCGTAGACTGCAAATAATGGCGTTCCTATTTCTTTTAGGTAAAAAATATTTCGGAAGTAGTCTGTTTTAGAGTACAAGTTGACCACTCCAGTCTTTGGTTTGTACCTAGTTAATTTTAACCTCGCCGTGAGGTGTGGAACATCGGTTTGCTTCAAAATCGCACCACACGGTACGACGACTAATTGAATGTATTACTAATGGTGCCCACTTATAACGATAACCTTTGATCAAATGATGTCGAATGAGACTAAGAAAGACGAATAAAAGATCATAGTTACATTAATTGGTACGTTTAAACCAAAGACAAGTTAGCCTTTTAAAATTCCATCTCAGGTAAAGCTGTTTATTATTTCGTATTAACCTTGAATGTTTTATTTCGATCTTTCGAGGATACCTTAAGACGCCGGTAAAAAGGCGATATAGGATGAGATGTTCTTCGCAAATGTCATGTAACGAAATTTAGAAATAATTCGTTAAAACTTTTCACACATAATTTACTCATCACTTCTATACACTTGGTGCTTAACTATTACCAAACGATTCGTTCAAATTTAAACGTGTTCATATAATGCTTCAGGAAATGCTGGTAAAACAGACATGAAGTACGTCTTCATACTACTGAGAAATCTACAAAAATGATAACTTCCAAATGATTTTCATACATAACAATTATTCATGTTGATTTATCTTTAGATAATTAGTAAAATTCTACTTTCCTCGTTTATAATTTTCCTTGATTTCAACTCATTTAAGAGCTTACGTTAAAAATTCGGTTCTATGAGGAATCATCAATCATCTACATCACTTCATTGCGCATCATATGTTGATTTGGATCCTGTCAATTTATTTTAATAATATCACTCACTCGAAATCTCGAAATTTCGGTGAAGTAAGAAGCGCCGAGGTGATTTAAAAATGCTGAATAAACCAGCATTTATTGAGTCATTGTGATGATTTTTGACGACTCAGAAAATCCTAGTGATATAAATGGTCAGTTTATAAAGTATGCCGGAAGTTTAAAACACTTATCAGATCTAAGGAATGGGGTTAGACTAACCGACATCATTTGGAAGCGGGATGTTATGTATGCTAAAATAATTTCCTAAATTTTCGTAAAAATGAACTGCAAGGAATCATTCTAATTGTAGGACTACATATAATCATAAGCTTAACTGATATGTCTAAGCGAACATAAATTAACATTACTTTCATCCTCTATCGGCTCTGTTAACACTTAGATCAATGCCTATGTGGGCGACTTGACTCCGACTAAATCATTAGCGGCTACGCCTGGAGTTGACATAAAGCACGTAGAGCAAACAATACTAAATTCATCCAAGGTAAAAGGTGTAAGTCAAGATCGGCTACAAAGAATGAAATACCACCCTCAAGTAGTATAGTTATGGCTGAGAATAACTACAAAGAACCAAAATGTTGTCATAGGACATCCCTCACAGAAAAGGCGTAAAATCACACTACACTAGATTCACACAAAGGGCAGAACGCCGACAAGGACAGCTCCAGTAACGAAATTAAACAAAACAGCCTCGAAGGGCGCTGATACAAACTCCAAAAACGTCCAGTTCCATCATAGTCAAATTATATGGAATCTAGAGAAATTGAAGAAGTCAGAGATGATAAACGTCACGCCCATTACCCTCAGTTAGTTGGATCAGCTATCCCTAACAGTACGGGGAGTCCATATTAGGAGAGTGATTAGATTTGGTTAGTGGATTGATGGTGAATCACAAGTAGAAAAATTGTGATAATAGTCCCAGACAATGAGGGTGAAAGGAACATAGTGTTGAAAAATGCCTACAAAATCCATGAGAAGAACATATGTATCCGGTCAAACTGGTCGCTTGTGGATCGTATTAAAAGCTTTCACCGATTCGAAAACAATGTCGTAGAATGGAGAAAACCTGAAAATTCACAACTTTTGGGTGGTGCGATAGGGTGAATATTAACTCAGGAACCCTGAATGTATTGTATCCTAACGCCCGGAACCCAAGGAACAAAGCGACTCACTTAAGCATCATGGTGGGAGAATTCGATTCCAACATAATTGCTCTCACGGAAACGTTCCTAATACCTGATGTAGTCCCTATATCACTCCCGACCGTGCTGCTACCTTGACGTAGTGGTCGAACTTGCCTATCGTGATGACTCAACCGGGCTATACTGGCTGGAACAATCGTTCCTCTAGGTCCTACCATGCCAGGCAAGTCGGTTGAAGAGCGGTGAGACCAAAAGCAGCAAATATAAGGTCCGAGGACGAAGTCGTACTGCCGGCTGTATAGGGGTGTGACGGCAGTAAGGTGTTTTCTTCGGACAACCAGCATAGCAGCGATGCTGCCTTCCCACAAAGGAAGGAAGGGGTTAGAAAAGGTCGACCCTAAAAATGCACACCTCACCTTACTCCACGGATTTCTGTCTTCGGCAGTAAGGCCTCAACAAGTACGGAGCTACAACAACAACGAAAACCTCTCTCAAAAAGGCCGTGTGTGACCGGCTTCAAGCAGTTGTTCCTTGGGCACTGCGGTCACGCTCCTTGGTCTTTCAGGCCAACCCTAACCCATTTTGCTTTTCAGGTACATCAAGAAGAACCCATCCACAGCGTGGGCAACTGGGAAGAGATAATCGCCCTCATACCGCCAACAACACGCAAGATCACTGCCATTTTAATCAAACTCCTTCTTCTATTCCTAATGTTTATCCTGCCCCCACCTTCAAGCCTAAATCCTTATCTTCAACTTCCTCCTGTGTCATTAGTGCTAACGATTTCGGTCAACAAAATAACGTTCCTAGCATACTAAGACCACGCTCCAAACTTCACATTGGTGCATTCAATGTACGAACCCTGTGTCAAATAGGGCAACAAGCCCCCCTAGCTAGGACATTAGAATCCCGCGCCATTGATGTATGTTGCGTCTCCGAAACACGCATACAGGATCCTAGCATGGTCATTCACTTGACCTCACCTAGTCAGAATGAACAACCTTCGCGATACACTCTTCGTTTATCTGGCGACTCAACAGCAACTTCTCGTGGGCTAGCCGGTGTAGGTATTGCCTTAAGTATGAAAGCAGAACAGGTGCTTCTTGAATGGATTCCTGTCGACAGTCGCCTATGTGCCGTCCGACTAAATGGTTCAGTAAGAATTCGGAAAGATAGGGACGCGCGCCGTTGTCTTTTCGTTGTTTCTGCCTACGCTCCCACCGACTGCAGCCTGGATGAAGTGAAAGATGAATTTTACAGAAAACTTTCTGAATTACTTCATAGAGCCAAACACTCAGATTTAGTAATCTTGGCTGGTGATTTTAGCGCCCAAATAGGTAGCTTGAACCAATCTGAAAGACATTTAGGTGGATGCTTTAGTGTTCCAGCTCAGAGAACGGATAACGGCGATCGTCTGCTGCAGCTTTGCTCAGATAATCGGTTATTTCTATCCAACACGAACTTTAAGCATAAGGAGCGACATCGTTTAACATGGAGACCTCCTGGCCCTACTCAACGGTGGACTCAAATAGACCATATTGCGATTGGTCACCGTTGGAGAGGCTCGATAGAAAACTGCCGATCTTTCTGGAGTACATGTTTGGACTCCGATCACGCTCTAGTGAGAGCACGCGTTTGCTTGCGTCTTACCGGGCGAAGAAAAACTATCACAGGAAAACCTTTTAGATTTCAGTTTAGTAATGAAACAGCCAAGATTAAATTCCAGGAACAACTGAGGAATCACTTAGGCAATTATAAAGATGCGTCCCAAATAGATACTGCTTGGCAAGGTGTTCAAGTAGCTGTGGCATCTACAATGATATCTATCAAGGACTTAAATCAGCATGTCAAGAAAAATCAATGGATCTCAATGGCTTCTGTTGATTTAATAGACTCCCGAAGACTTATCCCATCAGGCTCCGAACACGATTATGAGCGACGAGTAATCAGGCATAAACTGACGAAAAGTCTGCGAAACGACCGTGAGCAGTGGTGGGTAACGAAAGCAAAGGAAATGGAAAAGGCAGCGGCGATAGGTAACACTAGACAACTTTTCAAGTTGATAAAAGAAACTGGGGTTAAAAAATCCAGCGTTAGTGAGACGATTTCCGAAAAAGATGGAACGCTTATTAGCTCTCAGTCTAGACGTTTGGAATGATGGGCTGAACACTTCAAGGAACAGTTTAGTTGGCCTTCAGCTATTTCGAAACTTCCCACTATTTCGAGACAGCCAGAATGGAAAGTCGACTTAGGTCCCCCGACTCTTATCGAAGTCGAAAAAGCTATAGCCAATCTAAGGAGAGGCAAAGCAGCGGGACCAGACGGATTATCCCCAGAGGTCTTTAAGGATGGTGGTCCCACATTGACAACCAGACTGACTGATATTTTCACTAAGGTTTGGGAACTTGACATAATTCCGTCTGACTGGTGTCGATCGTTAATCGTTCCAGTATATAAAAAAGGGTCAAAATCGTCCTGCAATAACCATAGAGGAATTAGTTTGACTAATATAGTGTCTAAAATACTAGCTTCTATAATTATCAGACGGTTAACTGCAACTCGTGGTCTCCAAATACGAGAAAATCAGGCTGGTTTCAGACCTGGTCGCGGTTGTATAGACCAGATATTCACCGTTCGTCAGATCTTAGAACACAGACATACTTTTCGGCGGCCGACAATAGTGGTTTTCCTTGACTTGAAAGCGGTATTTGACTCTGTAGACCGTGAAGTTCTATGGCAGTGTCTTTCATTGAAAGGCGTACTCCAAAAGTACACAAAACTTGTTAAGGCTCTTTACTCAAACACTATTAGTCGTGTCAGAGCATATAGCGAACTGTCATCTGAACTTGTAACCTCAAGTGTTGTCCGTCAAGGCTGCCCACTTTCCCCATTTTTGTTTAATTTCATAGTCGACTTACTGTTGGAAATTACACTTTCATCGTCTGACTTTTCAAGAATTGATCTCCTACCAGGAAATCCACTTATTGACTTAGAATATGCTGACGATATAGTCCTGTTCGGCGAAGACGCTGATACGATGCAGAAGCTTTTAACAGCAATAAGCTTGAATGCAAGCATTTTCGGAATGCGTTTCTCCACCTCCAAATGCAAACTTGCTCCAGGACTGGTTTTCGTCAACACCTGAACTAAAGATAGGGAGTGAAGTAGTTGAGCACGTCGACCACTTCACTTATCTTGGAAGTCTGATTAGCCCTAATGGGTTAGTCTCTGACGAAATCTCAGTACGAATTCAAAAAGCTCGTTTGGCTTTTGCCAACGTACGTCACCTATGGCGTAGACGAGATATTCGTCTCTCAACGAAAGGGAGAGTGTACTGCGCAACAGTTCGCTCTGTCTTACTGTATGGGTGTGTGACGTGGCCATTAAGGGTAGATGACACTCGAAGGTTATTAGTTTTTGACCATCGATGTCTACGAAACATCGCTCGCGTTAGCTGGGATCACCGAGTAAGTAATAACGAGGTTAGACGACGGGTGTTAGGCAAATGTGGTAAATCAGTCGATGAGGTTGTGAATCTTCATCGACTGAGGTGGTTGGGACATGTGTTGCGTATGCCCAACCACCGTCTTCCTCGACGCGCAATGCTGGCTGATATAGGAATAGGATGGAAGAGAGTTAGAGGTGGCCAAACTAAAACATGGCATCAGTCCATGAAGTCACTGACTGCCGGTTTAAGTCGTGTCGGTAGCTGCAGACTACCTGGATTGGGTCCTGAACCATATTCTATATGCTCACATTCCTTATTACTATTATTATTTTATTTTATAGAAGTGATTTCTACTAGTGGTGGTGGTATTAATCTTGCGGTGCCATGGTGGTATGGCAACTTGAACCGATGCACACATGTGCTAGGTTCTATATTGATTGTACACATACACATACATCCTATATCACTCACAACAGGGTATATCTGTATCAGGTCTGATAAAGTCGCTAGCCGTAAAGATGGAGGGAAATAAACTTTCATATTCAAAATAACTTACGTATCCAACATATTATGTCAGCAGCACATCATAGTGGCACATGCGAGGTAATCAGCTGTACTCTCAAGTCCACACATAGAAAAGGACTAATTGGAGTAGTTTGCTGTAGTCCTAGCTACCTAGCGGACAACTTTATTTGAGTCACATACATGAGTGGAGTGAAGTCAGTAGGTATCTTATTGTTAGGGACTTCAACACACCTCACATTACCTGGACAGTCACATTTGTAGGTGGAGCCCTCGATTGCAACCTGCAGTTAATTAGTCTCCGGTGTGCCTTTATACAATGTCAAAAAACCGAGACGTTTCGATCTAGACTAAAAATCGCCACTCCTAGAACTTGTATTGACATATAATTCTGATGTTACAGATCTTAAGCGTATTCAATAAACACAACTGAAACAGTTACAATCAAATCAGTCCTTATTACTGCAGAAATGGTTATCTATTGGCTTGGACACCTAAAACCAGGTAAGTCACCAGGACCTAACGAGATGCACCATAGACTGTTGCCATCACTCGCGGACATCATTTCAAAGTTATGAAAAATGTCTCTTTTGAAAGAGCAACTTCCAGGAGATTGCAAACATGCAATAATCTGCCCCATTTATAACGCTGAAAATAGACAACTGGTATCTAACTATAGGCCCATCAGTTTGACTAGCATAACAGTTGAAATCTAAGAGAAAACAATCCGCAATGAAATATCAATTTACGAGAAGTCACAAAACTTGCTGACTCCACAGCAACATGACTTTCACAGGTGCCTTTCTAGTCTTAATAACTCGTTAACTGCGAGGAAGCACTGGACAGAAGCTATTGATGGAAGACTGTCTGGTGATATAATATTTGTTGACTTCAGCAAGACATTTGATAGTGTCTTATTTTGGCCTTGTACGGAAACTACCAAACTTCGGGATAATAGGACCAATTCAAAGTTGGATAAGGAATTCCCGATGCCAGCGGAGACACACACTCCAAGTTAACGGATCACTCTGTGAACAGAAGCCTGTACTAAGTGGAGTCAACCAAGGCACCATCTCGGGCCCTCTCCTATTTTTGCAATACGTTAACGAATTGCCACGTAAACTGAAATCACCGACACTTATTTGTTGATAACATGACAATGTGGAAAACTGTATGCAGCTATACTCACCAGCTCAATCATCAATCTGACATAAATCAATTTACTTGACGGTCTTAAAGTTGAGGGTCACAATTCAACTGACTAAAGAGTGTACTAATACATACCGGCCGTGGTAACGACTATCAACACACCTGCAGTCATACACCAGTTCTACAAGTAGGAGAATGTGAGGATTTAGGAGTAATTACATCATGACTCGAAAACCACTGCATACTGAAACGCAGGAGCAGTCAAAGGGTTGAGATTGTTATGGTAAATAATTTGACGAGGATGTTCCGGATTTTAAATCCCACCTACAAGAGACTTTATCTCGAATACTGTATCCAAGCAGCAAGTCCGTATCTTATTAAACACTTGGACATTAAGCGAGTAGGCACTAAGCTAGTAGCAGGCCTTTCAAACCTTCCTTACGAAAAGCGTCTGACACGCCCGAATCTTTTCTTTATCTTATTGTAGAAAACGAGGCGACCTTATATCGGCACTTTGTATCTTGAATAACGATTAAGGTGATGTCTCTTTGTCTCTTCTAGAACTAATCACCCTAGAGGCTACCTCGTAAAGGTTCGGAGACTGAGATCCGTTCTTTATATCGAGTGGTCAATGAGTGAAACGTGCTACCTAAGCAGGTAGTGCCAGCTCCATCAGTGAAGCTGGAAAAAACAACTGTGAGGCTCAGATCAGCAGACCTACTACCCTTGTCACTGACCATTGATGTTTATTTAGTTTATGCCTGAAGTGTAACCAGTATATGCAAATATTTATTAAGGGGATTATTAACTGCAACATACCGATACATACTCGTAAGTGACTAAATACCAAAAGAACTTTAATCACCAATGAAACCAACCCGAGTAAAAGGCAATTGATATATCAAAATAAAAACGAACGTGTTTTACAGAAATAACGTCTACACAATACAATCCTCAGACTTATGTCTTTACCTTACAAGCCACAGATTCTTATTAACATTATGCTAGAATCTCTAATACTGATATGATAGACTAGAACCGCAGAGATTACCACGATGTACATACTATAAATAATCCCTCAGTGGTTTATTAACTGGTACTTCTTTTACTTAGTAAAATACAGAAAACGAAATACGCAAAGTCAACTTACGTAAACCTCAGAGCTGCCATTGAACAATAGCACACTTAAACAATAAACACAAAATTATTGAAATACTTTATAAGCTCAAATTTTAACAAGCATTTTTATGTTATATGCTAAATATCGATCGTACATTTTCGGTAAAATAGAATTGCAGCGCGTATTACGTATAGTTTGAAAAGTAGTTGGAGTGCCTTTGAATGTCACTTTTTTCACTTTTTAGTCTAGTTCTCCGTTATACATATAAATCTTTGTCCTATTTAACCTTTAATTTCAAAGCTACGTTTGTTTCATCAAGGCAATCTACTAGTGTGTATAGTTACTGTTTTCCGTAGTACGCAAATCTCACGGAATAGCTCACGATTGTGCAAACACCCTAAGGTTGAAGCAGAACATTGTTTAGACATTATTTATTTTATTCTAAAGTTTCAATCGACTTGCACGTTTTTTTTAAAAAAAACACGGACTACACGACTATACGAGTTGATACTGATCGAGTTTGTCTACTGTGATCATAAAAGCCATTTTGGTTTATTTTTTGCATAATTAGTGACTGGTGTTCCCTTGAATGGGGCCCTCAGAATCGATGTAAACCTGTTTTTAATGTTTACAGTGTAACTTCGCAGGCCTAGTTCATGAATTAGTTAGAGATAACTGCTGAGTGGTTGGTTCATTCTATTGATCTGGGAAACTTATATTAGTCCTGGCGACTGGAGTCTCATTTGATGCAACCTCGGAATCTTTGAACATGTGGGTGGATGCAGCCTTAATTTAGGTCGGAAAGTTTGTGTACTCTATTGGAAAGTTGGTATTCATCAGGCATGTTGTTTACTCTTGCCTCATAATGACATTGTAAATTAACCCCAAATATGAGCTTCTTTTGAAGTATACCCGTGAATCTTATGGTCTAGTGTGAAGGATAGTGGTGTTCAATTGTCTTAGTCATTAATAATTTACAAAAATGAGATTAGGTTACCTCTGGATCTTCTGTATTACAACGGGACAGCTAACCACTACTTTTTAGTGGTACTTTGGAAGCGCAGATACCAACTAAGCTGTAATTCACCGATTGTTCACATCTTTTAGTCTTTTACAGGTAGAAGCTGCCTTGCGCACAAATTTACATGGCTATTAACTCCGTAAACGTTTGTAAGCTTCTGCTTAAGATTTCGGAGTGTCTTCCAAGTTCTGGTTGCTTCTAACCTACTGGTCACTTTGTTTGTATGGAGAGTGAATGACATTACTTAGCCCACTTATTTTTGCCCTATATAGTATTTTTACTATCAGATCATTTTAATAACATAGGAAAGTCTTTTCGGATCTCCTCACAGTGAAATTTTGGACGTCACATGGTACCATTTAAATAACAAAGCTAGTTACATTTATTTGTATTAGTTCTGCAGAGATTCTAAGGAAGCAAAAGTGGGGCATGTATAAATTCTAAAGTCATTGTGTAAAGTGCATTACCTTAAACTTCTGTTTTCTCTAGCTGCCTAAAGATACTCTCTGTAATGTGAGTTATACACTAAGAGGATAGTAGGTCTAGTGACCTTTAGTAATAAATATACGCTTACTGAAGTTAATCACTAACCTCTTACTTTTGTGCCATCAAGCTGATTCGTGACTAAATAAATTATCTCGGATTATTTCCAACATTTGTACTTTATCAGACTCGATACATGTATTTCATATGTTTAACCATGATTCTGCGAGAGGTACCATGTCGTCTAGTTCCTCGCACTAGATGACTTGGGCATTCTATTCCTAAGGCTTCAGACGTTGCCACCTGTTCTATCCATACAGATCCTGGCAGCTTTGGCTACCTAAGATAATTTGAACATATTCTAGGTCGAAGTTCGACATAAACCCATTTCCCGAGCCTAATCACTTTCCTCATATGCAGCAGTCTCTATCTTTTGTACATTTTAAACGTAACCTACTGCTTGCTATCCTACAATTCCAGTCGTTGGATATCCATTTACAGTCATCACACAACATCCCATATTATACTACAAGTGGCGTCCACCACCTTTGTTTCTAGGGGTACGTGCTGGCCAACAGATTCTGCTAACTGTCGGTCATGAGTGTGGCGTACTACGATTCCTCTAAAGTCCTATAATTGAATTTGTGGGGGGGGGGGCAGGTTGAACTTTAAAGTGAAACTGACACCTTTCGAAATACCCTTCATCATTTTATTATAATTGGTTAGATGAACTTTTCTTGTCAGCCGTATCCATTCTAGTATAACTTTCTACTTTTCCTATAAGATACGTTGTTTCCTCACATTTTATTGTTAATTATATTTTCTGGAGGTAACATTTTTCACCTCAGTAATTGTTTTCGCCTTACTCTTTCTAGGTTTTAGCTCAGTTGGGTTCTGTCATTTCTCCTACAGACAACGTCTGTGTCAGGCGTAACGATTGGAGGCTTAATTTGAGTTTAACCCTTAAAATGGTGTTGGTTTGTATGTTAACAAAACTACTTTTGTCACCTTTTTCCGCCACTTGCCTTGTAGCAACATTTATAAATTCTGTCTTCCGTTAGCAGACGTTGTACTTCCCGGCAGCATTTTGGCCATACTTTTCCAGGTCTGATGGATCGCTTGAATTAAATTAGTGTGCACTCTGTGCTACCAACCTTTGGAATTGTCACGTTTTGTTTCGTTTTCTGATGAGTAAAGACCACTTAATCGTTGACAGTTACTAGTACAAGCCATCATCTAGATGCTAAAACATAGAGCCAATAAACATTCACTGTAGTTACAAGCGTACAAGCAAAGCAATACGAAAACCCTTGTTTCATGGTCGGTTTAGTGTGCTAAAACGATGGATGCCAGAAAAAAACTGCGTAATTACGAAGTACTGAAGTTACACCCGGTATATGACCAAGTTACGTTTGGATTATTACCAGAGCAACTTCTAACGATTGAACCCACTCTTATGAATGAGAAGAAATCAGAAGGCAATGAAGGATGGAAGAGAAGTTATATTTGATCGTGAATGGAGCGACAATGGGTTAGCAACGTCTAGGCTGGCAAACTAGAGAGGGTTGCTTGTTTCGGTACGGCGTGGCGAGATATGGTGGTGATGCGTGACCGGGCGCCTTCAACTTAGTAGTGTCCGCTAAAACAAACATGGTCAGCATCAATGTCGAAACCTATGTAACTATTTATTTTGGGGATTATTTACCGCTACAGTACAATTGAAAAACAAAGCACGGGACCTTCGTTACTGCGCTTAGTGCGTTAAATGAATAAAATTCAATTTTATAAAACATCGATAAGTTCTGGCGTATTAAACAGTGAAGACTAAAACGTTACTCAACAGCTAAAATACTATTGCTCTTTCAAACTGTTAACCTCATTATTTCTGTGGTGTGGTTATAACGCCAGGTTAATGTGTATTTGGCTACCTCATTATCTAAGTTGGATATTGTAATAAAGATTCTAAAAACACCTGAAATGTGATCGTGACATTTTACCGTCGATTGAAGGTTGCAACTCTGCACTAGCATGTTTTGCTTTTAACAGTCTACGAAATTAAAATGTCGAATATAGAGTGTCACTACCTATTGCTCCAACTTGTGTTTTTGTACTTCTAATAAAATTTATTTTTAGTCACAATTTTTCGAAGTACAAAGTTATGTCATCCGAATAAGTTGGTTGTTGAAGTTGTGGTAGATGTTTCGTCACCATTCTCCGTTATTTTTGTTTCGGACGAAGAATACCTATAATCATACCTTATGGAAAACTTATTAGTGATTTGCACTAAAGTACATTCTCTTACTCCGTCGTCTATGAAATATCCGGATTATTTCGTCTTATTTTCTACACTAGTTAGCTTACGCACATGTCCATAGTAGAGCTAGACATGCACATACTAGGTGATTAATTCAATTCGGTTATTCATTTCTCTGAAGAAGCGACTTGCACTAAGCCGCGAAACGTCAGAAATCTTAATTTTTACTCATTGGAATTTTACAAATATATATCACTTATTTTATACTAGGTGATTGTTAAAGTGCTCTGTCCTGATTCACTAGGTTACTAACTAGAAATATCCCACGTATTTCGGTTCACGTAGTATCACTAAAACAGTTCATAAACTTGTACTTGGTAAATAAGTTACATCAGTTTAAAAGTGAAAGGTTCGTTGGACTAAAAAACGGAGGGAATAGTAAATGAAGTGTTGTAAATAATGCAGTGTTTATAACATTGGGAAAAATGCATTTGGACCACTGAATTCAGTTCTTAGTAATGTCACTCAATGTTTGGAAGCTTTGAATGTAGTTATGCTACGAGTCCTCACGACAAACCAGAAATAAAAGTGTCGACGATTTTTCAACTCATGACATGCATTATTTAATGATAGGTTATTTCTTCGGAAGTGACAGTCACGTACACTTCGACATTTTTAACCATAACTTAATGCAGTGATACAACCCATCGTTTGTTTATATTGAGGTATCTTGCTTTAATACTGGTTCCTTTGGCTCTATGAGTAATCCCTGTATTTTCCTCTTTTTAGGTTACTTCAATACAATACCTTACTTGATCTGACTTATCTTTGCATCTCTACAGAATATAAATTATTCATATTTCTCATACTCTATGACAGTTGACAGCTTGGAATGCAGCATTTGCCTGCAAAATTTTATTCATCCTGCTCAGTTGCCATGTGGTCATATATTTTGTTTTCTGTGCATTAAAGGTTGCGCCTTTCACAGACGTAAGTGTCCCATGTGCCGCAGTAGATTCTCATCACGTTTCTTTGATGATCCCAAATTAGTAAATGGTAAGTCCATTCGTTAGTAATATCAATATTACTACTATGGGAATTTTTAAGTGATTGGAAATTTGTCGATACTACATTTTTTATTTGATATGCCGGGCATCTAATGAAGATTGGCTATCTTCGGGAACTGTGATTTAGAACATTATTTCATTTATTATAACTGTGGACAGTGTTAACATTTTATTTCTATGACTGTTACGTCCCCCTTGCCCGGTTCTCTCATTTAGTGTATTGATTATTACAGACTACGTCTACTTATTTGTGTACAAGTTCTCCCCATTCACTACCACTATTTCTTTTGTTCTGTACAAATGTTAAATTCTTGATTGGTTCACAGTGTGGTCTGATTTTATGTATATATAAATGCATGATTAAAATATAATACGGACCTTGGACCTTGGTCTGGTTCTCCGGTTCTTGGTTCTCGCTCTCTCAGTCTTCCTGTTCTCAATTCTGGTTGTCCTATTGTCGGCCTAGGGGGGTGAATGGGCTTAGGTCAATCGCATATTCTTAACTAGGCACGCATCTTATTGGTATTCGCGTCCACCAACCAACTTCATCATCATCCACCCCTTCCTTTCTTTCATTCACGTCACAACATTATTATAGATATTTTAAAGAATTATTGTCTAAAACGCTTATCCATGTTATAATTATCTAGCTACTTTAAACTCACTTTTTCTCTCAGTAGGTAGGTTTAACTTAAAAAAGAACCAAAATAAGATTTTTATGAAAGAGCTAGTGGTACGTATATTTCATGAAATCAATTGGCCCGTAATTTTGTTCTTTACTCATTAGATTTACGGCCATTTGGCCTCTGGTTCAAATCTTCTACGTTGTAACTGTCTGTCTGTGTCTGGTTCAAATCTCTTCACACATATGATTTTACATTACTTAATTTTTTTGGATTCATTTTAATTTTCATGTTCAGTATGCTTCAACTCAGTAGGTTGTCTCTGTCAGCAGTTATGTACCTTACAAACTGTCTAAAGCCTCTAAATTGTCAGTTTTATTAGTAGTCTCATCGGATGCGAATTGTGATGCAGCTTTTCGTATGAGAGACTTAAATTTGACACTATTCGTTTAGGCTGTCATCCTATAGTGTAGATGCTTTCAGCGACTTTAATGGGCTTATGCTCCTTTGTCAAGTCACTGTGGTTGTAAGTACCGCTAAAATAATAGTGAATATTCGAAATAAACGTGTAGCTAAAAATAGAAAGCATAGATTTAGTCTTTTTTCTAAGGTAGCAGTGTTTTCACTGTTCACCCCATTAACAAAAGGTCAAGCAGAATATATGAAATCAATAATCTTGCAAATCTACAGAGGTATTTACAAACTGAATATGTTCTGCTTAGTATTATCCAACAATACCTGTTTTTGTAGTCATGACTAAAATTTAACATTTCAAGCAGATACGTCTCCCAGAGGCTGTTTGATAGCTTAAAATACTTCAATGTATGTAGAATTATGTCGATATATTTGATAATTGTTTTATTTATTCCTTCAAGTTTAGATACCAATCAAATAATGTAATGCAACTCGATAACCAATCCCATGTCCCCTAATTCGGCTTTTAACTACATTTCATTGCGTGAACCAAAGTAAGCAAAAGGAATACTTGAACGTGTAACTCGTTGGTAAAAGGTCTAATGCTTTAACTAGTGCATGGATAAGACGAAATGAAGTTAAGGTCGATCAGACCAGAATGTCATTGACTTTGTGTTTCAGTTATATTGTTTAGGGTCCTCGCGATTATTGTAACCGTTGGTTTGAGACGTTGTTTGACTTTGTAGAATGACAAAGTAAGCTGCAATCGCTCTGGTGCATTCATTTTTTATTTTACCCTAGATTCTGACCCTTATAATTATCTCATACGTTTCTTCCTCTCGAATCACATTCTTAGTCTAGTACTCCTGCTATGTTATTATTCATCTTGTGCTGGTTGTGCATTGGGACTTGATTCTCTGTTATACTTGACGGTGGCAATGAGTATTTTTAACCATAAATTCATAGTACAGAAGAATCTTCTCTATGTATGACCGTTAGCAGTCTATATGATAGCAAATCATTAATCTGTATTAAATTATCTTGATTATAGAAACAAGTCAATCATTAAGGTTTATTACTAATTTAGCTGGCGTTTTTTTTATTATTTCAGTTTGGGATACACGCCAAAATGATCAGCACAAAGCAAATCAAATTGTTGATTTATGTCAACGCCTATCGACTCTACCTCAGTCAGTCGCTGCGTCAGACTCTAATAAATCATCAAATTATGCTTGGTTCTATGAAGGTTTTCAAGGTTGGTGGCAGTATGACGAACGTACATGTAATGAGTTGGAGAATGCGTTTATTAAACAACTACCTTCCCATGAAATGACGATTGCAGGTTATATATACATTGTAGATCTAGAAAATATGACTCAAGTAAGAAATATTGTTTAAGAATTGTCCAACTGTCGATTAAGTTTCATATTTTTGTCAGAGATTAATTATTATTAAACTTTTACTTATTTGTTTATTTACTGGATTTAATATACTTATTCTGTAAAAGCGATCTCTAATAGTCGGTCACTCATAATCAACTTAGAGCCGAGCACAAATGTGCATTAACTGAAGTCGTAATACGATGCTAGCACGACAAGATGAAATTAACACGGTGAATATTACACGAGTAAAAGTATTATTGACACTGATAATATGCTAAACGTTACTGGAAATATGGTCCCAGAATAAATATGTATTCCTGACAGATATTAAAATATATGAGCCATCAAATCCGATCGATGTTATGATGTTCAACCCCCCTTTTGCATCTAATAGCACGACTCGGTTCCATAGTCAGTGACTTCATGAACTAATGTTATGTCTGAGTTTGGTCTGCCATTGTTTTCTCTTGAGTGTTGAGGTAAGCAGTGGTTGACCATACGTAATACATGTCCCAACCATTTAAGTCCAATGAGATTTGGTTACTTTATTAACCAAATTTCCCTGTTTACCTAGTATTCGTAATCCTGACCTCGCTATTACTCATTTGGTTATCCCACCAAAACATCTATGGTAAAATACGTGTATTCTAGTTTCGTAGATCATGTTTCACATCAATAGAGTAGTATAATAGACTTCTGCGCAGTGTAGTTGTCCTCTAATTCACAAATAGACATGTTTCCCAGGCTAAATAAATACTTATTGGCTACACTGACTGTATATTAACTTCACTATTTTTTGCCATTTCCACCTTAATCTATCATAAAGCGATATACTGTGATTTGATTAACGTGTTACTTGTTTTTAGATTTTCGATATTGAAAGGTGTCCAGTGATAGGTTAGTTTTCTGTCCTCATGAGAAGTAATTGACGATAAACTAACACTTGACTGTAATGTACTTGGAAATTACGTAGTCTGTAATGTTCTTAACACGAGCAATTTTTTAAACTAGACATATAACCATTAAGTTGCAAGTTAATAAGGTAACCAACTTGTTTCAAGGATTTGAGTGCATCACTTGTCTTCACAGTAAATAGTGCAGCTTCTATTTTCCAGTACTTGATTACCAAGTTGCATTAGTTAGTAAAATGAATTTTTTGTATTTTTAATTCCCTGTTTTTACTTTCGCGTGTTCAGTGTTATGATTTTCGGAAAACACTTCAGAAATTAAAGCTCGTGCAATTTAGTTCTTCTTTCCTTAGCATTTGTTATGTTACTGTTTCTTAAAGATCCGTAAAGATCGTTCTGGTCGTCTACGTCGAATCAAACGAGACTTGGTAAATTGTGAAAAGAAAGGTGTAGCTGGGATAAAACTGTCGACAATTCAATCATCTAACAATGATATATTATCAGCATGTAAACATTTAGGAGTTCAAGCGGCTACTCATTCTAACCCTAATGAAAATAATTGTTCAGTGGGCAATCATTCTGCCAACATGTCGTATTTACAGCCTTCAAACAATGAAAGTTTAGGAAATGGCCCAGAAGTTGCGCAGATTGTCAGCTTAAGTCGATCACACACATCATATTCATCTGAAAATGAATCTGTTTTAAATTATCATCTTAATGGTTGTAGATCTATTTCTTCTGGACGTCATAATCAACGTAGTACAAGTCCTACATCAAGAGAAACACACAATCATAATCCTTAACTGATTTTTAATTATTTTAATACTTCTGACTCCTTAATACTACTACTTACTGCCTAGATATTTAGTCTGTAGAACTTGTTTTTCAGTTTCCTGTTGTAACTATGATCATGTTAAACTTTTATTATTCAGCTGACTTCACAATTTTATGCCTAACCACTGTGTTATATACATAAAGCTAACAATTCCTATTAAGTATATATTAATAAATATTTCACACATTACTGGCATTTTTAGCCACATTCAAAGTATGTATGATACAGAAATAATTGTTCAAAACTTAAAGTATATAGATTCTTTTTTATTTATTCAATAAATAATAAGGGAGAGGCAGCGTTTACCATTCCACCCTCTTACGTGGATGGAATCGAAACGTTTAACAGAGGAGGCACTCATAAACTAGTATTTTGTCATTGACGTTTGCGTTTGCTGAAACCATCGGGTTAGCGATGCTAAGACTGTTTAGCAAGCCACTTTGTAGATTTTCACCTCATCAGCCAAGTTTCTCCTTTGCGTAGTACCCCTCACTTCTGAGATCATTGCTCACTCAGTTTTTCCGCCAAAGTATCTGTGATCAAAAACCCATATTGTACGTTTGTATATCATGCTTCCATAGAGTAATGCAATGGGCTATATCGATGTTACTACGACTTTCATTCCTTTAAATGTTAGTCTGGTTGTCCTTATGGACATGGTAACTTAAATAAATGCACTTATGTGTATCTACGTTGTACATATATGACTGATTGGTTGTTTGTAATTCTTGTTGTTATACTCAGCATGATTAATTGATTATTCTACTGCACATTAGACGTAATAAAACCCGTTAGGTTGAATCTCAATTATTTCACATAATATCTAGATATGTGTACCTACTGTTTGTATGACATACTATGTGCGACAACTCATTTCTTTCACGAAATCCATGCGGATTGTGTGACTTGTTTATGTCACTGTTACACTCAGTCTCTTTTCTCATTGAGTTACTAATATTTCATTACCGTAGACAATTACGTACTCCTCGTTTATCACTTCCTTTGTTTACAACTTAACGATAATGATACTTTCCTATACGTGTGTCTGCGTAAGTTTTACAGTTACTTTACTCAGGTGAGTTCACACCATATCACAGTAACATACGAGGAGTGTGTTTACAAGTCACATAAATAAATGAGGTGAAACTTTAGGTGCATAAGTGAATAATAGTCAATAGAACGGCATATAGTGTAATGAAATGATAAATTCATATAGCTTTCTATACTAACCTTGGTATCTATGGTATGTTAAGCCCAAAGCTTGTTCTTCAATTCACTAATATAGATTAGCAATTACCTTATTGCTTTAAACTGACTAGTGAATATATTCCTAGGTAAACTAACTTGTTCATGAGTATTAAATGTTTCAGAATTCACTTTCTCATCATTCTTTGTATAGTTGCCTGTTTGCATCTTAGAACCTTTTCTCAAATCACTTGTACATAAAACATCAGTGATGTGAGCCATAGATATATAATTTTTCTATATGACGTATCTCTATTCACCAACATACCACCAACTGAGACGATTGAGCTCATATGTAAACAAATATCCAAAAAGCAAATTAATATCGGGATTTTTGGGATATTCTTAAGTAATTGCTTCTAACCGAAACGTGACATCAGTTTATGAAGTTGACTATTTGTCTGAGGTATATTAGTAGGTGCAGCCTACCCAGTAGTTAGGGTCCGCGCGATTGTCGTAACTCATAGTTCGAAACCTTGGCGCGCTATTAGTGTTTTCTCTAAATCTTGAGATTGAAATCATTTTATTCGTTTCCTTTCTTTGATTAATCCTTACTTGTATCATGATCTCTATGCTTAATCATTTTATTACCACTACTGATGTTACTATAATTTCTACTGCTTCGTTGCTTACTTCGCTATGCTATGTAGTGTGGTAACTTGAACTAATGCATACATGCGCCAGGTTCTTTGTTGT
The DNA here is from genome assembly GCA_034768735.1 of Schistosoma mekongi. Lineage (NCBI taxonomy): Eukaryota > Metazoa > Platyhelminthes > Trematoda > Strigeidida > Schistosomatidae > Schistosoma > Schistosoma mekongi. The sequence goes on along the minus strand of CM068309.1, from coordinate 26,773,783 downwards.
ACATTAATGATTAGTTGTTTATTATCAAACGTTGGCATCATATTTGTTTACCTATGAACTCAATAGTCTTTTTCTTTATTTTTACTCCAAAACAATGAATGCCAAGCAATTTTTCACATCGATTCTTTAATAAACATGACATCGAATGGAATTCAATCCCAATGAAAAAATATTACACATCACATTGTTATCTGTCAATCATAAAAACTGTCATCTTCTAAATCTTCCGTTTTATAGGTTGTCCATGATGAAAGAAGATTAACATTTGTAGAATCTAAGAATACGACAAAATGAAAGTGATTAATTATTTTCTTTTTTTCTTTAGAAAAAAAAATTTCTAAAAGAAGCGGCAATCAACTGATTATTTAGGGATAATAACGCCTAACAGTCGTTTCGTTATATCGTGAATAGGTTGAAATTAGGAACATGTCTCCTGCTAAATTTGTATTCAGTACATGACTGAAAATCTCGAAATAGGCTGAAACACGCGTCATTTTTACCACTGCTGGCTACAATCCAAATATTCTAATTCAGTATTCTATAGTTGGCATTCTGATTTTGAAGCATTTACGATGGGTCTCATGCTGAGGACGAAGCAGCTGTTCAGCACAGTGTTCTTACTATTTTCTTGTGATGAAATAACCAAATAATGATTATATCTCTCGAGGTATGTATTGGCATTCAGTTTTATAGTTGCTGAGACTAGTTTAGTCCCAACAATTATGGTGACAATCATGTTCTAATTAAGTGTTCTAATCTTTGGAAAATTCAAACTTCTAGGTCTCTACTAATACTAATCTAAGTCTCACAGTAGAATGCATACCCTATAATCATATATCGATAGATATTAAACCTCTGTTCATATAGGGTGGGTGATATAACGCCTAATTCCGGATCCTTTATTAACATGGTATTGTAGAAGTATATAGCTGTTAAACATCGATGGATTATCAAGGAACTATAGTTTATTACTAAATTAAGGTAGTTTGTGGATAGTGTTTAGTTTGTCGATAGTTAATACCAAATCTAGATAACATTAGGCTCATTCTCTAGTAAGGTTGTTAACGCTCATTGCTGATGAAACATCTATTCGGTACTTTGTAGCTGCCAGTATTCGTTAAGTCTAAGTCAGTGATGTAGACTATGTTTATTAACTTGTTCGTTAATAGTAAGTAAAATCTTCCCAATTTTTCACATTCATTTGATCCTGTTAAGTATCTAAGAGTTATAATAAGATGAAGTTATGGCATAAGTACTCAGTAGGGAAGATCTTGTTTTCATAATTTATTCAGGTAAAATAAATATCAAGCCTAAGCTCTTCGCAGTGTTTTCAATGTTAACTAGATGTACCGTGTCCAACATTCTCAGTTATATTTCTATCCGTCAAGTGGCAAGTGCTTCATGCCAAAGTGTAATTTTCACTATAGATTTTGAAGTCACAACAGGCTGCATTTCACTAACATGCTCAATGTCGACAGTTGTGGGTATTTCTAGATGCTTGAAATGAAATCTTTTATAAAAATGGCACACCAATAGGTAGTACTTATCCACTGTAAGTCTGAAACTTCTAGATACAATATAATTAATGAACATCCAAAACATGGCGGGTAACCTCATACTGAGTATTGAATGCTTTTGGCTTTAATATGATCATATTGGTGAAATGACCACTTGATGCCCAAGTATTTTACATCGGTCTAACTTATTTAGTTAGCATTCGGTAATCTGACTCGCTTCATAACACTAATTCAACTAATCATAAATATACAAGTGATTATAAGGAGTATTACAAAGACGTTGAAAGTTACAGGAGTGAATCACTTGTAAACAAATCAAATACATTTCGACATTAGTGATAATTGAATAAATTTGTTTATGCAATTAATAAGCCTGTCGATTGCAATCTTTCTAACATTGAGTTGATTTTATTGTTTTAGTACATGTAATAATATTTTCTAATCAGTTTAATCGTTATCCGAATAATAACACCTTAATCAATTAGTGAACATTATGAAGTAATTGTAGCGAAATAATTAGTAATAATTGAACAAATGTTTTGTTCTAGTATATTGCTCTTTAGCTGATCCAACCCACGTCTCAGCCAATAACTGAAGTCATGGTGATTAGGCCTCTCGGCTATCACTAAACTTTTAAACCGATTTGTTTAGATTTAACCACTCACTTTATTTTGCTCTCAACATGGTGCCATCATCATCCAGTACCATTATTGACCAACTGCCTCACTTCCAATATGGTTGGACTTGACTAGTAACGCGCTCTCACTAAAACACTAGGAAATGCCTCACAAAATTAGTCAATAGTTAGCATATATTTTTATTATTCAGCTTTATGGAGCCTGATTTCTTCGAGTCATACACCACAGGTTGACTGTAGAAGTGACTGATACCTGTCCCAAGTCCGGTCCCCAGTGAGGAGATGGGGTAGATGAGTATCACTGAGGAGCCCCATACTATCAATAGCCACACAATGCTTTTTGAATTTCAATGGTGTTCTAACTATGGTCAACCCGTATACCTCAAATTACTAATATCAAGTTTTGGATTAAAAAATTATCTGTAGTTCACGTTTTTGCATCACTGATTCGTGTCGATTTCTTTTCATTTTAAAATGTAGATGCATTCCGTACGTGCTTAGCCCACGTTTTTTCTTACTTATATTCTAACATATACATATGCTTTGCAATCTCTTAGCAGTGACATACCTCTAAGCTAAACCCTTATCTAGTAATAACTGAGCATTATGCTAGCTATTTCATCTCCTTTAACGCAAACTGAAACAACCCACATCACTAATAACACTTTCACTCTAAATTGTCATTTCTTTCTAAATAAGTAGTTTTGCAGAAATTTCTTTAAAGTATTTTGAAAGTAGATTGATCTCGGTTGGGATGACTTAGCTATTTTATCCCACACACAGCAGCAAATGCAGGTAAAGACGGATTGTGTGGCAGCAGCCTCTGTAGCAGTAGGTCTTAACATACACAAAGGGAAAAGCAAGATCCTTCCATACAAAACAACGAACACCAACCTAATTACACTTTAAGGAAAATTCTGGAAGATGCAGAAGACTTCATATAACTGAGAGGGATTATGATGCGGATGTGAAGGCGCGAATAGGCAAGACAAGGGCAGCATTTCTACAACTGAAAAACATCTGGAACTCAAACCAACTGTTGGCCAACACTAAAGTCAAAATTTTCAATACAAATGTAAAGACAGTTCTGTTGTATGGAGCTGAAACTTGGAGAAATACGAAAATCATCGTCCAAAAGATACGAATGTTTATAAAAAATTATCTGCGTAAGAGACTTCGGATCCTTTGGCCATATATCATTAACAACAACCTTCTGTGACAGAGAACAAATCGATCACAATCCAGTTGAGGGAGGAATTAAGAGAAGACGCTGGGCACATTGAGAAAATCATCAACCTGTATCACAAGACATGCTCCTGAAGACCAAAGGAAAAGAGGAAGACTGAAGAACACAATGCTTTGAGAATTGGAGGCAGACATGAAGAGAATGAATAGCACTTGGGAAGAGTTGAAAAGGAAATCCCAGGACAGAGTTGCTTGGAGAATGCTGGTCGGTTGCCTATGCTCCACATTGGGCAACAGGCATTGATCGATTTTGGCAGTAATTGTAATGATACGAAGAACTGATATCAGTTGATAAGACCTGAATTATAATCCAACAATTGCTCAGTACTATTTGGTCTTCCTGTTTTTTTTGTCGTTTCAATAGTTCACCGACGAATTTTGATTTCTATTATAGAATACTTTCAACACGAAATTATTGTTTCTGTTTGATTATTTTCTATGTGCTATTGAAGTTTTAATAAAACACTACAAACAATCAATGTACAATTTAAGTTATCAATAAATTCCTGTCATACTAATAAACATACCAAGTAATTTATATGATGTTCTTATCCCATCGTTTATATTCATATTGTTTGCTAATATTGCTGAATCATATTCTGATGCATGTTCATTTGATACATTGACAATTATATCATTAGTAGGATCTTCAATACTGAATGCTGCTTTTGTTAAGAATTCTTCATGCGATTGACCTAAATTGTAAGAATTTAGCAGAGATGAAGTCCAGAAAATGTTCTTCACAAAAAACCGTTCGTTTCTAAAATACTTTACTTCAATTATAGGAGAATAATGTGGATTCTTTCTACTTGTTACCAACATTTACGGCGGCTTCGTATGTTGATATGAAAAAGACTGAAACTAAACTTATACATTCAAAAAATGACAGTCACTAATTTTGATTTTGATTTGGCATAGAAGTAGCTGCATATTCGTTTCTATTACTTTGCATCTATGCTCTTTTCAGTTTTCTTTTAGAAAATATTCAAGTAGTTATCCTTTGTATAGATTTCTGTATTTTGTTTTATTAATCTATATGTTGGGAGATTGAAAGTAGTCGACAGGATACTCTTCTTAACCTTCGTTTATTTCGCTTTGAATTGGTCACTAATGCATATTCTCATTTCTGAGGAAATCGATGATACCTGTAGTATCCGAACTTCTCATCACTTACCTTCACAATCTGAGACTTTGCGATTGTATTATTTGGGTCACCGTTAACCTCCTAGTAACTAATATTATTTATCTCTAGTCTATTCAACAGTGTGTTATGGTCTGCTATGTACGGTTCACTTCGAAATACATAGATTAGGGTGAACTTGTATATTCCCGTTGATTTGTTATAGACTGAAGCTGGTCAGTCATTGTTGCTATATGTGCATCCTGAGCGGATTGCCCTGACATAGTGAATTTTTCACAAGTATTATATAAGTTGGATTGTGACCGGCAAATGGAATCCAGGACGTACGTTTCGTTCTATTCGGGACTCATCGGCTGGATGTACCTGCATCCCAATGTTGATGCTAATAGTGGGAACATCAACATTGGGAGTCCCGAATAGGACGAAACGCGCGTCCTGGATTCCATTTGCCAGTCACAATTCAACTTATATGAAATATACAAATGTTTCTTCTCACCGATTATACTAAGTGGAAAGTCAGTAAATAAACAGGAGGCTTTCGTAACCAAACGAATTTATATATATATATATATATATATATATATATATATATATATATATATATATATAGCGGGAGAGAGATTTTATTGTGCCCTTGGCATGGATGAATAATTTATCTGCATCATTTGTTACACATCCTTAACTGCTTGCTATCATAATGATGGTTATGTGAACAGCCTTTTGCATCACCTCACTCATCCGCCTAATCAAAATCTCAGTAACGCCAATGAGTGTCAACTAGTATGTAACCTAAATCGGGCAAGCGTTTTTCGAGAATACTTCTAACCAGTCCAACATCGAAAGATATTACGCATAACGTTGTGATATAGATTAGTGACTACATAAATAACATAGCTATCAGGATTTGATTAATACCAAAAGAACTGAAAAAGTATGATACTAGTTGCTACTCAGTTATATGTCAGTGTATTCGTTTTACAGAAAATATTACTGAAATCATTGTTTAAACTAACCAATTTATTGTGTTTTTTATATTTACCACGGACTGATTTCAGTTCGGTACCATTAAAAGCCAAAGAACATTGAACTATTGTTTCACCCCAATATGGGGTTCCTCAGCTGTGCACACCCTCGATTTAATCACTAAGTCAAATTCAATGTTATCTAACCAAGATCAATCTATGCTGAGTATAAATAATATACTAAATATCAATCTCTACAAAAGAATCTCACAGTTTAATCAAATTACAACAATTTGTTAACTAGAACTTAATTATTAGTTAATAAGAATCAAAACAAATTGATTATGTTTGGATGAAAGAGTAAGGAATTTATAATGAATAATCATAATAGTAATGTAAAACACTTCAATACATATTTCTTATGAAATTATTCGATTGAAGATAGTATTTAATTACAACAGTTATCATTAATAATAATTATTATTATTATGACATAATTGCGTGTGATCCTTAAAATAATAGAAAATATATTTGATATTGAGACAAATCGGGGTGAGTTGTGTAATATTAACGTATTTAACTTGTCACTGTGTTAATATACAGCTCCATTTTATTTTAAACTACTGGAGCACATGTTCAATGCAAACTTATTTCATAATAGGTCTATCATTCATTTATAGTATAGATTGTTACTAAGATTGTGAGCATCCTGGTTTAGATGTTTATGTTGATAGAAATCCATGTGATATAATTGCAAAATCAATGAAAGCAGATATATGCTTACTTCTTTTTAGTGATATGCATTGTGGTGGAGTTCTGTTCCTTGAGTTGACTGGTCTTTCTAGTCAACATTATCAGCATATCTTTCAGATGCAAGCATACAAGTCATTCATCACTCAGTAAACCTACTGAATTAATATTATAGTGTGTTGCAGAGATTGTTGATTTAGACTAAACAGCCGTTAAAAATTAGGAAGCATTAGATAACTACTTGGATATAGTATGGGACTTCTCACCAGTGAGCGCCCACATTCCCACCGAGGCTAGGACCTGTATGCTCAGTGGCGAACCATTATACCTTAGCCGGTATCTAATAAAGAGGGGATCTAAATTCATTTAATTAGCTGTATCTTGAGCAACTTCATCCATTATGATTGGTGATATTCATTTTGTGCCTGACATGGTTGAACTTCATCAGTCCACTAGTCTTCTCTCCATGGTCTGAAGGTCCAAGTCACGATCCCCGTTGGGAACATGAATGCCCGCTGTCTGGAGTTCCATACTTGAACAAGAAAGTTATTCAATCCAGGTCAGCTAGTGATAGAAAATTCAAATGTATGTCGACTCGTTAATAAGTTTATTTAACAGTTGCTAGGTCACAGATCACTTCAGGGGAGCAAGTAATCAAAATAGACATCAAAACAATTGTAGCAAAATTATAAGCAATTGCTAAACAAATCTCAAATCAACAAATAATTTAACATTCAGTTGTAGAGAAATTCAAACAATTTGTCGCTTCTTTTTGGAAACTTTTTCTGATGACATTGTTAGCTAGAAAGGCATTGAAAAGTTCTTGAGTATGCCATTCAGATCAATGATTATACAATTTTATTAAAATTATTCCCCAAAGCTTTGAATCTATTATTTTACTGCTGTGCCCTTACTAATCTTCTTATCCTTTACTCTGTTATCATTTTAGTTTAACTAATTTTTATTTGATTGTATTTCAGTAGGATTACAGTTTGAATTAATATAATGCTTGTGTGTTTTATCTCTACATAGTTCCATTTGTATTTTTGTATTTCAATCATGATTGGAATAGAATGTGGTTGCGATTACTTTGTTAGAACATGATTAAATCAATCTGTGAATGAGTTTGTCAAGTGATGGGCTTCAGTTGTGTTTGTTGATCATCCTTCAATCATTGTTAAAAAACTTACATAATTTCAGCTTATGTTTGCATTAATCTCAATATAATTGACGCTTAAAGCTATCAAAATAGCCCCTCCCCCCGCCATATTTTCTGAAATGAGATTTCCGTAACCGAATTTCGTCTATTTACTAGTCGGAGAAGTAATAGGCTGAATCACCCACTATCCTCACTTATTTCATGTATAAGGGTTCTCCTCTATAACCATAAAACTAACAAAACGCGTAACACCTTTTGTTTAAGATCGAATATACCGAAGTACGTGATGACCGAAACTATTCATAAAGTTGTCAGTATTAACGAAGAATGTTTTATCCAGTGTTTTTCGTCATTTCTGTGTACATTTATTGAAAGAATGCTGTGCGTTAAAACGTAATACACAGTGAAGTCTTCATTTCAGGCAACTAGGCTTATGTTTAACCATTCTGCTATTAACATAGCAATGTATTGCAATCAATATGCCAGATGAAAAACATACCAAAACGTAGTGAAAGTTAAAAATTGTAATGAAGTTTTTACTCAAGATTTCACTGTTTTATACAGCATTAATACGTTGAATGTATGAAAAAGGTAACTAAAATTACTGCATACAAACTACTTATTTAGTACTGAAAACGTCATGAATAATTTCGATCGTACGAGGTACTTCGTTAACCAGTCAATATTAGATAGTCATATTTAAGCCTTTGGGAAAACTATTTAGAGATAAAATACTATAAACTATGAAAATATGTAATTTATAAAGTTGAATTTCTTCATTTTCAGAATAAGTTTTACTTCAATAAATTAATTGAATAAGTCAAACTGAGTGAGGGGTGGGGTTGTGGAGATAGTTAACTGTGAGGCAATGGCATGAACGAGGTTGCGCAAACGTATCACGAATTGACTGAATTGGGAATATCAACTGTTAGTTGCCGACTCAGTGGGCCAATGGTAGAGCGTTTTCTGCGGAGCCAGAGGGTCTTGGGTTCGGTCCCAGACGGGGTCGTGGATGAATGCTGTTGAAGAGTCCCATACTAGGACGAAATAGCTGTCCAGTGCTTCCAGGTGATCAATGGTTCTCTGATTCAGATCAACTCGTGATATCATAAATATGTCAGTCTTTATTTAGAGCTTAAAAGACCCCAAAAAGAAGGTAGATATATCTGTATACACATTTCAGTGAATTCCTATATAAAGTAACCTATCACATGATCACATATTTGTGAAACATGCATACAATGTGAACAGTAATTATGAACTATAGTGACCAAGTGACTGAAGCAATTACAACTGATCATTAAACACTGAAACCAATTAGAAAAAAACTCAAGAAAATTTTTAATATCCGACCATTTTACAAATTCGCAAATCTGTAGTAAAGCAAAAATGTTGATGTCGTAGTTTTTCTAATTGGAGTGAGAAGAGGAGGGAGGGAAATGTTTCTAAGCCGAACAGGACGGAGATAAATGAAGGTATGTGTAAACGAAGTAGACTGATATGCATAACTTAGCACATCGAAATACTTGACGCCAGATACAACATCTTGATTAAGGAATAAGAACTACTTCTAGAATATTTAATAATATATTGACACTAAATAAACATCAGTCTCGGACAGCTGTCACAATGAAATCAATCATACACAAAAACAATAAGAAAAAAAAAATACATATTATGACTTTATTTTCACTTAATTGTAATACACCACCTTTGTCATTTCTCTCATTAACTAATCACAGCTCACATAGACCAGACGCATTAATATTCTCAGTTGTTTCAGTTGTTAGTTTCATAGTTTTCAGAAACTACTTCATTTTGAAGATTGTTTTATTAACTGACTGACGCAAACGGACGAATCGTTCAAAAGTGACATTGTTTAGAATGCTTTCAATAAATGTATTGTATCTAGTATTTTTGGTCATTTTTCTTTCTTTATAGTGTACGGGTACTGCGTATTGGAGCTTCATTTTTTTACAAAAGCACTTATTTCAAGTCATAACGTTTGTATCTCTCAGCTATAATATCATGTCACATTACGCTGAACTCATGTCTAATAGACAGTTGTGGATAACTATAGAATTATATTTTGTCTAGCTATAAATATTCATGTGTAAGCACACTTTAATCAATAAATCAACAGACTCTATCACAACCAATTTAACTATCATTCAGTCTACTTTGGAGTTGTATTCTGTGAGTTGTGTATTTTGACTGTGAAATCGCAACTACCTTATAAGCTAAAATTATCAGTAAATATTCTTGATTGAAGCAAACTTTTAGAATTCCTCCACAACTAACAGCTTGTTCAGTTGACCTGGAATTCAGTTGGTTGTTGTTCACAGTTATGTTGCTGTTATGTGAACATTTATTTAGATTTTCATCATCCTTGACCTAATTTCGTTTTATTTTCATAATGTCGTCTAGTAAGTCATTGAATGTTTCACGATCAAGATAACATGTTAAGAGGATACAATATTTAATATCCTCCTCCTTGGTTAAACATTTTTTCCATAATTTCAATATCATTTGGCTTATATATGAGTTTGACATTCATCTAAGTAGAAAATGAATCAATTGAAACACCAAAGGACCTATCAAGTCTGTTCACTGATCTGTCTTATTATGGTGTGAATTATTATTAATAAATGATATCAACAATACACATTTGTTAATAACTACACAAATATTACCTAATTGATTTGTTTCTTTTACATTTGGGACTGTTACAGCGATATCTTCTTTTTTCGCTTTTTCCTGCTCATCTTCCTGTTCAGTGTTGCCACTCATAATCATTTGTTCTGAATTATTCTCGTCCATATTCATATCTCTATGATCAGTATTCAACATGCTATTTGAACTAAACAATTTAGATTGTTGTTTGTAACAGGTATCAGATAAATAATTTGAATATGTTCTGTCATTCAATAATAATGTTGGTGAAACGTACGGTTGCATAATATGGCTGGATATTTCATCCACGGCTACTTTATCAATTTGCTTTCTTTGTATTATTTCCTCCTCAGCTTTCTCTTTGCTGTCTTCTTCTTTGTTGATTGTCATTTGCTTAGATAATCCTTTATGATTCATATTATCAACAGTAATAGCACAATCATTTTCATCATCATTGTTATTAAGTGATATGGATTTCAAGGTAATTTCTTGTGCATCTAATATTTCTTTTGTTCTTTTGATAACCTGCTGAAGCTGATAACGGAAATCAAAATGAATATCTCTTATAGCAAACGTAAATATAAATTTAGAAGTAAAAAGTTTGTAAAAATTTAGTTTTCATGGATTTTAAGTAACACTGAAATTTAGAATTACAAAATCCACAGGAAGTTAAAAGAGTCATCATCATCATCATCAGCAACGTAGAACCGGGCACAAACGCCTGTAGGTTCAAGTTGCCATACCACAATAGCACTACGAGAATATTGAGGTAACGTATAAACAGAATACAAGAGAGAAGAGTAAGTAAAGATGTCCAGAAAATAACAATAGAATTTAAGATCTAGATGAGGTTAAAGAGTGAATACACTTGCGCCACTGTGACCGGTTCTGAGCCATATCACCTAGTGTCTCCGGCCATTTGTTGTGATCATCATGCGGACCCCAACCAGGTAGTCTACATCTACCAACATGGCTTAGGCCAGTAGTCAAGGACTTCATGGACTGATGCCATGTTTTGGTTTGGCCGCCCCTAACCTTCTTCCATCCTACTTCAGCCATAGCTAACATGGCGCGACGGGGTAGACGGTGGTCGGGCATGCGCAATACATGTCCTAGCCATCTCAGTCGATGAAGGTTAATGACCTCTTCGACTAATTTACCGTGTTTCCCAAGAACCTTTTGTCTAACCTCACTATTACTAGTCCGGATATTCCATGGTATACGAGCGATGTTCCGAAGATTCCTATGGTCAAATATCTGGAGACGACGTATATTTTGAGTTTTCATGGATTTTAAGTAACACTGAAATTTAGAATTACAAAATCCACAGGAAGTTAAAAGAGTCATCATCATCATCATCATCATCATCATCATCCAGCAACGTAGAACCGGGCACAAACGCCTGTAGGTTCAAGTTGCCATACCACAATAGCACTACGAGAATATTGAGGTAACGTATAAACAGAATACAAGAGAGAAGAGTAAGTAAAGATGTCCAGAAAATAACAATAGAATTTAAGATCTAGATGAGGTTAAAGAGTGAATACACTTGCGCCACTGTGACCGGTTCTGAGCCATATCACCTAGTGTCTCCGGCCATTTGTTGTGATCATCATGCGGACCCCAACCAGGTAGTCTACATCTACCAACATGGCTTAGGCCAGTAGTCAAGGACTTCATGGACTGATGCCATGTTTTGGTTTGGCCGCCCCTAACCTTCTTCCATCCTACTTCAGCCATAGCTAACATGGCGCGACGGGGTAGACGGTGGTCGGGCATGCGCAATACATGTCCTAGCCATCTCAGTCGATGAAGGTTAATGACCTCTTCGACTAATTTACCGTGTTTCCCAAGAACCTTTTGTCTAACCTCACTATTACTAGTCCGGATATTCCATGGTATACGAGCGATGTTCCGAAGATTCCTATGGTCAAATATCTGGAGACGACGTATATTTTGAGTTTTCATGGCCCACGTTTCGCAGCCATATGTTAAGATGGCGCGGATTGCTGCGCAGTACACCCGGTCTTTCGTTGAGACACGGATATCTCGTCTGCGCCACAAGTGCCGTAGATTGGCAAATGCCAATCGAGCTTTCTGGATCCGCGCTGAGATTTCATCAGACACCGACCCACCAGGGGTGATGAGACTTCCGAGATAAGTGAAGCGATCAACGCATTCAATTACTTCACTCCCTATAACTAATTTGAGGGAAGAAGCAGACCAGTCCTGGAGTAACATTTTGCATTTGGGAGGGGAGAAGTGCATCCCAAATATGCCTGCATTGTTACTCAACGTGTTCAAGAGACCTTGAATGCTGTGTGCATCTTCACCAAATATGACTATATCATCTGCATATTCTAAGTCGACAAGAGAGCCTCCTGGAAGGAGACTAATCCCAGAGGACTTAAAAGAAGTGAGAGAGATATCTAACAGTACGTCTATGATGAAATTAAATAAAAATGGGGATAGGGGGCAACCCTGACGGACTCCACTTGAGGATGAAGTTTCTCGTGACAATTCGCCATATGCTCTGACTCGACCAGTGGTGACCGAGTAGAGAGCCTTTATAAGGTTAATGTAATTTTGAGGTACGCCTTTTAATGACAAACATTGCCACAAGACTTCACGGTCAACAGAGTCGAACGCTGCTTTTAAGTCAAGAAATACAACTATAGTTGGGCGTTGGTACATATGTCTGTGTTCGAGGACCTGGCGCAGGGTGAATATGTGATCAATGCAACCTCGGCCAGGTCTGAAACCAGCCTGGTTTTCTCGAGTCTGTTGTTCTCTAGTGTTAGTTAAACGTCGGATGATTATAGTGGCTAATATTTTAGATACTATATTAGTCAAACTGATTCCTCTGTGGTTATCACAAGAGGATTTCTGTCCCTTTTTGTAGACTGGAACAATCAGCGATCGAGACCAGTCAGATGGGATGGAGTTTAGTTCCCAGACTTTGGCTAATATATCAGTCAACCTGCACGTTAAAACTATACCACCATCCTTGAAGATATCGGTAGACAACATATCAGGTCCTGCTGCTTTCCCTCGTTTCAATTTACTTATGACGTTTTCAACTTCACTGAGAGTTGGGGGACCTGTGTCAGTTTTCCATTCGGGTAGCTTGGAGATTGTGGGTAAGCTAAGCGTGGCTGGGGGCCAGTTGAACTGTTCCTGAAAGTGTTCTGCCCATCGTTCTAATCTTCTAGATTGAGAGTAGATCAACGACCCATCTTTTTCAGAGATGATTTCACTAACTGCCGATTTTTTGATACCGGTGTCCTTAATAAGTCGGAACAGCTGTCTACTATTGCCTGCCGCTGCTGATGCTTATATCGCTTTTGCTTTTGTTGCCCACCACTGTTCACGATCCTTACGCAAACTCTTTGTCAGTCTACGTTTCAGTTGTCGTCGCTCTTCATCATACACCGAGCCTGCTGGAATGAGTTTTCGAGCCTCCATCAGTTCCCTAGAAGTTCTAGAGATCCAATGGTCTTTCATAACTATTGGATTGGGGTTAGATACTGATAGCGCTGCTGCGTATACACACGCTTTAAAATCATTCCAAGCTACTTCGGGGGAAACCTGTTGGTCATGGGCGAGTAAATGCTTAGCCAAACCATTCCTAAATGCAATCTTGGCGTTCTCACTCTCAAAGTGATATCTAAAGGGTTTGCCCGATGTAACCTTTCTGCGACCAGTAAAACGCATAGAGATACGTGCTCTCACTAGGGCATGGTCAGAGTCTAGGCAAGTGCCCCAGAAAGAGCGGCAGTCCTCTATACAACCTCTCCAACGGTAGCTGATGCCGATGTGATCAATTTGTGTCCATCGTTGCGTAGATGTTGGAGGTCGCCAGGTTAAACAGTGTCTCGCTTAAAGTTTGTGCTAGCTAAGAATAAACGGTAGTCTGAACATAACTGCAACAGACGATCTCCGTTGTCTGTTCTCTGGGCTGGGATGCCGAGTAACCCACCTAAGTGCTTTTCAGCTTGATTTAGTCTACCTACTTGGGCGTTAAAATCTCCTGCTATAATTACTATATCTGAGTGCTTAGCTTTCTGAAGGAGGCTAGAGAACTTCATATAGAAGTCGTCTTTCACTTCATCTGTGCTGCAATCAGTGGGGGCATAAGCTGAGACGACAAAAAGGCATCGGCGTGTGTTCCTATCTTTCCGAGTTCGTACTGTGCCATTTAGACGGACAGCACATAAACGACTGTCTACAGGAATCCACTCGAGAAGAGCCTGTTCTGCCCGTAAGCTTAGTGCTATACCTACACCAGCAAGGCCACGTGAGCTAGATGTAGGGTCTCCAGATAAACGAAGAGTGAAGTGTGCTGTTCCATTGCATTGACTAGGTGATGTCAAACGGAAGACCATGCTGGGATCCTGTATGCGTGTTTCGGAGACACAGCATACATCAATTGCAAGAGATTCTAATGTTTCAGCTAAGGCAGCCTGTTGACCGATTTGACACAGCGTACGCACATTAAAAGCTCCAACATGAAGTTTAGAGCGTGGCTTCAGGAGACCTGGTATGACATTTCGGGAACTCGGGTAACCAGTACAAGTGGCACGCATACAAAATGTGGTAAAAGTGTTACAAGTGGGGACCAGAGAGGGAGAACGTGTTTGATCATGAACAAGGTGAACTCGAGTGCTATTGGAGGTATGAGGGCGGTTATCACTTCCCGGTTGCCCACACCGTGGAAGGGTCATTAGTGAGGAACCTGAAAGAGAAAGAGGATTAGAAGAGGTCGTGATGACCTGAGAGTGTGACCGCAGTGTCCAGGGGACAGCTGTTTGAGGTCGGTCGAGTACATCAATTGTTGCTCCGGTTGTCGGAAGGGGGGGCATCGGCCTCATGGCTTCCGAAGGAACTCGGCTTTCACCATGAAGCGTCATATTAGTCCTTCCAACTTCCAGGGCAGAGTTAGAATGGTTATAAAGATTTTTATTCGTAAGCTGTTTTTTAGCATGGTAGTTGTTTTACGGGATGGGGTTGCTAACCCCATGCCCAACCCTCCTCCTTCATCCGGGCTTGGGACCGGCAGAAACCCTGTGGGGCTCCAGGCGGAGTTAAAAGAGTAAATGCATCTGAGCCATTGTGACTGACTATGATTTATGTCACTCGACTTGAATGGTTTGTGGAGATTGGTATTAAGTTTATTTGATTGAATTCGTCATATATTGATTTTGGCATGGTACCATTGAAAAACAGGGATCGCTAGACATCAACTTCCACCATGGGCTGGAACTTAGAGTGCACACAGCTAAGGAGTCCAGTACAATGACAAAACAAATGTTTAGTGCTCCTTGGTTTTCAATGGCACCCTCTCAACATCAGTCTGTGGCGAATTTACTCAACTGCGTGTTGTGCTATCCAACATCTCCAACGATTGGTCACGTTCATCGTGCAGGCAATCTGCACCTAACAACATAGCTCAAACCAACAGTCAAAGATCAATATCATGTTTTCATTTGGTATTATTCAATTCTCTCTTCTAATATATATAGTTTTACAACCTATTTATCCACTTCTCATCATCTTTAGGGTTGTTCATCATCCACATATGTCTCACCAATAAAGGCTGTATTCACCTCCTATTCTATCTTCATCATTATGACTATTTAGTAACCTTTTTTGAATGCCTGAAGATTAGATAGTGTTGTTGACGATATAATACATTTTTGTATGTTAAATAACTAGAAATACAATTTCAGAGCCATACTAAAAATTATCTTTTTTTTTTTCATTTTAAACGTTTTTCAAACACATTATTACTACTTGTTATTTTATGAGTAAGTTAATAATGTTAACTTATATTTACTATAATATTAACTAATAAAACAAGGAAATCACAAGTACACTATGGAAGTAACTGATTATAAAATAAATTGAATAATTGATTAGTGATGACATTATTCTAAAAGGGATTTGTGATATCAGTTGAACTATCTTATAATCTGAAGTTACCAACTAGTATATATTAATGATAGTAATATTTGTCATCTTCTTTTGTATATTATGTTTAATTTGTTTATTTAAATATACAACAACCATAATAAGACTGGATTGTTATTAAAATGCACCAAGAGGGTCGTATCTAACAATGTCGGCCATTTTTCCTTACTCATGGGAAATATACAATAGTATGATTTTCATTAATGATAGCATTTTAAACTGTAACTTTTAATATTTTAGCAATTTTTTTTCACCCTGAATGTTGAACTACTCTACAACGTATATGTTCATGATAGATAATAATCACGAACTTTAACCATATGGAATAAAATTGAATTTCAGTATAAATGAATATCTGAATGAAGTTCAAACTAAGAATATTTTATTTAAAACTTCGTAATCTACTAAATTACGATAATTGTTCTATTATTTAATAGGTATAGCATTTCAGAGCATTCACTCTTAAACTTATCATCTGATATAATCTGTAAATTACAGTTCAATAAACCAAGTGACCTACGGCTAAATCTACAATGCAGAAACTCTAGTGATCCACAATTTGAAGCTTGAGTTGTTCTTTGACATGCTCTTAGTTGAGAATTCGTATTATTTGACTTACTTACTTGTTTATACTTTTCTGTATCTTCATACTGTATTTCTACCTACATTCACGTTTACCATCATTACAGTAACAATTATTACTATCGTCTCATTGTTATAACAAAGACTATTTTCTTCCAGGTTTTCTCGATTTTCACTCACAAATCGTAAACCTAATCTAATAATTATCATAATTACTACGTCTCCACTATATTGATTACACTATTTCTATGTTTCACAAACCCCCTTCTTTGAATTGCTAATTGATTATTTAAAACATTGTTAGTTAAAAAATTTCACATGACAACTAATCACAAATTTTAGTTACTCATTGGGTTGTAATTTGTCATATATATATAATATTTTTCGGTATATGATTATATGTCTTTTACCTGAAAAATTAAAATGCCACTTGTTATCCATTGAACTCAAACACGCATAACCTTCAGAGTCGCAAATCAAAGGAGAGAAGAGGAGAAAGTATATGTATTCAAATCGGTGTCGAATGGAGACAATAAGTTAAATGCATTAATAGTTTTAAGTAAACCAGAAATTATTATTTGATCCGATAGCAAAATGTTGAGTCAGTGACTAGCTTGAGAATTGTAAGCCAAAGCTCTTAGACAATCTACTAAATAGCGATTAGATGGAGTGTCCTCAGCTCTTTCCAGATTTCTGCTGGACGACCTAGCACTATTTTAATTGATTGATGGCTGAGTAAATATCCGTTTCATGTTTTTTCTAGCCCTGTCAATGCTTGCCGAACTCAGCGTACAATATAGTCACTAGTTTGATTGATTCGACATTGTATACACTATGTTTTTATATAAAGTGAATGAGGTTGGTCTGGACTATGAATATCATCGTCCAAATTGTCAGGTATATTTGAGAGGATTAACATTGAAGCATATTGTATATAGTAGTGAGTGACTTACACTAGTGACATTATTACTAATTTCTTGATAAAAGTTAGTTAGCACCACCACATTTTTTGATTATGAAATGTAATTTCGATATTGAAATTTATCATGAAATTAAGTAATCATTTAGTAATCTTTTCTGATATGCTTTCTTTTTAACTTAAGGGGCGTAAAAAATCAAACAAATTGAACTAATCACCATAGAATGTTTCTAATGAACTAAAATCTTACACACTCATATAGAATAATAAGAATCATAGAAAATAATGTGTTTTGATAATTTCCCTTCAAAAAAAATCAGTACGAGTGTCGAAAATACGCTGTCGCATTTTATGTGAACTTCATTGTCTCTAAACAAAAATGGTGATGGTTTAAACAGATTCTAGTAATACTTAGAAGTCCTATCAACTTTAATGCTTCAGAACTAGTTCATGTCATCGACTAGACAGGTCATAAAAAGTGTGTTAATGAGTTATGAAAATAGAAGATGATACACGTAGACTATATCTCATTGATCATAAATATCTTCGAAAATTTTCCACATATCGTAGAAAAGCTAGTATATAGGTCAACGAGGTTTTAATCTTTGCTTAATAAAATGATTGAAAAATATATTGTGTAGTGGACTATCATACATTACAACATTCGATTTGGGCTAAAGTTGGCGTAGGTTGGAAGAATGTAATAAGCGAACAAACCAAATCGTGGTATTAGTCCATGTAGTCGTTAACCGTTAGTGTGAGTCATGTTGATGAATGAGCGACAACCTTAATCGGTAAATAGATAGGTAGGATGCAATGTCTTATGGTCGATCAGAATGGTTCAGATCCATCCATCCGTTATATTTTTTGAGACTTTTTGCCCCAGTCTCTCCTCGTACATACCTTTCTATTCCATCTTCTTTAAATACATTCTGTGTTTTGTCGTTCTTGTTATCATAAATAATACATTACTTCAACTTCTTTGGTGATCATATTATGAATTTTATCTCGTTGTGACATGTTTCGGTAACTTGGACTAACTTCTGTTTTACGAGACTCACTTTGAATTATACCTAACTGACTCTACTAGTTGCAATACAAAATATATCCATGTTTTGAAGAAAAGGTTATTTGTAATCAAAATAAGTCATACCGTAGAGTTTGAATCCCTCACGTTCTTCTTCCTATTCGTCTGAACTTTATCGCGATGTCTATCAGCAAATATAGTTTTTTGATGTATTTGTTGTCCTTGTATATCGGATTGCAATTTCAATATATTTTTCGATGATCTTTCAACATTAGAAATGCTCTTCTTATTTAAACTCAATAATGAAGGTGCTAATTCCAAGGAAAAGGGCTGAAAAAACAAGAATTAAACAAAAATAAAACTAACTTCCTGATTATTGAATGAATAATTATGCTTTTTATTCGCACCATACGTAGATATGTCATTTGTATTTTGCTTGATTTCCTCAAACTGATGTTTCAGAGTTTCATGTCTTTTTTCCACTTTTTTTATATTTTCATTTAATTTTTCTAAATTAATATTGTACTGAACCACTTGGTTGGAGATTGAACCATTCCTATAAATGTTTAATGTAAATATTTAAAGAACAAAACATTTCTTTATCACTATTTTCATTCACTAGTTAAATTTTTAATCAAATTTCCCATTAGACCACTAGATATTTTGAATATTTTGTGATAATTAAAGGTAATTGACAAGAAAGAGTGAATCATTTCTCCACATAAATTGTCACTCACCAGTAGAAAGTGAATGTTAGCCAAACAGAACTGGTGCTCTGTTAAAGATTTGAAACTGTTTTTTGCTAAAACATAAATATGCACACGTGATCACAGTTTACATGGGTTTACCTTAATAAATAATATATGAAGAATTACATACTTATGAAGATTATTAAATAATGATAAAGAATGCTGCACAATTAGTTTAACGTGTCACTTTCATCCCCTTCAAAATGTGTCTACATGTATGTAGTTTATTATTTAGAGTCAAAAGAACATCAAGTGGCTAATAAAATTATAACAATATCTCGCTAGATGAACGTCAATACCAATCACAAATGTTGTCGCTAAACTATTTCAATCGTGGTTGGTACAGGTCGGCTGGTAATAAGAACTATGTAACTACACCCATTCAAATATGAAACCATTCATTATGGAACCGTTAATAGTGACGGTCTTTTGGTTAAAGTGCTATGCTACGCAGGTTGTGAATAGAGTTGCAAATCATCTTGAAACCACTTGCTTAAAAACTGGTTGGTCTGAATTTCGAAACAAACTTCTTTCAGGATAATCTTCTAATACAAACCTGTTGGCCTTCTTCCAAGTTTGGATACTGTCAGTGGATCGTAACTACACAGTCTGTATAGGCCTTCAATATTTTCCCAGTGATTCTGAGAATCAACTATTAAACTAAACGCTAAGGCTTGAAATTACTAGGTATCTATGCATGCTTTATTTTGTATATAGTACAATGAAGTAAAATGTTTACAAGCCACCACATTTTGCTCCATGTTGTCGGTTCAGTATATAGTATCGGCTGAATCTCCACAATGTTTTGTCCTTGGTCGACTATTCTATTATTGTTTATTAGTGGTCTGTGAAAGCAAAATTTAATTCAAAAGTCTCGTCTATGTGTGGATATTCTGAAGATCATGATAATAGATATAAGATAACATAGATATCTTTACTTTACAGGAAGAAATAAATGGTTGAGTTGTAATGAACGTGCTGTTAATGGACACTAGCGAGCTAAAAGTGCCAGTGATAAACAGTAGTAGTACATTTACTCTGCACGCTTCCAATCATTTTAGTGGTCTGCTTTTGTAAAATAAATAGACTTAGGTATTACTTTATAGGATTTACTAATATTCACTGACATTCTTCAATTAATGACGTATTTCATGTCATACGGTTTATCTTCAAAATATTAGGTTATTTAAGGCCTGATTTATTCATAAGGATATAGTTCCAATGAAACCAGTCAGGCAAACTCCAACAAAAAGAGTGTTTAGACTGACGAACAAGCCTCTTCTCTGCTCACCTGATAGCACTGGAATGGTAATCTGTACGGTAAAGAAGAATTAGGGAAGATAAAACCATCGGGTCCTATCGCTTATTACCCTATACATTCTAACAAATCACTAGTAAATTTCAGTACTTATGTATGCCTAATAAGAGTAAAATATGAGAAAGGGCTCCCAAAAATATGTGGCTAATATAAAAAGTGAAATTTACTCCTGAGATAGAAGGTAGTGCCACCCTTTGATGATTCCTCAATTATGAGCATCAAAATTCACTTTTTTTCAGCTACAGTACGTGGGAACTTCGCAATACATCATTTCATGACTATTTCTTTTGATGTTTTGTTACTCGAAGTTCCTGTGGAGTCAGAACTAAAAAGCTTACTTCGAAAGTGCCGATACATTTTAAGGGACTATACATCTTCTATTTCTGCCTGAAAAAGTTTGATAATCAATAACTCTATAAAAGTATCAGTCCTCCACCGTTTGAAACTACGTGCTGCATTTGATTGAAAAAAACATCAAATCTAATTCTAGAGCCTTTTATCTAATGCACTAACAATTTAGAAATATTATTTCTTTATGTTTACTTACCCATAAGAATCATTATGTTGAATTATAGCATATTCCTTCATCAGTCCCATACGCTTTTCCCTGCTAAGAGTAAAGTTTTGTGATATATGGCATGGTAAAAGAATGTGTATTTACCATTCGTGGATTTTCGTCATTAAGCATGAGACTTCATCATAATAATTAGATCGAGTCATTTAGTTCTACAACTGGAAATGATCACCTGAGGGTCACAAGGAACATTATATAAACAATTTGGAATTAGAGAAATAATACAATGATTACGCAAATAAAAGTAACATAAAGCCTAGAAGAAACGCGCCTAAATACAAGTTAACAAGTCTAACAGCATCAGTGAGACAGAAAACAACCAAAATGAGAAGAGAGGAGGTGATGTAGATTTTAAAGAAATTTCAATTATAAGATATATGCTTCGAGATGAAGTGTGACGAGAGAACAAAATGTAGGGGATTATGATTAATCTACGATTTCAAAAAATATGAAAAATGATGACAAAATTCTCTATATCACGCAATTTAAATGATGTTAATTTAAGACAATAAGTAAATCTATTCCTGAATAATGATTGACTAACTAGACGTGCCAGTGAAAGACATATCTTTCACTCTAGCCTTGTAAAGCCAAACACAAAGTAAAATCTACTGGGGGAACTAAAGCCATGCTAATAAATAAAGGCGAATATTTCTCTAAAAATAATACTGTAAAAAATAGGTCCTGTGATCAAGGTAATTAATTGGACTAATCGGAAAATGTTCAGGTGACGAGTGGAATTAGACGAACAATTTGAATATTTGCACTTAATGTCTAGGATTTGAGTTAATGCGGTTGGCATGCAACACGTCACGAAGATTAGATAAAAACTAATTTTAAAAGGTCCCTTCAACTCACAAAATTATGACCGTCTTACTTTAGAAGCTACGTGACTTAATGATTGGTAAAATAAATCAAACTAACTACAGTGAAATAATTTTTATTTCAAAAGTGCAGCCAGAAATAATCGTATTTTACGAAGGTGTTTATGATAAGATGACGCCTTTCCTACTTAAATAAAAAGAATCTCCATAATCCCACGATTACTTAGTGTTAATCACAAGGACGAGAGTCGTTACTGTTTATTAAAATTCAGTCATTATTGCTCGGCATGCATAATGATAACCTATGTGCTGCGAAAATCTAATATCTGAGTGATGATCGTCATGTAGAGCTATTGTAAACCGAATGATTTCCTTGCTCTCGTGTCTTAAGTGTCTTGGCATTTCAAGTTGGTTTTTTACAATAATAATAAGTTGGTGGACTGACTATGAAGTTAACTAAAGTAATACGAAATAATGCTTTAGAAATAACGAAATAAATTAAACGTTCGGGTGTTGTCAACACAACCAAAACGTTTTCAAGGTCATCGTTAAGGTATTTACATATAGTGTACAATAAGTTACAAATATCGCAAAAAAGTAAATTAAAAAAAGGAGCCTTTGACTTGACAATCAAAATTATTGCCATGAACTTATCATGTTTTTCGTCTAATTTATACCTAAATACATAATTCTATACATAACCTAAACAATCTAATATGGGGGAGGAACAACCATTGCCAACTTTGTAGAAATATAAATGACTATGTAAAGGAATGTCGCCGTCCATCTAGATTTCAGGAATTTAATGAGATGTCTACCTCTTACTTCGTGTAACGCGGCTGTCAACTAGCAATGACCACATTTTCAATGTAGCAAAGTAAATTACAGATACTTATCTAATAATGGTGACTAAGCGCAGCTGAATCTACAAATTTTTATCTTATTATCTATTTGGTCAGCGATACAGCCGCTTAGTAGGTTTATTCTTACTCAGAGCTTTCACTATTGAAATGAGTTGTGCCACACAACTGCATTTTAATATTTTCCTACAATCTCTTACTTTATGCACCTATTTACATGGAATAAAAAAAAACGGTAGAATGTAGTATAAGATCTGAAAGGTGTGTTGTTTAGGAGTCAGTCAAACACACTTTGTTGTTTTCATTAAACATTTTACAAAGGATTGAGGGCTCCTGAGTTAGGTCAATTTGAAAGTCAATTTCTCTGTCTGATGTAAAAGCTTACTTTACAGTACGTATAAGTTCAACTAGTTAAAAATATGATTATCTGCTGTTTTCGGTAACATTTTTGCTTGTCTCGTGGGTGTAACAGACATCGCATAATGACAATTATGCCTAATCTTATTACCGTCATGATGATAAAACTACGCAGCCTCATAAAAGATCCAAACTCATAAATGCAGGTTGACCTAAAGAGTTGTGAGAGTGATGATCGGTGATAAAATAATAATAAGAGATGAAGGTTAAATCCTGGTTTGGAAATTTATGTCTCATCTGCCTACGAGTGTCCGGAATATGTGTTAAGGAAATGCAACAATGTGATTCAATATCACCAAGGAAAGTTTCATTTTATAGCCAACTAAAGGTTTATAGATACGAAGTGGCCTAATATTTTGGGAAACAAGTCATTAAACGTAATAATTCCAGGCTTACGTCCTGCGCACAGGATAACATAATGGTAGTAAGGGGGTAAACTAGGACTCGTTGACCACATTTTAGAAAGTTGGATAATCAAATTCACATCACATGATAATACTGAGAATCGTTCGAGAAACCATCAGTTCAGAGAATGAAAATCTTTGTGTACTTTGTAGTTAGTTAGTATAATGGTTACAATATGTAAGTGTGCATACATTCTAAAACGGAATAATTTAGGGTTCTTCTATATTTTGACCACATTTTCTCAAGTATATAACTAAAAGTAATTTCAAATTTCGCTCGGGCAATGTCACTAGGTTTTGAGACTGTAGTTGCTGACAAGAAAATGACTTGGCAAGTGATTCGTTTATACACAATTGTATGCATTCATGTGAGGAATAAGTAAGAAAAGTTTCAGGAATAATCAATTTGCAAGATGTTTTAAATCTCATGAAATGTGACGTTCTTTGTATATTATTACATATGACTACACCTAACTAGAAATTTAGCCAAGTCATTTCACAGTCCATTAGGCTATGAAGAAGACAAGATGATATCAATCCTGGGTGATAAGCAAACCAAGTAATTTCACTATCATCCGTTATTGTCCAATTAGATCTTCATTTATGCTTCTATAGACATTCAAGTGATGGTGATGCAAGTTACACGTTCAGCAGTGTCACAAGCCTAGAAACGTATAACTTCGAATACACTGTTGCCTTGATGCCGTAAAACGCCCTTTCACTTATCAACATGGCTAGGAAACATAGCAAATATAGACACTGATTAAAGTTGTAAATTTGAACATTTCACCCCACTGGCACTCAAATCAACGATTAAGCGAGTAGCTTAACCTCTATTGAAATACCTAGTGGAAACGCCGGAGGTTGATGTTTAGGTTACAAAAAGGATGATTCTAAACCCGTTTCAGGTGAAGTTAAATGGATTAAGTCAAGGTCTATTAAAGAGTGACACATCACTATCGGGATGCATAGTTATCTCTGAGAATAAGAACGGAGAACTGGAATGCGAAGTAAACAGGTATCCTTCATATTGTACCAGAATAAATATATACGTTGGGAAATCAAGGACAGGGGATGTAAACGATTTAAACCAAATAAGACTGTCTAAAAAGGTGTAAATTTCAGTAGCCAAAGCTCTGAGAATTATAATCAGAGCGTGGTCCTAGTAGAATTACAGTTAAAATTCTACCGAAGAATTGGTGCCTTTCTATACAGTGTAATCGGTTTGTGGGAGTTAATCTTAGGCACGTCAACATATGATTATGGACAAGATATTGAAAACAGATATGGCATGATATTATTACATAACGCAAACACGAACTTCACAAAACTCAAATTCGAGGACGTACTGTACGCAAGACAATCTTGAATAACTAAAAGGCGACACACAAATGTAATACCAGCAGAGTATACATGAAGGGTACATGGATACGATATGGTCGACTGTGCATGGTGTTTCCGTTGTTTTCTGACGATGGCCGTCGTATTGACGGCTTAGCTCTAAGCATACTTAGCAGCTTATATTGCTCAAAAAATGAAGTTCACTACCGTTACTGCTTTCATAATATATGTTTACTGAATGAACCAACCTAGGGTTACATAAAACAACGAGAGCATAACCCATGTACTTACGTATCACGAGCAGAATAAAACGACATGAAGGGATTCTTGTGCTGAGTTTAGGTGATGACAAACATTATAATTAAATAAAACATATTTAGATCGAAATATTTATCAGCATATTATGAAAAGGCCTATTTGAAATATCAACATCGACACTTTACCCAGACATGTTGTTGTCGTTTATGGATCAAGAAACAGTTTTTAATAAGCTTATAAGTCACGAACTAGGTAAATCACCACTTCCTGACAGTCTACATTCTTGGATATTGTTACTGCTGGCGGATATTTTCTCGGAATCCTTTACAAAGTTGTTCAACATGTATGTCAGACAAGCTCAAATCCCGGGGGTTTGGAAGGATGTTATAGTCAACCCTGCTTTTAAGAATGGGATGGGATAACTCGTACCTAATAACAATCGTGAACGTTTTAGAGCGATTTGCTCCAGATAGTTCTCTTTTATATGTGGAGACACATATTATTAACACCAGAACCGTATGAATCCCGTAAAGGTCGACAAACTTCTCCAATGCAAGAAATGGCTGAGTGGCTGCGCGCGACATCAGACTACCTGTTGATATAATATTTGTGGACTTGATCAAAACTCCTGGTAAGTTGTTTCATGCAAAATTTAAGCGTAAAATCTTTACTTTTTGTAGAGCAGTCACAATGGAAGCTTGGACCATTAATGTGGTTTGTGTTGAGTTGTGACCGGAAAGCGGAATCCAGGACGCGCGTTTGGCCCTATTTGGGACTTGTCACCTGGAATTACTTACGCCCTAGTTACAGTGTTTATATCGGGACCCGAACTCATTTTGATTCGTGCTAAACGCCATTACGCTTAATACTAGACAGCTGAGTTCAGTCATCCACGGTTGCGCAACCAGTATATATCGAAGCATCTCCATAAGAATACATAAGGTAAAATGTCCAGTCAATTTCAGTTCATATCAAATCGACGGGAAGATCTGAACAGCAAAATTCAAAAGCCAGATGCCTAAAGTTCCACTGTCTAATTATAGTACAACCTGAATAAGATAAGAATGTACGATGAGAAAATTACTGTGTCAAAGGATATTGACTGCTGCACTAGTTTCTGAAAAGGCTTAGCCAGTCTACCCAATGATTGTTTGCATTACTACAATATTTGTGTGGTTGATACGTTGGTAGTTTGTAGGATGTTGCCTTATCCACGTCTTGTGTAGTGGGATGATGGTCGCACCCTTTCACCCCTCAAAGAAACATATTGACTAGGTGATAACCTCAGTATCAGTGTAAGTGAGGCGGCTAGGTAGATTGCAGAGGAAGCAGATGGTGTAGCCAATCAAACCCTATTTTGTTATTTCGGACCACTAAAGAAGGGTGAAAAACTTTCAGAACTGTGTTTTAGAGGACTAATTAGTTTGTTTTGGTCGTGAGTAGTGTAAACATTACATTATTGATACTTCCCTTTTATTCTATCCTCTCGTTTAGTATATTTGCTGTTATTATATCATCTCTTATTATGGACAACAGTTAATTAGTTGTGTACAAATTACCTCCCATTCATTGTCACAATCTCTTCTGTTTCGTATTAATGTAAAATTCCTGATTGGTTTGCTGTGTGGTCTGAATTTGTGCATAATTAAAGGCATGATTGGAATACAATACGACCGGAATTAGACTGAATTGTGCTGGATTGGACTGTCTGTTTGGTTCATAATTCGTTGTTTTCTTTATTTCGGCATTGGGAACAGGTAGTCGCTGGGCAGACGTGTCCGTATACTGATTGGCAATTATCAGGGCCATTGTATGTTATTTCGCGATATATAACATATTTAATTCTACTTTGTAAAAACCGGAATGCCTTGAGAATCATAGTTTATATCTATACAGAGTAATTTGTTCTCAAACAAAACTTCTAAAGCCGAATCCATATCGAGAGGAGATTAACGAATGAAGGCATTCACAACGTAAATATCTGTTGGACGAATGACTAGTAATTTAGATTGTGATCATACCTAATCACTAACTGTTTTGCAAACTTTAGTTTGTGTGCATCTACAGGTGGACTTTCTTCCTCACTGTTTGTTGTAGTAACTAATGAATATAAGTTGTCTTTGGGTAATGTGCGTAGGGTTTCCTCAAGATGTAGGACAAATAAAATAATGATTGTCAGTAAAATCGATTCCCTATTTATCGAAGTTATATTGTAAACAAAATATGGTCAAATAGCTGCACTTTTGTATAAATTATCCACTGATCATAATGATTTAGTAGCTGAGAGGTCAGAGCTTTTGATATTTAGCTACTTAGTAACAGTTTTAATCTCTGTGAAATCCACAGTGACTTGAACAACCAAGTAATATCACAAGTCGCGAGGTGCATTATGATTTTCATTGACTGTCTAACATGGGTCAAATATGCGATATAAAACCTAAAGTTTGTACCTGTCAAACAAGCTACACTTCAGTCTTAATTAATAAGAATAATATGCTTGGTGATCTATATTAATCCTTTTAGTAGTTTTTAAAGTGTAGGTCCAGATTCTACTTGAAAAAGCTAACCGTTGGAAATAAAACAACCTATACCGGAAGTGCATTTCAGTCTTTGACCACTCGATATAAGGAACGGATCACAGTTTCCGAACCTTTATGAGTTGGCCTCTAAGGTGATTAGTTCTAGGAGAGGCAAAATGATAAAACACTAATATCATCACAAAGTCATTAGTAAAGATACGAAATTCCAATATAAGGTCACCTCGTGATCTACAACAAGATAAAGAAAAGATTCGGGCGTGTCAGACGCTTGAAAGGCCTGCTACTAGCTTAGTACCTACTCGCTTAATCTGTCCAAGTGTTTAATAAGTTACGGACTTGATGCTTGGATACAGTATTCGAGATAAAGTCTCTTGTAGGTGGGATTCAAAATCCGGAACATCCTCGTCAAATTATTTACCATAACAATCTCAACCCTTTGACTGCTCCTGCGTTTTAGTATGCAGTGGTTTTCGAGTCATGATGTAATTACTCCTAAATCCTCACATTCTCTTACTTGTAGAACTGGTGTATGACTGCAGGTGTGTTGATAGTCGTTACCACGGCCGGTATGTATTAGTACACTCTTTAGTCAGTTGAATTGTGACCCTCAACTTTAAGACCGTCAAGTAAATTGATTTATGTCAGATTGATGATTGAGCTGGTGAGTATAGCTGCATACAGTTTTCCACATTGTCATGTTATCAACAAATAAGTGTCGGTGATTTCAGTTTACGTGGCAATTCGTTAACGTATTGCAAAAATAGGAGAGGGCCCGAGATGGTGCCTTGGTTGACTCCACTTAGTACAGGCTTCTGTTCACAGAGTGATCCGTTAACTTGGAGTGTGTGTCTCCGCTGGCATCGGGAATTCCTTATCCAACTTTGAATTGGTCCTATTATCCCGAAGTTTGGTAGTTTCCGTACAAGGCCAAAATAAGACACTATCAAATGTCTTGCTGAAGTCAACAAATATTATATCACCAGACAGTCTTCCATCAATAGCTTCTGTCCAGTGCTTCCTCGCAGTTAACGAGTTATTAAGACTAGAAAGGCACCTGTGAAAGTCATGTTGCTGTGGAGTCAGCAAGTTTTGTGACTTCTCGTAAATTGATATTTCATTGCGGATTGTTTTCTCTTAGATTTCAACTGTTATGCTAGTCAAACTGATGGGCCTATAGTTAGATACCAGTTGTCTATTTTCAGCGTTATAAATGGGGCAGATTATTGCATGTTTGAAATCTCCTGGAAGTTGCTCTTTCAAAAGAGACATTTTTCATAACTTTGAAATGATGTCCGCGAGTGATGGTAACAGTCTATGGTGCATCTCGTTAGGTCCTGGTGACTTACCTGGTTTTAGGTGTCCAAGCCAATAGATAACCATTTCTGCAGTAATAAGGACTGATTTGATTGTAACTGTTTCAGTTGTGTTTATTGAATACGCTTAAGATCTGTAACATCAGAATTATATGTCAATACAAGTTCTAGGAGTGGCGATTTTTAGTCTAGATCGAAACGTCTCGGTTTTTTGACACTGTACAAAGGCACACCGGAGACTAATTAACTGCAGGTTGCAATCGAGGGCTCCACCTACAAATGTGACTGTCCAGGTAATGTGAGGTGTGTTGAAGTCCCTAACAATAAGATACCTACTGACTTCACTCCACTCATGTATGTGACTCAAATAAAGTTGTCCGCTAGGTAGCTAGGACTACAGCAAACTACTCCAATTAGTCCTTTTCTATGTGTGGACTTGAGAGTACAGCTGATACCTCGCATGTGCCACTATGATGTGCTGCTGACATAATATGTTGGATACGTAAGTTATTTTGAATATGAAAGTTTATTTCCCTCCATCTTTACGGCTAGCGACTTTATCAGACCTGATACAGATATACCCTGTTGTGACTGATTTAGGGACTACATCAGGTATTAGGAACGTTTCTGTGAGAGCGATTATGTTGGAATCGAATTCTCCCACCATGATGCTTATGTGAGTCGCTTTGTTCCTTAGGTTCCGGGCGTTAGGATACAATACATTCAGGGTGCCTGAATTAACATTCACCTTATCCCACCACCCAAAAGTTGTGAATTTTCAGGTTTTTTTCTCCATTCTATGACATTGTTTTCAAATCGGTGAAAGCTTTTAATACGATCCACAAGCGACCAGTTCGACCGGATACATATGTTCTTCTCATGGATTTTGTAGGCATTTTTCAACACTATGTTCCTTTCACCCTCATTGTCTGGGACTATTATCACAATTTTTCTACTTGTGATTCACCATCAATCCACTAACCAAATCTAATCACTCTCCTAATATGGACTCCCCGTACTGTTAGGGATAGCTGATCCAACTAACTGAGGGTAATGGGCGTGACGTTTATCATCTCTGACTTCTTCAATTTCTCTAGATTCCATATAATTTGACTATGATGGAACTGGACGTTTTTGGAGTTTGTATCAGCGCCCTTCGAGGCTGTTTTGTTTAATTTCGTTACTGGAGCTGTCCTTGTCGGCGTTCTGCCCTTTGTGTGAATCTAGTGTAGTGTGATTTTACGCCTTTTCTGTGAGGGATGTCCTATGACAACATTTTGGTTCTTTGTAGTTATTCTCAGCCATAACTATACTACTTGAGGGTGGTATTTCATTCTTTGTAGCCGATCTTGACTTACACCTTTTACCTTGGATGAATTTAGTATTGTTTGCTCTACGTGCTTTATGTCAACTCCAGGCTTAGCCGCTAATGATTTAGTCGGAGTCAAGTCGCCCACATAGGCATTGATCTAAGTGTTAACAGAGCCGATAGAGGATGAAAGTAATGTTAATTTATGTTCGCTTAGACATATCAGTTAAGCTTATGATTATATGTAGTCCTACAATTAGAATGATTCCTTGCAGTTCATTTTTACGAAAATTTAGGAAATTATTTTAGCATACATAACATCCCGCTTCCAAATGATGTCGGTTAGTCTAACCCCATTCCTTAGATCTGATAAGTGTTTTAAACTTCCGGCATACTTTATAAACTGACCATTTATATCACTAGGATTTTCTGAGTCGTCAAAAATCATCACAATGACTCAATAAATGCTGGTTTATTCAGCATTTTTAAATCACCTCGGCGCTTCTTACTTCACCGAAATTTCGAGATTTCGAGTGAGTGATATTATTAAAATAAATTGACAGGATCCAAATCAACATATGATGCGCAATGAAGTGATGTAGATGATTGATGATTCCTCATAGAACCGAATTTTTAACGTAAGCTCTTAAATGAGTTGAAATCAAGGAAAATTATAAACGAGGAAAGTAGAATTTTACTAATTATCTAAAGATAAATCAACATGAATAATTGTTATGTATGAAAATCATTTGGAAGTTATCATTTTTGTAGATTTCTCAGTAGTATGAAGACGTACTTCATGTCTGTTTTACCAGCATTTCCTGAAGCATTATATGAACACGTTTAAATTTGAACGAATTGTTTGGTAGCAGTTAAGCACCAAGTGTATAAAAGTGATGAGTAAATTATGTGTGAAAAGTTTTAACGAATTATTTCTAAATTTCTTTATATGACGTTTGAGAAAAACGCCTTTTTACTGGCGTCTTAAGGTGTCCTCAGGTAACCGAATAATAACTTCATTTGTTTTAGGTAATTTCTACCTCTACACAGAATTGTGTCTACAGGCTAGGTTGTGTTGATTGTGATGCTTTCTATATTGGAGAGTCCTCTCGAGAAATCAAAACTCATGCCAAAGAACATGAAAGCTACACTAAACGACCCCCTAATAATCCTGTCGAACTTGAAAAACTACAAATTAAATCAACAATAGCAGTACATGCTATCTATCACAACCATAAAATCGATATTAAAAATATCCAAATTATTCAAAAAAGTTTTTCCAATTATAAGGAAAGACGAATAGCTGAAGCGCTTTACATTTTGTTAAATCCACCAACTGCACTTAAAAAATGGGAAGGCCTTTCTATTCATCCAACATGGACTTGCTATCCAACTAGCCACAATTAAAGTACATCGAATTTCATACACATGAACATACATACAATTTTATTTTCACATATTTTCCTCACATATCACACTAACATTTACATACATGTTTCATCTCAAACCACCTTGACCTATATAACTTGACATCATAACACGATCAAACTCGCATTTTGATTGTAGAAGTTTATTTTGTTTTTGATTTGTTCCATTGTGTTATTTAATCTTGTATTAATTCAATTCGTTTGTTCATTTCTCTGAAGAAGCGACTGGCACTAAGCTGCAAAACGTCAGAAATTTTAATTTCTACTCATTGGAATTTTACAAATATGTATCACTTGTTTTATCTACCTTGTTTTGTTATTGAGTGATATAATATGGTTAGATGAATAGGTAATTTGTTTTCAGATTTTTAATCTTGAAGGATGGGTCTAGTGATTGAAAAATATTCTGTTTAATGTGAACAAGGACTTAAATATTCTTTAGTCTGGAATATGCCTAACCTGAATCAAAAACTTAATTATTTACCTGCCAAACTAATCTATGATCGTAAACCTATCGTCTGTGCATATTTTCCACTTTCAAAGAACTATGTCTCACAGCCATAAACCGTTGAATATTGAAAAAGTTGCTAAAAGATCTTCAACAATAATACAATTAATATTTTATTTCATATTAAAGTGTAGTATAGAATGTTTTAAAAAAATTTTCAAATGATAATGAAATATTTTATGTTTACATGCGTATATTTGATGATGAAATAAGTAAAATGTAGAATCATGATAATAACAAAGAAAGAAAAAACAATTAGAGAAAAAAATGACAAAAAAGAAAATAGTGTTATATTCATGCTAGAAATAATACTAAACATGTATTCAATATTATTATTATTATTATGAATAATAATAATAACGATAAATATCATCATTATTATTGCACTGTTCAAATGCTAGTTAGTTAAAAATTAAATTGACAAAAATTCTTTACGAAGAAAATCATCATCATTATTATTATAGTTAATACAACAGATAACAGATAACAATAGCACTTACAAAAATGAAATTGTGTTGAATACAAATATTTATGAATTAATACAATCCATATTTACAAGAAGATATTAAATTTCCTATGAATTATTTATCTTCTTAATCAAAAATGATTACAAAATTATGTAAAAAATATAACCTACAGTATACCAAGCATAGTAGTAATAGGTATATAAAAGAAACAAAAATTCTTTATCTAACTGTTGGAAACTACTTATTTATTAATTAATCCTATTTTAATAAATGATTGAATAATTACAATTCTTCGATAACTAAAAGTTCATGCAAATACACATTAATGAATAACAAGATTGATAGGAGTGTATTTTTTTTTCTTAGATTGTACTCCCTGAAGATGAATGTCTTCTTGTGTAATAAAGTAAACATTGAGTAAGTTGATTTTGGCGCAGTTTTATAAAAGTCAAATAATTAACTTGTAAAGTTTAATAAGGTTGTACTCCATTAGTGTAATCAATTATACTAGATAGTCTATCTTTTTCTAATGGGCATTTATTAAATCCAGTAGAAACATGGACATTATTATTATTATCATTATTACTGGTTGCACTGAAAAAGCATCGTAATGTTGATGTAGGTGAAGGTGGACGACGTGAATTATTGTTACATACAACTAATTTTGTTAAAATATAATAACATAAATAAGCTAAGAATATAATACCACCAATTAATAGAATAAAATAATTTTGACTATTAAATGGAAGTATTCTATGTAAGAGATTACAAATGGATGATAAAATAGACGGCTTCTCTTCCTTTGATAGAGTTGAAGCATCACTGGACTGAACAGGATTTTCTACTGATTCGCATACATATGAATGCTAAACATAGAAGAAAGAAAGAAAATTCCCAAATTGACAATAATTAATTTCAATGTTTTGTATATTTTGATGCACTAAAGTTTTATAATATTCAACACATTATATCGAAAAATCAAGTGATTTATCACTGGCTACTGACCAGTGTCTTGTTTGTCTGCACCGTTAATGTTACTTTAATCATACCAATTTGATAACTACTAATAAAGATGACTCATCATACTGTAAACCAAGTTGACAAACTAACTGGTTGGAAGTCGTTTCCATGAAGCTCAGGTCTATAGTTT
The DNA here is from genome assembly GCA_034768735.1 of Schistosoma mekongi. NCBI lineage: Eukaryota > Metazoa > Platyhelminthes > Trematoda > Strigeidida > Schistosomatidae > Schistosoma > Schistosoma mekongi. Next base: position 26,739,742 of record CM068309.1, on the reverse strand, counting down.
TAAAATGAATACTTCCAACTATTTAACACAAAACGAAATAAATACAGTAAACCAAATAGACAGGACTCGAACAGTACGAAAACCACAATATTTTTTTCAAAATCAAATGAATCCATTTGATTGAATAAAATAACTTTTGAGTTATGCCAACTAATTTTAAACAAAAATAAATTGAACAAATGAACTTTAGTGACTCATAAAAGAGTTTTTAAAAAAAGTAAAGTAGTTTTTTACTCATTCAGAAGACACAACGAAAATATTCTAATAGAAAATGTAATTACAAACGACTGAAATTAAAATGTGTACATTTTATATAGTTGTATCATACAACAATGATTCTCAATGCTGTTGAAAGTAGATTTTAGACTCTGCTTATTCACTCTCGATGTTGGCATAAATTAACCTTAACTAACTGTATTTCTTTATAAACAATCTCATATAATGATCTTACGAAACTGTAATTTCGGTACACATTAGAAAGCACACAATTAATAACCAACATTCGTTATTTGATCTATGTACCGTACCATTGAAACTACAGTCTTCAACCCTAAAGCCTTGTTTCTATACTTTGAAAGCATCTGAATTATGTTCTGACCACGATTGTATTTTTCTGTTGCTAATATTAAGGACAGAAACTAATCAAACATTTTGCCGCATGAACATCCTGAGTTGGTTGCTCCAATATAGAGCTATCTCACAACTTTTACTCAAGTTAGACTGCAGTTGATAGAGCTGTTATCAACTACGCAAGCTACGTCTTATTAGGATTTCGTCGTCCGGGACGTAGGTAAATCTCACTTACAAGTTTAAACAAAATGAAGCTCATATCTTCTGCCCCATTGTCAGCCACAATTTCAGTTTAATAAAAGTTGCATCAAATTTTGAAGAACAAGATGTTTATTATAGAAGCAATACGTTACTTACCTCATTTACATCCACTTTATTAACCTGATTCTCGACTTCCCTTTGATGAGTATTAACGAGAGGAGTTTCCAACTGACTTTCAATGCTATCCGTTGAATATTCTTCACTGTTCATGTGAGTTGGATTATTCAAATGACTTGATTCAAACAATCGAATAAGTCTTTGAAGGCTAACCATCACAGCGACAAATGGAGACAAAGAAATACGTAGAAAATCACTGATAATCATTACAACTCTTGTTTAATATATTAGGAAGAAGAAATATTGTCGATTCGACATACAGCTACCAACCTTATCACTTATTTATTTGATTGTTTTGTATGTATTATCTAATATTGCTTACTAAAGTATGACATCTTGTGTTATAGTCAGTCATTTCAAAACGTTTAGCATATTTTATCAAGTTTCAGTCTTCTAATTGGAATGGTTTCAACAAATAATATTATACGTTGTTTTGTTTTAATTTTTTTTTAAGTACTGTTTGTGATTAGTTCATTCAATGTATCTAGCGGATGCCATGAAAGTTAACTATGAAAATTATTTCGCCGTCTGGAAAGTGTTTATTAAAACATAATTCAAACACTCCTGCTTTTGAAAGTATGTGAGAATCAGTAAATTCATTTAGATATGATATGTAACAGGTATACGTTAATTCTTTTTGAAATACTAAACCTCGTGTTTTGCATATTAACTATATAAAAAAGTGCCCAACAAGTTGAGTTACCATCAGTGAACCATTCTCAGAAATTATCACAGGAATTTTAAACGTCTATGGAATAAATGCAACTCAGTAAACAGTAGAATCGTTTTATTCTATTACATCATTTTAAGCAGACTTTGAGGTGCAATGGCAAGGGAATTAAAATGCGAAATCATCTTAGACACACATTCGGCCAATTGAGACAAAAATTACGTCGGACAAAGCGGATACTCACTATTCATCTAAATATACACGAACTAATAATGAAGTAACACAACTTCTATGATTGCAAGCATACAACTACTAGAAGTAGTCAGAATTCTGGATTGCGAAAATTCAAAGAATTCAAGAGGACCTACAGGAGCATAGAATTCAAGTCATTCGACAATTAATAGAAGCTAGTATTGTTGATATCAATCTAGCTCATAGAATACAGCACGACTGAACGAACAGTAAAGTCATTAAATAACCAGAAGCAAGTAAAATACTAATGAAGAAAATACTTACATTGATCGATTAATAGCCAATTGACTTGAAAGACGATCTATCTCCTGAATCAGCCTACCATCCAAGCTAAATGTATTAGAAATTGTAGCTGTACTATTATTCAATGGCATCTGACAATTTTCTTTATTCAGTTCATTTTGTATTTCCTCCAATGCAAAATTCAAACTATCCAGTTCTACAAAACATCTCTAAAAATGAAAAGGAAGATGAGCGTGACAAAATTATTATACTTCGTTATTTGAAAATGACAATAAGAATAATCATTACAAATTATACGCAACGTTCTCAGCGTTCACTATGTATACTCAATCTATGGATTTCAGTCGCTTGCCGTTCATTCAATGAGTAAGAGTTACATATTATAATGAAATGTCTAATAAACATTTTATTTCAAGCTCCAATATTCACAGTTTTGACTTTTATATTCCGCATGTCCGTCTACGCAACACGGACATATTCATAGGGGTTAGTGAACTAATGATAAAAAATGGATGGACAGCTCAATACGTGCAGCAAAAAAGTGAGCAGTGAATGACTCTTGTTTTCTTTTCTAATTCTTAGTGACATAGATTTCTTCTCAAATGTGGTGGTCTTATACAGTTAATTTCATTTAATAATTTGAGAGGAGTAAAATCAATTTGGCCAAACCAGTCATCTAGGAGCTCAGATAAATTAATTAATAATAACTTTCTTCTGCTACTCATTAAATTAGATGGGTACTTTAAGATAGGTGGACAAAGTTAATCCTAGTGATCTAGACTTCATCTTACATTTCTAAGAATCCCATTAACCTCACAGTGATATGTGAATAGACAGATTAATAAATATTATGGTAGTGACTACCTTCATAACATTTAATCAGATTTACATAGTCAAGTAAATGTCTAAGAAAATGGCCATTTAATAAGGATAACAAGTAGTTCACCACCGAAATTACGATTAGAATTTCCTGTTAGCAGAGTGATGAAAGCAATTTTGTCTAGCTACGGAAATTTAGCTGGAGCGACCCTTTAAACAACACAGCTTAGTCAAATAAAAACTTCAGCATAAAGACTCTGGAATACCCTGACCAAATGAAATTCTACCACCAATCTCTACACAAATGAATGGGGAGAAAGATCAATAGAAGGCTTTAAATAAAAAAAACACTTGATATCATAATTTCTATATGTAGAATGTGGATAACATATGGACCGAGATTAAACCATTTGAATTAAACATTACAAAACTGTTAACTAAACGAAAAAAATTAATGGCATTAACAGTTACGTCAGATTTTGCAAGTGTTAAATATAAACGAAAGACAAACTAAAATAATTCTCAGTACCAACACAACAAATTCGCTGTAAAATTATATATGTAAAGATTTTTGTGGTTAGGATTTGTCACAGATCAATCTCAGTTGAGTACCATTAAAATTGCAGACAATCGAACAACTATTCCATCCTATTATGAAATTCCTCAGTGATAGTACTCACACACAACTCAACCACAAATCGAACATCGGATATTCAGGTCCCATGGAGATTGCTTAACCATCACTACCATTAACCAACTTCCCAATAGTATGAATCCTCCTTCAATGATACTTGTGATGAAGCACAACGATCATTGAATATCATCAGTGACAACTGTTTCACTCGCAGCCTGCATGAACTTCGCTAGTTGCGACTTATCACTAGAATTTCGTGAGTAGATTACTAGTGATCTGATTATTCTAATCAAGTGGAAGTGGTTTTGTGGAGATTAGGTTTTAATTTGTTGTCTGTATTTGTTGCAGAATGATTTCTGGCGAATCTCACACTAGGATGAAACAGCTGTCTAGTGCTCTATGATTTGTAATGGCATCCAACGGATATCAATATAAGACGACTAAAAACAACAACTTAAAACTAATTTTCACTAAATCACATAACCTTATCAAATTTTTAAGATAAAAGCATTTGGACTTTGATACTAGTTTATGAAATATGTGAAACGTATTTAACACACTATATGCTTGTTTAGTTGATCTGTCGATCACACAATCTGATTAGTAACATTTTAGAAGTTGAAAAATCACACGTAATCAGTTCAGTGGATAAACTGTCAGTGACTTTTAAAAATTTATAACAGCTGCTGTTATGAACAATGAGGTATTGGTAATGAGATATCGATATAAGGTAGGTAGACAGCAAACGCATAAGTATAGGGCTTTGTTGATTCATTTAAAGCAAAGCAAGATCAAACGACACTTGCTAGCTTAGGCGCGATATCTGGTATCATTCCATGAAAAAAAACATTGAAATCCCTTTAAAAAACAAACTTCCAACTATATTATTCTAGTCTTTTCGTTGGACTATTTAGTATATAAAATGAAGAGTTTTACCACAAATTAAAAATAACTATAAGACCATCTAACTTTAGAAACCTTCAAAAATGAATCATCACAATAACACAGAATTGTTAGTATAAGAATAAGATGTAAAACCAGAGGCGATCGAACCAAGATACAACATCACTGCTGATCTGAGCCGTGTTGGTAAAATTTCGACTACCTAATTAGAATCAGTGAATGGATTGATAGTATCGACTCAGAATCCGTGACAGTGAAGCTAGCACATTCATTTTTTATGTTCTGGATTCCATGCTCTATTAGTCTTTTATGCACACCTTTTCATTCTTTACTGTTGAAGTGTATTCTTGTGATAATCTTATTAATTTGATCTCATCGCGTTAATGCGGCATGGCTAACACGATTATGTACAAGACTACGTTGTCTATTACTGGCTAGCTGGAATTAAGAACTAGAATGCCTTGTTTCCTGCACAACATGAGTTTACATCGAATGGTCTACTAATTTCCATTATCAGTCGAATCGTGATGTGGCTTAATCTTTATTCACTGTTATCTGTAGGTTAACAACACACTTTGAATAAGCATCTATAAAAGACTATCACTTCGTCACCAGAACCTCGTGAAATCCACCTCTATAAGTCTGGTCGCTATGGAACAGAGGTCTATTATAATGATTTTCACTATGAGTATTCATACTTAATATCTGTAATGACGTTCTGTTAAGAACAAGTACGTTGACCATATAGTGTTAGATAACATGTAATACTGACCGATCTGAATTTTGATCAATTCTTTAATGCTGATCGGATTCTATTGTACAAGTTGAAACGTGACCACGAGTTTAATTGACTTGACATTAATTGCACTATATTTGGAGGTCATCAGGACAAAACTCTGCTAGACGTAGTTGACAACTGTCAGAAAGGCATGTTTGCCATTTCAAGAGACGCTATACTGAGTTGTTCGCATAAAATTGCGAAAAAGTGCTAATTACCACAAATATATCTCTTGTTGAGCACCCCCCTGCCGTTTTGTATCACAAAAGTGTAATATTTGATGATTCCGACAAAGCGGTAAATGATGGAACTTATGACTTTTAGTTGTTCTCGAGCTACACAACAGGAAGTGTTTATGTTGATTATTGACGAATTCTAAAAAGTACATTGTTGCGAAGATCTCAGTATGTTTATTGAACTTACCTTAAAACCACAAGTTAAAATGTTCGCCTGACTTTCATCGTATATCGCAGGATAACAAACAGGATGAGTGTTAATTTCAGAGTGGCTCCCATTATCCATCTCTTTACTTGTATACATTGAAAGACCAATTTGACGTGTAAGCCTGCTCAAATCATGCATACGAAGTTGAAGAATGTATAACTGTTTATTCCATACTTCATACTGGCTTGACTGATAATAAAGATGACGCACACTGGATAAGAAATTGGTCCATTGTAATTTTAATTTTAAAGCTTCCGAAATAATCGAACGATAAGGTAAATGGTTACAGTCATCAATAGTATCATCACTTTTTGCGTCGTTATCACTCCTACACGGTGTTAAATCTTGAATGAATGAAGGTGAGAGTCGGTCTAATATAAAGATTGAAAGTTATTAATGATGATAAGCATATGAAGAGAGGTTTTCAAGAGGCTTAAAATGATAACCTACAATTAATTTCAATTTCATAATGACACTACTCACAACCTTTTTAGTGTCTGATAAGTATGTCATATCCGTCACTTTAGGTTATTTCTCTATCATAATTCGAGTGTAATTTTCAATAAAGATTTCATTACAGAAGAATAAAGTTATTCGTCTACTACAAGCATATCCAGTGTTGTGAGAACCGATATAGTGGATGAAAAATACATATATAAGAAGTGTTAGAGCTTAAGCCAAATTCGTTAATAAAAAGTACACGGAATTGATCCACTAAATGAATTGAACAGTGACCAGAAGTGCTGATAAGGCACACTCAGCGAACACGGAAATCATTGTAGATAACCTCAGTCATAATTCCATTGTACAAGCGTAGGTAGCAGTTCAAAACGTGCCTTAAAACACTGGTGAAAACTAAGCGCTCATACCAACAAACACCCAACCAAAAGAGATTATCGTTCGATAAGCGTAGATTTCATAGAGAAACATCGTGGTAAATTAAAATAACCGACACATATTCTTGCTTGACACTAAACATTATGCTTAATTCAGAGCTTACAATCCATCGGCAAATTTTCAACATCGTTAACCATTCTCAACAATCTTAATAAAGTGAGAACTATTTGACAAAATGTTATCGACTGCATGTGGAAACAGGTAGCTGTTCAGTCAGAATCACGTAGATTGTATACATCCGTATTTACACATAAAAGAGCTGATGACGAGATTGTTTGTATACATCAAGAAAGTCAAGATTATTTATTTACTAGTTACACTCAGTGGTGTCACCTTCTCCCAGATGAATGGTAAGTGCGACTTCATAACAATCATATTACAGTTGGACGACGTGAAAAGTTTTTAGACTTTCATTTTAATTGTAAATTCTGATAATCGTTGAGGTCTCCAATGACTAATCTACCATATACGCTCAAAAAAGTACCACAGTATTTTTTGAATCAACCTTTGGCAGGATGATTACATAACGAAGTTATTTATTTAGATTTAAAACAAATGAGAACAAAAAATATGTGCATCACACACTTAGGAACACAGTGCGGTAAATATATGAAGAAGAAAGACGATCATAACTGAAAGGTAGACATTTATAAAGAGAACAAGAAAATTACATGAGATACATTTAGAGAGAGGGATATAACCAAGAAGGACTACATCCAGTGAGTAACTTTTCATTCTATGGGCTGCAAATCGCTACTTTTCAGAGCCATGTTTGATAAAGTCTCTAGCCGATGAGTTGTACTATACGTACGACCTTCACAAGAGGGTAATGATGGATCGATAGACGCTAACCTGATACATTCTTTTCATGCCACGGTGCCATTTCATAAACTGACTACCATTCAGCTTCTTCGAATCGACCCCAGCGTCGGCAAATAATGTATGATGCGTAAGCTTCTTGTTATGTTTTTGCTATGGACTGCCATGTTTCCAATTGTTATATTTAAGTATAATCGACCCAAACCACAATGTATGTAAAATATAGTGTAACCTTGGTAATTAATGATCGGTGCCCGCACGCGTCTGTCCCGCGACTACAACCCCCCAAGTCGGAATGGAGAACACCAGATAAAGGAGCCAACCAGACAGAAATCACATTGTAGTTCATACAATCCTTTATACATACACAAAACCAGTCCACACAACACACCAATAGGGAGAATACTATCTGTACAAAACGGGAACAATAATGACTAAGGAGTGAGGGCACAGGTTTGTGATTTAAAGACCGTAATTCATGAATAACAAGTGATATGAGTCTAATGGGAGGTTAGGGCGATGGGAACATGACAATAATAGAAATAAAATAATCGATTTACATATACTCAAAATAAATGGAATAGTCTTCTGAAAAACAGTTCGGAAAGTTGGTTACTCTTCTTGAATCTCCCGACATAACACTTCTGGGAATACATCAGTAAAACATATCCAAGACACCAATGCCGTTGTTTTAAAATAGCAACACCGGTTGGACTGTCATTACTGCCCAAAAACTCAATGTCTAGTCTCATCGTTATTAACAAGATGTTGCTACTAGTTGCCAACAAACCTTCAGAGACAACGATTGTCGAGCACAGAGAGCCACTTACCATCCTCAACTCTTCTAGTCAAGGTTTCCCAAGTAGCAAGTATAATGGTTCACATCGACATATTGCAGACTAAAACCTGAACAACCAGACTCAGATCAGGAAATCACCTAATAAGCCTGTCAACACCTGCCCTTCATTATGTGTAGGTCGACTCACTACCACTAGAACACAGACAACTATCCTTTAGCAGGAAGCCGTATTTCATAGAATACCTGTACTACATATTCGTCCCTACTATAAATGTCTACAACAAGTATACATCATTTTCAGTTGTACAAAATTTCATACAAAGATTGACTTATATTTGTCATATAGCTACATAGTTACCAAAAGTGAGAATATAACACGTAGACGAAGTCAATTCACATTTGGTCGTTGCCTAATGACGTTTGATACAAAACTTAAAATAATCGTATAAGGTCCTAAAAATGACCTTTTCAATAAACTTATGTAGATTATAGTGACACTTATGTATCACGTCAAACACTTACAAGTTAACCTTTAATCAATAAAAAATCAGCCAATCAATCTTTTGCGTTGAGCATCTTAAGAACTAGGCATATCTATTTCCATGTTACTAGTAATGTCTTTACTTTATATATATATATATATATATATATATATATATATATATATATATATATATATATATATACCATCGTGTCTTCTAACTGAGCTACTGAACTAGCGTATAGACTAGGTTGGAGTCAATGTGCATGAACACCAACAATGAGTCACGAATACGAACAGTTGACAAGTCCCTAATAGGGTGAAACACGTGTCCTAGATTCCGCTTGCTAACCAGAATTTAACCTTAATGAAGGTAGCAAAATTAGTCTTGCAGTCACTAAGCCACCATAAGCATAGCATAGTTTGGATTACCATCCTGCCTTTCTACTGGTAAGCAAATAAAACAATTAGAGAAGATGAAGGAAAACAACGAAGGTTGTCAGACATACGATTATAAAACTACTAAGACTGTATGCATCTGTAATACTGAAAATAAGTTTATAAACATAAATACCATTTAGTATGGGTACAGCTGTAGTGTTCTCCCAAACAGTTTCTCTACGAGTCTTCATCGTATAGTGGCACAAATGTTAGCATGAATTGCCCACTTTCACAATAACCCTGACTAAAAGTGTAAAGTTCGAGAAAGACTAAATCATATTCCCATTATCATCATTATTTGTCACGTATTCACAGATCTTGCATAATTCTTTCGGTAACATGAACGCTATTCACTTGATAGACCTAGTATGAGAAAATATCACCTTTAGGTTTTGTCACATTTCATAATGTTTCTAACAATCGATAGTTGTTTCACAGACGATAAAATATGGTTGGCGTTCACTAAAGTAATTTATGATGTGACAGGCAGTTACAACGTAGAACTTGGTACGTGCGTACGTCAGTTCAAGTTGCCATGCCTCAATTAGCAGATAGAGATTAAATTGTCGGATCAAATCCCAGAGTGGGGAAGGTAGTAGCAGAGTTAGTATTCATGGAAGGGAATAGAGATCGGAGATAAGATTTAAGAAAATATGATCCAGTAAAGAGAAAATTATGATAAGTTCAGAAACTTAGAATTTGGAGGAATACAAGGAGTGGATACACCTGCGCCATTGCCAACGATTTTGAGCCATAATCACACAAAGTCTCTAACCATTGGTTACGATCGTCACGCGGACCCTAACCAGGTAGTCTGCACCCGTTAACATGGCTCAGCCCAACTGTCAATGACTTCATGGACTGGTGCCATGTTTTGGTTTGGCCGCCCCTAGCTTTCTTCCACCCTGCTCCTACACCAGACAGCATTGCTCGTCGAGGTAGGCGGTGGTCAGGCATACGTAACACATGTCCTAACCACCTTAGCTGATGAAGATTTACTACTTCATCAATAGACTTACCGTATCTACCTAGTACTATATTCCTAACCCACGTATTGCTTACTCGGTGGTCCCAGCAAACACGAGCAATGTTTCGAAGACATCTATGATCGAATACTAGGAGCCTACGAATATCCTCTATCCTCAATGGCCATATTTCACATCCATAAAGTGAAACGGATCGAACTACTGCGCAGTAAACGCGTCCTTTGGTCAGTAGTCGGATGTCTCGCCTACTCCACAAGTGACACGAATTCCCAAAAGCTAATCGGGCCTTATGTATACGCGCAGAGACTTCAGCAGACACCAGACCGTCAGGGCTGATGAGGCTGCCAAGATAAGTGAAGCGGTCAACACATTCAACTGCCTCACTCCCTATCACTAACTTCGGTGTCGAATCAATCCAATCCTGAAGTAACATTTTGCATTTGGGTGGAGAGAATCGCATCCCAAACATCCTTACATTCTTGTTTAAGGTAGTCAGAAGATTCTGCATTTTATCAGCATCTTCGCCTAAGAGAACTATATCATCTGCATATTCTAAGTCAGCTAGTTTATCTCCTGGAGGGAGGTCAACCCCCTTCCCCCCCCGAAGTCAGACGATGAAAATGTCAACTCTAAGAGTATATCAATGATAAAATTAATTAAAAATGGGGAAAGCGGACAACCTTCACGAACACCACTTGAGGTAATCAGTTCTGATGACAATCTGCCGTAAGCTTTCACTCAACATGTGGTGTTCAAGTAGAGAGCTTGTATAAGGTACGCCTTTCATTGACAGACATTGCCACATAACCTTACGATCGATAGAGTCAAATGCCGCCTTAAGGTCAAGGAATACAACTATTGTTGGGCGTCCAAAAGTGTGTCTATGTTCCAGAACCTGCTGAAGTGTGAATAGGTGGTCTATACAGCCACGTCCAGGTCTGAAACCACCTTGGTTCTCTCTAGTCTGCTCTTCACGAGCTTTAGTTAGGCGGCGAAGTATGATTGAAGCTAATATTTTGGACACTATATTAGTTAAGCTAATTCCTCGGTAATTGTCACAGGAGGACTTCTGTCCTTTCTTATAGATTGGAACAATTAGTGTTTGAGACCAGTCAGGTGGGATTACGCCCAATTCCCAGATTCTAGACAGGATCCCGGTTAATCTCGCTGCTAAAACCGGACCACCATCCCTGAATATCTCAGGGGTCAACCCATCGGGTCCTGCTGCTCTCCCTCGCTTTAGGTTCCCTATAGCCTTCTCAACCTCACTAAGACTTGGGGGACCAGTATTAACTTGCCATTCAGATTGCTTGGGAACAGTGGGCAACTGGGATGACGCCGAGGGCCAATTGAACTGTTCCCTAAAGTGTTCTGCCCATCGGTCCAACCTTCTGGATTGACAGTGAATAGTGCTCCCATCTTTTTCTGCGATAGTTTCACTTACAGTTGGATTTTTGATGCCCGTTTCCTTGATAAGTCTGAACAGTTGCCTACTCTTACCTATTGCCACTGCCTTTTCCATCTCTTTAGCTTTCGCCACCCACCACTGCTCACGATCATTTGGTAAGCTTTTAACTAGTTTGTGTTTATGCTCCCTTCGCTCCTCATCGTATTTAGGACTAGACGGGATGTGTTGCCGAGCATCTATCAGTTCAGTAGATGCAGCTGAAATCCACTGAGTTTTCCTAACTTTTTGCTTTAGTTTACTGGTAGATATTACTGCTGTTTCAACAGCTTCTTCGATATCATTCCAAGCTGACTCGGGATGGGTATCGCTTACACAGTTGACTAATTAGATTTTTAGTTGTTCTTGAAATATATTCTTGACTTTTTCATCATTAAGTTGGACTCTTATGGAGATGTATGCCGTGGGTCTTTTACGTCCAGTGAGACGCAGACTAATACGCGCTCGTACTAAAGCGTGGTCTGAGTCTAAACATATGCTCCAAAATGAGCGGCAGTCTTCTATCGAGCCTCTCCAACGGTGGCTGATAGCAATGTGGTCTATTTGAGTCCAACGTTGAGTTGACTGTGGGGGCCACCATGTCAACTGATGTCTTTCCTTATGTTTAAAGTTAGTGCTTGCGAGAAATAGACGATTATCTGAGCACAGTTGTAATAAACGGTCGCCATTATCTGTTCGTTGGGCCTCGACACCATAGGATCCACCTAGGTGCCTTTCGGTTTCGTCTAATCTACCTACTTGAGCATTAAATTCACCAGCCATAATCACTACATCAGTACGCTTAGCTTTACGAAGGAGGTCTGAAGTCTTTCTGTAAAATTCATCTTTTACTTCATCAAAGCTGCAATCAGTGGGAGCGTAGGCAGAGACAACAAAGAGGCAACGGCGTGTGTCCCTATCTTTCCGAGTTCTTACTGTCCAGTCTAGACGGACAGCGCATAAGCGACTGTCTATGGGAATCCAGTCAAGGAGAGCCTTTTCAGCTTTTGAACTTAGTGCTATACCTACACCAGCAAGGCCTCGAGTGGTAGCGGTGGAGTCTCCGGAAACACGAAGGATGAACCGGACCGGTTCTTTGTTTTCACAAGGTGAGGTCAGGTGAATGATTGTACTTGGATCCTGTATACGCGTTTCAGAGACACAGCAGACATCGATGGAACGAGAATTAAGGGTCATGGCTAGGGAGGCCTGTTGTCCTATTTGGCCTAAGGTTCGAACGTTAAAAGCTCCGATATGTAGTTTAGTGCGAGGTTTCAGGAGACCAGGAATAACGTTTTGTGAACTCAAACCATTAGCATTAGAGGCGTGAGGTGATAAGGTTAGGCTCGTCGGGTTAATCGTGGGAATAAGAGAGTTATTGAGAGTTGAGGGTGGAATTTGACCTCGAGCAAAATGATCTCTTGTGCTGTTAGAGGTATGAGGGCGGTTATCACTTCCCGGTTACCCACACCGTGGAAGGGTCATTCTTGAGGAACCTGAAAGAGAAAGAGGATTAGAAGAGGTCGTGATGACCTGAGAGTGTGACCGCAGTGTCCAGGGGACAGCTGTTTGAGGTCGGTCGAGTACATTAATTGCTGCTCCGGTTGTCAGAAGGGGGGGCATCGGCCTCATGGCTTCCGAAGGAACTCGGCTTTCACCATGAAGCGTCATATTGGTCCTTCCAATTCCCAGGGCAGAGTTAGAATGGTTATATAGGTTTATGATGTGAAAGGTAAGGTAGCTTGATTATAATTAATTGTCAGTACGAGACCAGTTACTGCCACCAAATTTTACACTGAAATATTACTTTATTCACAGGTTTTGGAAAGTTCATTGAGAAGAATAAATATATAACCGTTTCCAATCATGCATACCAAGATGCTAATTTCAAAAAAGCGCACAGATAACAGAATTTCTACTACGAATGGCCACGTGACTTTAGTCTCGGACAAGGAAATCCAGTTCACTACTTCTACATGGTTCTGAGATCCTGAGGGAACGAATAGCATATGAACCTACTTTGGTTACCAAGAGGGATCCTATAAAAAAGTCATTTGCTTTGGTTTGAGAATTCGGGAGGCAATCTAACACACACAATTATGACGACTGATAATTGTGAAGAATACGATCTATACTGCTCTGTTGGAGAAAATACCTAGACTTAATACCCATCTCCACAAAACTAACCTAATTCAATAAAAAATATTTATTTTCGAGTTAATACAAACATATTTATTTTAGATTCATTTCCATTCAACTTCGTTTTGTTTCATTCCCGTACTTTAACTTAATACTGATATTAAACAACACCTCATCTATAGTGAAAGATTCATCTTGTTTATCCGGTCTCAGGTCTCTGAGTGGTTAAATTTATAGATGTTGTCACTGATGCTGAAATATGATAAAGTCATTCTGAAGTCACATGTAACTTACCATGGTATGAGAGAAAGCCGTTTAGGACAAGCCTACTGCTGCTCAAACCATCAAACAAACAATTTATTTCATCATGTCAGGTAGCTTAAAAAGCTATAAAATTTGATGACACTTAAAAATATGTTGAAAGGAATCTAAAGCGAAATTACATGACAAATACACCTAACTCTAGTTCTGAAAATGACCTAAATATGTGTTATTTCTAAGAAAATAAAAAAAAAACAGTAAATAGTGGAATTAATACCTACCATCCGATACAGCAAACACGTTGGAAGAATAGACTTTAAGGTCATCAAGCAAATTTGTAAGCAACTTTACGTGAGCTTCGGCAGTTCTCAACAGATGAGTGGTACGGTGACGCCAGTTCCCTGAGTTTGCCTGTTTCGAACGATCTGCTTGATAAAATGCAAAAAGTCAATGAACAACAGTGACAAGTTAAATACTATTTACTAATCAAGTCTGACCTTTAAAATGAGATGACAGATCGAAGTTTTGTGATGTGCACTTTAATTAGAAGTTTAGAAACCATTTCGTTAGACTGACTTAAATTATTTCTAAACCAAATTAATTCAATGAATTGACACTATACAGCTAAGCTGTTAAACAGTAGATAGTAAACAGTGACCAGGTTCTTTATTTTGATTTACGAGAATGCTGCAACCAGCATAGGCTTGTGATTAGGATACTTGAGACGACACAATTTCTTTTTTGCCTCAATTCGAACTATTTTTTATAAACCGGAATCAGATAGATTGTCATAGTACTAATCAAGAATAAATTTTAGGGTGGTCAGATTAAAACGTGGAAAGAGTCTACGAAGCAATTGGATGCTAGTCATGGCCATATTATCAAGTGCAGATTATTTGTTTGGGGTCAACCTGATAACTTTGTGTGATATGCCTCAGAATCGGTTACAATAGGGCCTATGAATCCACTATTTGCCTTTCCTTGGAACTTAAGTTTCAAAATATGTTCTGTAAATGTATTAATTATCTCTGAATTATATTCTTCATTAATAAACCATTTTACTACTACTAACACTACCACTTTGGCATACAACTTAGTTATTTCAACTCGTTTATATAATACGTCCCTCATAACTGGTTAGTCGACAGAAGCAATAAACTAAGTGATGGTATTAAGTAGAATACGTTATTTAGCAAAAACGTTACACATTTTAACAACTTTTTAAACAATTTAGACTGAATCATAGCTACAAAAACGGTTAGTTAGTTAGTTAGTTAGACCAAATAAGCGGCAAAAGTCTGTCTAGACTGTTGAACATAAAGGGGACCATTAACACATACCCCTTCTAGAAGCGTAACACACAAATTCTGTGGTAAACTAAATTACCGGAGTAAACCAAAATCGTGGAAAAAGTATGACAGGGTGTAGGGAAAATTGTTGAGTTTGGATTACATATCAAGAAGTCGCCTAGACTAAACAACTACTGAAAAGCAGGAAGTACTGAAGAAGTAGTAAAAGATTCTTTATAAGTGGACACTAAATGGCCCCTCAAGGACGCGTGAACGTTGCGGTTAACGCTTAATCTTCAGACCATTAAGCCGGAATCCAGCGACTAATATTTTCAAAACCGGTTAATTCAAAATAATGTGAGTAACCACTACGTAATAGGATTCAACTGGTCACATCTCACTAGAGCTCTGGATGTACCCTCTGACATTAGTCACTAGTGGGCTGATAACACATATTATCACATGAAACTAAACGCTGATCTGGTAAATAGTATGTAACAAGTAAACAATAGCTACGATAGCGAGCATAAATTATGTATACCATTTTAGGTTAACTGATTTTACGCAGCTTCAATTACTAAGATGAATGAAGACTAAAATTTAGCAACTGATGCCGATGAGTTATTCAATACTAGATCAAATCAAAATATTTCAACAGATTCCAGCTTAATTTCAACCATAATTTACAAACAAATTTCAACGTTCCCCATTTTCTTAGAAATTTCATCAAAAAATAAGTTAATGAACTTAGTTATTAACGCTACATGATGAAAAACTATACTACGTACTTGGTCGTCGTATGCTACAATTCCTTTTAATCGAATTAACTAAATTCTGCAAATAGGTTTCTGCATTCAAAAGCCTTATTTCAGAATGCTCCAAAATTCCCTTATGAATATCACTGAAATATCGATCGTTTAAACTGTTAAGATTAACATCGAACGATAAAAATTCTCGTCTGATTGTCGATTGTTTTTCTAATGGATGAAACGAATCGATTTGAGCTTTTCTTTTACGACTGGTGATACGTGGTACCGTTTGGTATTTTCTTTCATTCAAGTTGTGAAATTTGCCTCGTCTGGTATAATATACATAATTGGAAGGACTGAAGTGTTCACTGAAACCACTAATCAGACGTGACCTACTTTTCATCTCTTGCATTTCATACTATTAATAAAGCATAACAGACCAACGTTAAACAATAGAGATAAATTAAGTAAATAATGAAATAAACATTTATTCACAACTTTGAACAATAAAGGAAACATTATTTCTATATTCACCGAATTGTGATCTCGGGTGGCGTCGTTGAAAATCATAGAGCACTAGACAGCTGTTTCATCCTAGTGTGAGATTCGCCAGAAATCATTCTGCAACAAATACAGACAACAAATTAAAACCTAATCTCCACAAAACCACTTCCACTTGATTAGAATAATCAGATCACTAGTAATCTACTCACGAAATTCTAGTGATAAGTCGCAACTAGTGAAGTTCATGCAGGCTGCGAGTGAAACAGTTGTCACTGATGATATTCAATGATCGTTGTGCTTCATCACAAGTATCATTGAAGGAGGATTCATACTATTGGGAAGTTGGTTAATGGTAGTGATGGTTAAGCAATCTCCATGGGACCTGAATATCCGATGTTCGATTTGTGGTTGAGTTGTGTGTGAGTACTATCACTGAGGAATTTCATAATAGGATGGAATAGTTGTTCGATTGTCTGCAATTTTAATGGTACTCAACTGAGATTGATCTGTGACAAATCCTAACCACAAAAAACTTTACATACGACCTCAAATTACTTAAATGGACTTACAATAACTGATGAGGTCCAACTAACTAATCACAATTTTCCTGAAATGCACTACAGAAAACAGTTGAAGAATTTTTAATGATTCATGATTCTGAAGATATACATCCGAAGGAAAACTAGATAAGCAGCGAAAGTAGAGTTATAACTGCAAAAATGCTTGTTTGGTAATTTATTAATTGTTCTTTCAAATGTATATAGTGTGACCGTAGTATTGAGTAAAAAATAAGGATGGCCAGCAAGTCTTAATTTAATTGACACCTGAGTGACCCATAAATTGCGTAATGTTTTCAATGACTTCTAATCATGTTTCTATTTATGAATTCAATATTGTATATATTGGTGCTTTGTTTTTATTAGCCGAATAGTAGCTTCCATTTGCTAATGGTTATGCTTTGGATCTTGATTTTACTGTGAGGGTGGGGGGGTAGGGAGAATGAAATCAATGGTCGTATCTCATGACCTGCTACCACTAATTCACATCACTGAATTTCTTTTAAAATGATGGAGGATATTTATAATTCAAATAAATAATTTTGGTGGAAATTCGTTCTCTAAACCATATAGTTTAATTTTCGTTATGGACACTACAAGCGCTTATATTATGTAGAGAGCACTCAAATCTCTGTTGTAATATCAAACGTGATAATATGTATATACTGACAAAGACAAATGAATTCGTTAAACACTAATGCTTATAAGATTTTTCCAGTGAATGTTTAGGTACGTCAAAAAACAGTCAAGAATGAATTTTCCGAACTCAGAGCTTACAAACCTTATGAATATCGTGCAGTCTGCGAGTGTTATTTTTTTTAAAGGTGTAAGACTTTTTGTTCTATCTCTCGCTCCCACAACTTGATCTGCATACCCTCCTACAAATAACCACAAAAAATTAGTTTTATTGGTCAATAAACAAGTGAAGCCATGAAAGTGGTGGTTTAAAATTGTATGTATCAATTTATGATAATTGTTGTCACTGTCATCTTTCAAGTCTGTTGTTTTGAGTGGTAAAGATGAAAGTATTCTAAGCGAAAATTTATGATGGTGTAGTATTTCTAACAACAGTAGACTAACCGATGAAAATAAAAACTTCATGAAAATTATACTCACTCCAGTCTCTGGTTGGAAAGTAAGAGAGAAGGAACACAACAAACTAATCCGATGAATAAATTCCAGTTATCATTAAAAGGGGAAAAATTTTTTAATTATAGTTTCTAACCACCATAGGCTTCATGCTAAGTTTTACATAGGGAAACAAAGGTATACAATCAAGATTATGTCCAGATTGCACAATGCTGTTTACATTTTTGTAGGTTTTTCAGCATACAAACATAGATTCAGTGTGATCTTCATCAGCAAAGTATTCATACAATCAGGAGGAGAAATAATGACGGTTATATTTAGCCATATATGATAAAAAAAACTGGACGAAACCACAAATTTTTTTCATTTTTTAGTATGCGATCAATCTTATACTACTACCCATATTACCCTAGAAAAATTGATAAATTTTGGAAGAAATATCTTACATTTGACACAACTTCCATTGTGTCCATACTTGGTAAGTGTTGTGAACCACCATCTGGACATGTGCGCAGGCCACGAACAGATGATTCCGGACTAAGTAAATCATTCTTGTGATCGACAGACCAACTTTCTGTTCCACGCGCATAGTTCACTGATATATTATTACACATTTTAAAGCTCCCATCTAAACTACTTTTCCGAGTAAACAAAGCGGATGTTGATGCAGAGAGAATATCACTAGTATCTTGTCCATGATTCGTAGAACAGTAGTCATTTTCTTCACTGTTACTACCAGAATCCGATCTGAGAGATTTAATTAGTTCTGTGCGACTGCATGAAGGCGAATTCAACTCACGTTCAAAATCAGTGAAACAAGGGCTGCCAACATCATCCCATGGAAACTCTTCAGCAAACACACTTGGAGGTTCATAAGCTTGAGTGTCAGTGGAGTTTGAGTAGAGTGATGCCTGAAAATTTATAAAAAGTAGCATTTTAGGTGACATAAGATGAAAGCACAATTAAATAAAGAAGTGGAAGAATTCAGCAGATAGTAAATCACAATTTGTTTCCACTTTGTTGAATAGATATACAGCGACTTTTACCATTATTCTGAACAACCGGCATCAAAATACAGCGTAAAACAATTGTGAGTTAGATCAAGTTGTCATAAGGCATCAGGACGATGAGATGAAATTAACTAGATAAAAAGGATAGGAGACAATACAGTCGAAGTAACAAGGATTCAGAGAATAGCTATTTACTAAGAATATGATTCGAGAAGACAGAATGAAGAGGTATGTATGAAGTAATCCAGAGGAAGATAGTGTATGAATGCATCAGTGTAGTCCATTTCAAACTATGCCATCCAACGTTCCCAACCACTGGTTACTGTTAATACACGTAATAACATAGCTTAAACTGACAATTAGTGACTTCATAGACTGCCACTTTATTTAATCTTATCCACCCCTAGCCTTCTCTTCTACTTCCACACTAGAAAACAACGTAGCCCCGAGGTAGGTGGTAGTTAGGCATATGTAACACAATTCAACTACTTTCGTTGATAAAGGTCCATCACCTAACCCACTGATTTGGTATCTAAATTCTAAACTAATAAAACTAGAACAACTGACTAAGTAGCTCCAAACATATATCATTTCTATCATGTGACAGCTCTCTAAAGATGGAACAAAGATTAAAAATCAGGTGTAGACAGCCAAAAGTTTGAAGTTCGACTGCAATAATAAAATTACACTATCTTATTTGTTGTTTCTAACAAGATAACAAACATACTATGATGAAAACAGACTTAAGCGCCTATTACTTACAATAATTTGAATACGGCAATCAAATTTTATTAGATCATTTAAACGGTTCAACTGATGGTTGATATATATCAAATATAAAATAATCATCTTTATGTTCTTCAAAATACTAAATGAATTTCAATGAAATTATCACGATGAATACCATCATAGTAAAAGTAACCTTAGTAGTAATGTCAGTGGAAGTTAAAGAGTTAGCCATAAAAAGTATTATTTTAGATGTAAGGTAGATCTGCGGAGTAAAATGTACAAAATAATATCGAAATTCATGATTTTAATGAAGTCATCTGCATATACACCACTTAAGAATTTCGAGATAAATAATGTAGATATGTATATTCATACCAGATAGTCTGCATATGCCGATATGAATAAGACCAACCGTCAACAGTTTCACATAACAATACCTCTTTTTATTCCCACTATTAGCTTCCACATTCCCAATCCCGCCAACCTACCACTAGTCCACCATTATTGTTTAATCCAGTGTTAGGAACCCTTCAGTGTTCTCAATGACTTCGACTAAAAAATCTGAACATTACTTAGATATCGCTTGATGAGATAAATGGTGTAAAATGTATTAGTAATCAATAAAAAATGAATTCACCTGGTAATCATCCCAGAAATTTAACAAAGGTTCATGTGAGTCCTCTAGTGAAGACGTATCATCATCCTTACAGATTACTTTTTCATCTACTCCATCCAAATCATACGTAAACAAAGATAATGAATCATAAGCATTGTTATTTTGATTTTTTATTACTGAAAAATCTTTATTGGATGAATCACCTATATTAATATTATCACGATCATCAAGTCTATGATTTGAAGCTTCTAATCCAGCTAACCAGGAATCGAACCGAGTTGGTGAATACTTATTGCGAATTAATTCTTCCGCTTTTGCAGCTGCATTCAAATATGTTCTAACTTGTGTTCGCCATCGTCGTTGTTCCAATTCACTTGTGTTATCAGGTGTAGATTCACAATAATAGTTCTGATTATTGTTTACTTTGGAATCTGAGTTTGCACTTGAATGAAAATGAAATATTTGAGGTTCAGGGGAATCATGATGTGAAACAAATGGTTTCTTACGACTGAAAGGTTTATTAGTGATTTGAGAGTGCAGAATTAGAGACGTTGAACTGATACAGTTTCTAGAAATATTGCATATAATTTTTGAAACCTTCTTACGATGATTTCTGATGAATGTTATACTATGTGATTTAACGTATGCACGTTCCTTCTTTGAATCTAGGAAATGAAACATGAATAAAATAATATTTTGAACTTAAAAATAAAAAACTGAAGTACTAGTTTCTGAGTAAAAATTTGCTCGATTTAGTAGATGATACAACTCAGTAAGTCAACAATAAGAAATAGTTGACCAAGGAAAGATACGCATCGGTTCAAGTTATCGTAACTCGTACAACAAAATGAAGATGGCGAAATGAACAAAAAACAATCGAAATTCGATAAGCCACATAGGCAGGAAATTAAAAGGGAGTGAGTTGGTTCGTAAAAGGATGGATGAGATCGAAGCATTTAAAGTAAAAAAAAATTGAAGGATGAATGTAACCGTACAGTACAACCAATTCGGAGTAGCTTCTCATTATAAATTAATTGAAACATCGAGGTAAATCTATTGAACAATCTTAGACAAATTTAGTTATTTAAAAATAGTGCATATTACACCCTAACAGACTCTTAGAACAGAATTCAAGCGATATCATATACATACTACATTGACTAAAGTTACAGTCAACAAATAAACGTCATTTGGAGTGTTTAAGTGTTGCAGAGAAATGACATAACCATATACCTCGAGACACTAGTAACCAACATTTAAAACTTGAATATTTTCGTAATACAGACATAAATTACATAAGTTGGATTGTGACTGGCAAGTGGAATCCAGGACGCACGTTTCATCCTATTTGGGACTCATTGGCTGGATGTACCTGCATCCGAATGTTGATGTTCACACTGGGATTCGAACTCAGTCCGTTTCGTGTCGAACGCCACCGCGTTCACCACTAGACTACTGAGTCCAGACAGTCACACTTGTGCAACGGGCACATTGGTAACATATAGCAACAATGACTGACCAGCTTCAGTTTATAACAAATCAACGGGAATATACAAGTTTATCCTAATACAGAAATAAATGGCAGAAAAGTATAGAGACATAGGACTTTACTGTCACATTTAAACCAGTAGATTACTCAATATTCTAGCTTCTTTCAAACAAAACGATTGAAGAGACTGCCAACAGAGTAAAGTATCTACTATACTTAGAGGTTAACGCAATTTTTGTAACCATTATTTAGAGATGTGGGGTAACCTTGCTTGTAATCGACTACAATTTAGTAGGTGAGTTTACTCTTTGTCCTATTCATCTCAAGCTTAAAGACTAGTTAACACTCTTCTCCCCATACATTTATTCTTACTTCTCAAACCATATTCTTTATATGTATTCATTTTACGGCCACGGATACTGTCACAACCCATACTACATTATCTTGTTGTGTTGTATGTGTCTCAGGTCATATGTTGCTTTTGACTAGTTGATTGATATTCAGAGGCATTACTTGTCATCAGATTGAAAACTGTTAAGTTTAGGTTACTTATTGACAAATCAATATTGTTCACTCAGTAGTGGAGACATGTAAACATTTTCAACAAATAATGTTCAAAAGACAAGTTATCAAACTCCACCACTTCGTAATGTACTTTATCACTAAATAAGCTTTACTTCAATTCAAGAAGAAAATCTTAACTGCGTGTCAATACCTAAATTTATCAAATCGATGACATATTTAAGTAATACATATGTACATGTCTTCATACTGCTTTTAACAGAAATCTAGTGTGATTTAAATGTTCAAAGACGAAATGAACTGCTACAACTCACTAGTATAAATAGTGCAATAAATAAATAAAGTTTTAAGTAGTATCTTTATATACAATAGATTATAATAGATTAAATATACTAATATGGTAAAATAATAAAAATCGTGACTAAGCTAGTAAATGATTGTGAAAAAAAGTGAGTGAGAGAACGATTGAATGAACAAATGAACTTTTTAATACTGAACTAGCCAGCACGCATATGACTAATTGATTCATTTTATGAAATCGTGATTAATCAGAACTGATTTAAACTTAAAGATAATAAGCTGTTTAAATGACCTAACTTCCCTCATTTCTATGAATAAAAGAGAAAATAGAAGAGGAGAGAGTATATATACACACATACATATGTATATATATATATGTGTGTGTGTGAATTATACTTGGGTTCTTCTTTTGTGAATAGAAAAAATGCACGCATATTAACCATAGTGATTGTAAGAAACTAGAGGTATATTTGAAAATAATTGAAAAAACAAAACAATGTATTTCACATTGTACAATAGACAGATTGTCGAAATGGAACATACACACGCCTTTTATTATAGTAAATACTAGCATAGTGCTGGAATTCATTCAAAACTTTTTATTTGTCTATATAAAGTATGCATAAATAGTGAATCTGTTATTTAAATAATGATCAATAGTTAAAACTTCTCAGTATGATCCAATCTTTTCTCTCGTTACGTCTTTCAAACTGCTCGAACATTTTCAACATCATGAACTAACTGTAAGTAGATACTATGGAAAAGCAGTAAGCGTTAGATAGCTGTTCCGTTCTACTATTTTAATTCTACTACTCATAAGTCCAGCCAGTCTACGATATAAATTGCAAAATACAACTGTCTTTACAAATCGCGATATATCGATAATTGCTAACATTAGATAGAGTACAAATACTATTAGCATATGTATGAGAGAAAGAATTTTTATCACTAAGAGTCGACTATTTTGGAGGTGTTGTAGTCTTTAGGCTTGATGAATTTATCATGAAACTTGTATTACCTTTCTAGACAAAATTATTCAATCAATCAAATCAACTAATCGTTTCCTGTTACTCTACGTGGAGCATAGGCTGCTCCACACTCAAGAATAACTTATAAAGGAGGACTGAAAAAGTGTTCATGAAAGATAGTGGGACTTCACATTGAGATGTTGATAAAGAGAGAATGCATTTACCACCACGCTGGCCCAAGCCTACAAAGGTCTCCAAATAAGTAGTCTGTGATTGCTATGATTTCACAGTCTATGATTCCATGGACTCATACTACTTTCAGGTTTTGGCATCCCTAACGTTTTTCAACATACTCATGGTGTAATTAAGACGATCACTAAGCATAAAAATATAATTTCCCACCTAACCTAATCACACACTTACACTAAATTGTTATCACTTAACTTTACTGAACTATACTTATATCAAGCAAAATGGGAAAAATAATCAATAGATTGTTAAGTTGACAAGAAAAAAATCCTAGAAATATAACTTTACAAACGAAAGTGCTTATGTGTAGACTGAATAAAAGTATGATTCATTGGGTAAAATAGAACAGAAAGAATTAGTAACAGTACTAATTAACAATACTACTCACTAAAGCTGTCAATTAACATATAGTTTTCTCAAATATGGCTTTTGTTATCTGCTGTTTCATTGCAAGTTATGTGTAGATGAAGGTGAAAGCAGAGTTATATGTTACTGATAACTTCTGAAACATTCTAATAAATGTCAGTAAGGAAGGAGAATGAGAAGGTCTAAAGGAAACATTCAATAAAAATAAAAACATGCACATACATATTCACTTATGCATATGTGTATTTCTATGAGTACATGTCCATTATTAAAGGACATTTATGCAGGGGAATCGCCCAAACAGACAGAAGAATGAGAATTCTAGTTGATAATGGCAACGGCTACTTAAAATATAATTGTTTTTAAAGCTAAACCACGTAGAATAATACAGATAAATTAAAACACCCAGTCAATATACAAACAAACTAACAAGACACGGCCTACTGCATGCATAGCCTGTTAAATATATATATATATATATATATATATATATATATATATATGACTGGTGTTTCACATCCACACTTTTCCAGGTAATATTTTATTTATTCTGATTAACTAAAAGATCCGAGAAGTATATATTTTATTCTAGATTCAAGATAAGACTACACATGATTTCTTGAATTACAATAACGATCAGGTAAATTGATGGATTAACTAGATTCAGATAACCAAGCATCCGCACTAATAACAAGAATTAATCATTTTTATCATATATCATACACTTGCTTTTAATAGTGACTAGTGTTACGTGATAGTAGATAGAGATTTTGGAATGTCATATCACAAACTGATCTAAGTTAGACAACGATTGAAAATAAAGAAGGCCTTGACAACAGTTTGTAATGACATAGGACTACACATTAATACTCATTTATGACTCTAGCAGAAATCGAATGCAGAGCTATCAAGCCTATGGTAAGAGCTGCCATTCGTTGGCTTGTATTTTTTAAGATTTAATGTTAAGAAGAAAGAAATAACTGTGATACAAATGCATACAGGTGACAAATTTTGATTAAAAATGAAGACAACACAACAAAGAACAACGTAAGTTTCCCTACCAATCATTTTTACATCAAAACCAATGGTAGCTTGGTATGCTATTCATCTAACAAATAGTGCAAGGAAGGGCAAATCATCACAAACTTCATATATGGTTCTCGACGCTCCAATCAGAAGTCATGATCAGTTAAGTCTTATTAATGGGATTAGATGGTGGTAGTAAAATATCGAAGATTAACCGAAGCTACAAGTGCAAGTTATTAAATGATGACCCAGTATTCTCAAGAATTAGTTGAGAGAAGCAAAATTACTGAGTTTGACGGTTGATGTGGACGTGAGGCTCTCATTTACTGAAACGTAAAAGTTATTCAGTACTTCCTGGTTTTCAGTAGTTATTTAACTAAAGTCGGTTAGTGATGGAAATCACAGAATTCAACCACAATTAAGCAATAGATTAGTTTAATTTCGTGTGACAATAATTAATGAGTGTATAAATGTGATTTAATTAAATGAAAGCTCACCAACTAAATGCCTCTTTAACTGTTTATTCCCAATTCTTTTCAAATAATAGAAATGATGTAAGTTATTGTTTCGCGGAATTACATATCTTGGTAAGCTGTCGGTATTTTTTCCAGCGTAATTGTAATTATCCATAATGCAAACACGTGTATTCAATGGACTATCGTTCAAATGATTACTGTTGTAGATAAATGATAAATCTATACTCTCCGACTTTCCATTCATTCCTGTAATCATTGGCTCCACAATATGAGATGTGAAGTTCTTGTTATATGTTTCCGTTTCATGACTTTTTGAACTGGAAGCAAATAAAAACAAGAAAATATTTAGACATATAGAAAAAGGATCATCGAGATGACATTTCGTAACCACATAACTGAAATTTTAGTTTAGGAATTTCGATTGTAATGCAGTTATCCATCAACGGTATTAGTTAGTGGTGGTAAGATAGATAGTAATTGTGGTTAGAAATTTAAACTGTTTGATGCCAACTTATTTATTTATGAGTTAAGCTTTTATTAACAGACTCAGAGGTCCAGAAGGTAGGGATATGTACTGCATGTAAGCCTCACAGTAAGACGAAATAGCTATCCAGTGCTTTCTAGCTTTCTACGATTGACGAACTAAAGTTAGTCCGTGACTTCACATTATTAAATTTGACAATCTTCGTAAAATGTACGTATTAAGGGGACAAATAAATCAGGATGATACTGAACATCTTTTGAGTGTGTCTTTTAAATATCGAAATCAAAATATTGGATAAATATGTCCTATAGCAATACGACATGGAAAAAAGAATCCAATAAAACTTAAAGTGTTTGAACTTCATATTCACCAACAAACAAATATCCAGAGATCGATTTCATGAAGGTACAGTCTACTACAAGTCTTCTTTGATATTAAATTTGCAAAGCATTAGCTTAATAACAGAAACTAATCGTACAATTTATAAAACTAGGTAAATGAGAGAAACCAACATTTGGAATCCATAATACTAAAATAATGAAATTATTCCTTAAAATGAAAAACAGACAAAAACAGAGAGGATTAGAAAGAGACCCACGAAAAAAACACTAATATAATGATATTTTGTTAGGATGGATTCCTGAATACATATCATTTTAATGAACGAAGAACACGAGTAAACTAAATACTAAAATCAGTAAAAAATATTTTATTGATGTTAGCGATATCAACTATATGATGTAACCTTCATTAGCATTAAGGTCAAGCACTTGTCATAATACCTGAATGTCCGGGGTTCGATCCTCAGTAAAGTCATAGATGTGTATTACTGAGGAGTTGCTCACTAGGTTAAACAATTTTCTTGTAGTTCTTAGTTTTAAGTAGTGGATATGAATTACAATAAGTATAATACAATTGAAATTCAGTGGAATAGCAGCAGGTTGATATTACAAATACTTGATGATACAATAAAAATGATTAATATGACACAGATACTGTAAGTTTATGACGATGCTTCAAAACTACATTAATATTTCACATATTAACCGTTTCATCACCAAACAGTTTTCCAAAGAAATGGATTCCTGTTTTTTTGACTTATTCGCATTTCCACATTAAGCGTTCTTCACTTAAACACTCTTTTAGAGTAGAAGTATTCCCTAAGATGTCGGCCTCAGTTGAGTAAGGATGAAAACTTCTTGACTAGTTTATTATTAAATGCCGTTTGATTGATTTAGTATATTCGTGATCATAATATCCTTGCCACAAAGAGACAATGGGTGAATAAATTTAAAAACCATTTCTGGAATTTCATCTTATATGTATGCATGAGAAAGATGTTGTCCAACATATTTTAACGTAATTATTATGCATCACAAATACTACTGATAAAATGGCCTTTATTTGTACAGTATACTACTGTATTAACTCTTGTAACTCTATATAGTGTATTGATAATCCATCGTATTTATTACTTAGGAATAACTTTCAAGAGTTTAAAGTGCTTTCCAAGAAGGACATAATAACAAAGTATATAAACTACCTCATAAAATCCGACCTGTCCTTATCTGGTTCCTTTCGGCACGTATCTTCTTGATCATGACATAAAGTGAAATCAGTAGCATTTTCAGAGTTTAAGCATAAATTATCACTACATTGTGTTTTTGCATTAACCAAATCATACTCTGCGTTATTGGGTAAAATAATTTCATTCATCAGTGAAGTTGTATCTTTAATCTTTCCTCGTTGCTCTGACATAGTTAATGTGTTTTTTCCTTTATGAGTGCATATCCTACATTCATCTTCACCTTTGATAAATAAATCACCCTGAGATGATATACGTCTAACTTTATGACTGGTGCTTATTATTTCGGAATTTCGTTGTAATTCACCACTCACTAACGCATTATCCAATTGTTTAATAATTTGATTAAAATCATTTGGAAGTGAACGACTATTATGCTCTACGATAGAAAACATTAGAGGATAAAAAAAGAAGCATCAGAAACAAAAAAAAATTCAATTCAATAATTCATTAGTTGATATTAAATCATTAATGTGTTGTGTTGAGTAAAATGATTTCATTTTCGTAAAAATGATTGGTTAAGTAATAAGTAGCCAATCAATGATAAGACATAAATATATTATTCATTACACTTTGATTTGATTGGTCTATTATGAACATTTTAGTTAAGTGGTTATTAATAAACTCATTTGATATAAGTTAGCATTGTTTATCCTCATAGTTATAGAATGTTACCATTAAAATACACCTACACAAAGTACAAAGTGGAGATTGTAAAAAATAAAAATGAACAAATTGATTTTTGAAAATTAGAAAAAAAACTATTTTCATATTAAATCTGTTGTACACCCTAACATTTGATTAATATCTAATTATTATTATTTTGGTGCATATGTGTATTTCTATAACTAACACAATCCAGACAGTCTTTGTTACTTGTTAATCAATGACTGCTTAACAGCGCCAAATGTGTGAAAAGTGTGTATCGGATTCTTTATTTAAAAATAAATAAAAAGTTCAAATACTACTTAAATATTCTATAAGACAGACAACATATATGAGAGAAGAGTTGAATGCGGAATACATGTCTATGTCAAAAAATGATCAAAACGAAACAAGATATATGTATGTAAAGTACTCACATCATAAATAAGGGACGAGAAGAGAGAAGATTAGTAACATACCAAAATACAAAGCGATAACTATACATGCAAAGCTATGAAAGTGAAATAAGAGACGGTGATAAACTGAATGATGGATAAATTATTGACTTGCTCAAGTAACATTGTGAAAAATGAACAGTAAATATGAATGATTTGACAAAAGCTCAGTAAACAAAACTGTACTAAATTTTTGCCTGCTTCCAAGCCATCATGTTTTAAAGTATTTTGTATATGGTAAAGTGCTTACCCATGTCCCAGAAATCGATATATGCTAACCATGATAAGTCACATCTGATTATTGGAGGTATGAAATATGGAGTATTTAAATGCAAAATAAGTTATGAAACAGAATGTGTACATTGTGTTCAAGAACACATGTATTTTTCAATGATTTTCGAAATAATATGTCAGGATAGTATAACTCGTAGACCACATCCAGGTTGATTTATTTAACTTTGAGCTAAACTTTGTATGGTGAGAAATGGTAATACTCAGCTAGCCAAAATAAAGTAGGTGGATGGAGCATAAATATGCTACATTAGGACTGTAAAACGCTTAAGACAATAAATTTAAGTGAGGTGGAATTTCGTCACATGCTGGAGATAATCCAGTCAGCAAAAGACTACTACAATGAAGACATCTAACACCACTACAGTGATCAAACAACTATACGAAACGATATTTCTGACATAACTAAACTGAAAGTGAATAACGAAAGCAAACTGCTTGAAGAGTTTTATGTTTCAAGAAAAGGTAATCAAATAAACTAACACCACTGTATAAATGCCATCTAAATAACCTTACAAAACAATGATTAGAAAAGATAATCTGAACAGACATCCAAACCGAAAATACTAATAACTAAGAAGGTCAGTGCCCATAATTCCTCTACAAGTGATTTTTTCACCAAGGGAAGGTCGACATTCAAAACGACACTAAAAATATCAACTTTGCAGTCACCACAACTAATTATCTAACAATCGCTGATAAATACTCGGACCGAATAAATAATCCAAAGGTAATTTAAGCTCTGAAGCAAACGGTGCAAACAAATATCATTGCAGTAGTTAAAGAAAAGCGATTTAATCGTAATTCTACTTCTGAAAGAGATAATTAGTCTATTTCAAACGATAGAAATCGCGTGCTTTGATTTTAGAGAAAACTAGATTCCACGTGCAGAGCTTAAAATGAAGATGAATTTACTGTTTAGCTCTGAATTGTATTTTAAATTTTGCATCAGACAACCACTGAAAAACAAGGAGCATCCAACTACTGAAAATGTACATTCATGCCACATCAGTTATAGTTCCTATGATCATCAGGTCTCGTGACAAAACATTCAAGAACTAGCCCTTGAAATTAGTGACTAATAATTACATTATGGCCTTTAATTATAAAGCAGCTCTTTAAAGATTGTTGAGTCGTATTGACAAAAGAATCACTTGGTAATCAAAGAAGTATATGTATATTTCATAGGCATTTTGAGCCATTTTCCAATATAAATACATAATGCAGTACACGGATGCAGTCAGGTGAAAGTTCTGACTAAACTACGTTACTTGACGAATAGCACTCATCAATGAGGTGAACTGGCAGTTTTGACAAAAGTAACGCTCACTGTGTGATTCTGTGTCATGCAATTTAGACAGCAATCACTGAGTTATTTAGCCTGTGGTTGACTTGCATAATTGAAATACTTGTAATGTTTGGTAAATGCATAAGGACAGATACCATGTTTGTGGGCTTATTTTCTTGAATTGTGCATATTTTGTAAAATAAGATCAATCAGAAAGTTAAACTATGTCAACAGTAAATAAAAAATAGCCTATCATAATTAAAAATCAGTGTAAACGACAGACAAAATCACTGCATCTCGTCATCATAAATACAAGTACATTCATTGTTTACATTCGTTACAAATTGACTCCCGTTAGGTACCTGTGAAAAACAAGAGACACTAGACAGCGATCTCAATGTAGTATGAAAATCTTCACTAACAAGCATCGAAAATCCCAACATATATCAAATCCGAAACATTCAGGTCAAGCTTCTAATACTTCAATATCGGCACAAATAGACCGCATTACAATAGAATGGTTTTGACACACTGTGATTAATAGTGATGGTTTACCCTTTGTCATGGATAAACACTGCTCAGAAGTTTCATATAAAAGGCAAAATAACTGTCCACACTACTTGGCTTACCTTGTACCCAATAGAAGTCAGTCTGTGAGGAATACAAGCAACAGGTTGGAACCAATCTTCATAAAACCATGCCAACTCTACAAATGTATTCGGATAATTTAAAGGTAGGTGTTTTCTTCAATATTTTATGCTGATACAGCTAATATACTCTGAAGCTTCAAGAAACAAATCAATCATCACTCGCCATTCATCGGAAACTGAAAAGAGATAAATGTTCTGCACTATTATAGATTTATTCACCAGTCCCCCCCTCACGTCTCTATCGATAATTAAGCTTAAAACCGGGATTCATGGAGAGTATTTAAAATTCAGACTACTTAGCCGGTATGTAGTGGTTTGCATATCTAACATCAGGTGACTAGCAATATTGCTCAGCCTCACTGAATTCACTAGTGGGTGACGGCTTAGTAACCGACCTGATTAATCTTCAATGATCAAGTGATCTTACTACAGCACCGGAACTGCCTCCTTAAGTTGGTCATTAGTAAGCATTATTTTGACCATGATGTATCTTTCGATCACGGTGGCCTAAGTGCAAAACTTTCATTGTAGTTGTACTGGATAGAATCATCAATTCAGTTCTATGTAGGAATGAGCTATAAAACTATTCAAGATCAGCCTAGTCATGATGGGGTTGTCGTCAATGGTCCTTTCAGGTGAATATTATTGTATTTCAGTTGGCTGATAAGTTTGTTTGACTCCTAGCAGAGTGATCGATTCATTTATTTTTCAAAAGTTAGTAAAACTAATCTTTGTTGAAATACTACGGACTGTAGATTGATCTGAATGTCATGCTTCTACGAGCAGCAAAGAAAACAATGCCAATAAAAATATAGAAAGACACAGTAAATGGTAAACCAGTCGGTCATAAATAATAACATGACTTTATGGAAAATTCAATTCAGTTAAAGGGTCTGTTTTTATGAATCATGTTTGGGAATTTTCATATAGATCCAGGCCAAACACCATGGTTTTTAAAAATGAAACATTAGAAAGATTAAATAAGTTAGCCGCATGAAATGGATTCTCAGGCAAAATATATATTGCCAAATAAAAATGTAGCTGAATATACCAACAACAATCAAAAAGAAGCAGTAACAGCCATCAGTATTCCTAGTATGATCACATCAGTTTGAGCAGTATTCGAACTCACTTCTACGTTTCAATTCTTCTTTAACAATAAAAACACCGGTGCTAGTAATATTTTTGTTACATGAGTAACCGTGATGTGTTATTAGTGGAGGACTTCTTTCTGACTTGAAATCACTCTCATGTCCAGTTCGATGTTGATCTTCAACCTAAATATACAATAAAAATGAAAATAGAAAACAGCAGAATGAGCATGTTCATTTTGTAAGTAACTAACTAAGAAACAACCTCATGTAGAAAATGCATATCTGACATTTATTTAGTAGAATTAGGCGTTTCATAAAAAAAATATGGATCAATTACGCAACTATAATAGTTCTAATTTATTCAATAGCATTGAGTTACGCAAATAAATATATACTAATTTATTCACCATTCTTTCACATAAGATTCTCTCTATATTTAGACACATACCAGTTAAGTAACGAGTAAGAATAATATCAGAATCAGTAATACTATGGAAATGGTAAAATCTGAAAAGAAAACATACGAGTAGAAGTTCAAACTTAGGACCCAGCAATTGAACGACATAGTTGATGGACTATCCATTAAATTCGTTTCCTTCAGTGGGATTTAAGAGATATTAAGTGCTACAGATCAATAATAATTACTTTTAAGTGAACAGAAACATCAATAGTAGTTTGATATATTTCACTTTTGTGCCAAACGAAGTACAAAAGAGACAATAAATATTTACTCTTTTTGTTAGTAGCAAACGTTTAGGATAGGGGACGGTAAGACAGTATTTATTTACCAAAATAACTCTAAACAAATATATTTCAGGAACACCTATAGTGGGTTTCAAGCTGTGAATAGCAATGTCATTAATCGTGTATGACAAGGTTTATTTGGTGTTACGAAAATCAGTAACTATGAGTATTATTAGAGAAAAAAAGTAGTTAGTAGTTTTGAAAACAAATAACCAAATTTAAGAGACATTTGAACAATTGAAGACTTAAGAGTTGAGACTACGATAGGAGAAGTGATTAAATAAATAAGAAGTATAGCGAAGGCTATAGTAATGCCACAGTAAAGGATACTCGACGTTGCAAATAAATTCCTATTTACCTTGTTGATAATTTTGGACACATTTTTGGTTAAATGACTGGCACTCACAATTTGTTTGATTTGTCTGTGCTTCACTTCAGCCAAAAATGTCTTCAACCCTTTTGTTTAGAATAAGAATCAATCGCGTTTTATAAATACTAAAAGAGCCATAACTGCTTATTTAAGTCAGAAATTACTTAACCATTCCTTTAACCATGATTTTCCTAGATGCCACGATCCAACCATGATCTTTTTAACTGATAACTTATTAACATCAAAGAAAACTGAATCAGTAAGCCTGAAACATTGCAGAATATAATTCACTCTCGTAAGCAAAACAACAACATGAACACAGAGAAAAAATTCCGTAGTTGTTATACTCTGTGACTTCATTTATTCAGTGGTTTAAAAGTAACATCTTGGAGCATTCTAGATAATACATTAGTTTCATTCTTTCGTCTACAACTTAGTTAAACTACAAGCATCGGTTGTGGCTATTCACAAAGTTTCCTATGCTACACTTCCTTTCATTTAAAAGATAAGTGAGTGCAACATACTATAGTATAATTTTTACTAATGATTTATTTTTAAGCAGCTGAAGTTATTTAAAACAACTTGCTGGAAATACGTCAATGCACTTCAGTCCGACATTCCAGATAAACAACAAAAATATATGAGAAAGACTAGGATGAAGTCCACGACGAAAATTACGCTCTTATATGCAAACATTCACCACTACATGAATAAAACAATTATGAAAGTTGAGTACAGCACTTAGTGAACTTCAGTACAAAGTTTTATATATATATATATATATATATATATATATATATATATATATATATATATATATATATATATATATATATATGAGATGGACTTTTGGCAACAAGTGAAAACACGAGTTCCAAACAACTTAGAATTTTAATTTACGTCAATTGCCAATGAATAACACTCAATAAGTGAACTTACCTCTCTGCAGCTGTATTTTGACATGTCATTCTCGTAGAATAAAGCATGTGAAAAATTAGTTGAATACAAATCAGGATATGAACTCAGTTTGCCGACTTCAGTATTTATGATGCTATTCTCATTGGTTTTGATATTCTGATCAATATAGATTGACAATTCCAGTAAACGTAACCACAGTGTATGACATTTTGCTTCTAAGCCACAAACACTTTTTGATAACATATGCAAATTATTTTGAAATTGTATATCAGATAGTGTATTTATCCGTTCAATATGATCAACTAACTCTTTAATAGTCGATAGTGTTTTTGAATATTGTTCAATTTGTTTTAAACAAATCTAAATTATGCAGAAATTTTTTTTAATAAAAAACATTTAAAAAGAATAACATTAATTGTGTATAGTCGTATTTTGCTACTTATTAATTATTCAGTAATATACAAAGAAAATGAATGTTTATTGACGGATTTTGATGATTATGCTTGTGACAACTTGAACTGGTTCATATATGTGACATGTTTTGGATTTATTATGGTTAACAAAGTGACTTGTCTTTCGAAAATGTCAGTAAATATGTAATTAACAATTTTTTACTGTACTGTTTAATCCCCCCAAAGTGGTTCACAAAAATCAGCAAGTTTAGGTGGTTTAGTTCTTCAAAATTTAAACATCTCCTTAACAGATCAAAAGGATTTATTTCTTAACAAGTGAACCATTCATCTCATAGTTAGACAATCATATATCGGTTATTGAGCATATTTGATCCATAAAATTGGACTCGAAATTTCGTATCTCTCAGGTACAAGTTATTTAGACATTTACTAGTAATAATTGTGCCATAGTAACAGTCATAAGTATTTTTTTTCGGTCAGTACTCATAAACAACTGTTTGTTGATTTCCCAGCAAACAACAAGATTTCATATTATCGAAAATTAAACTTTTGACTGCAAATATTCTATTCAGACGTATACAGAGAGTAATGCATGAGAGTAAAAACGGAATGAATCAAAATTTCTCACCTGATAATATTTAGCTGTTGAAAATTTCTGAACATTGGATAATGACATTAGATATGTCATCCATGCAGTGGTATTTGGTAAGTCTATTGAAAAAAAGATGTGGTGTATCAGTTTAGTTAATATATGCACAGTTCATGTTTGAGGATTAATACACAAATTTAATTCATTGTTACACTTAGAAATGTTTCACAGAAAATTTAAGCAATTAGAACTTTTGAACGCATTGAAACTCTGTATTAAGATCGGTAAACAACCATTAGACATGGCATATATAAGATAACATTAAATCAATAAATTTTCACAAATCCACACACAATTGATCACGTGTGTTATTACTACGGACAAAAACATAACTTTAAGGAAGCTTTTATTACCTGATATGTAGAGCCGTAATCTGCGAAGCGGTGTTTGTAACAAGATATACTTAATCGTTTATTTGAAAAGCATTTTAATCATAAATCCAAAATACGAAATCAACAAACAATCCTTGTTACTCCTCTAGGTGATCAACATTTACAAGCTAACACTGGAAATAGAGAGAATGGAAAAATTATTTGTTCCACATAACTTGGCTTCATGAAGCTGACAAACATATCATATCAAACTTTTTCTAAATCAGGTTTACACTAGAACCACAGATAAAAGATCACCCGTAGCTTAAAATCAGATCAATTTTAATAACAACATAACTGGATAATGTTTGCTCGCGAAACAAACCTCAGATAGTGTTGGATCGATAAAATTCATTTCCCTGTTAGTGCAAACTAGACATACAGCCTTCCTTAAAAAAAGTTATTCAGTAAAAGTCAGAGGACCTACACAAAATAAGAAAGCTATGAATGTTTAATATCAACAAAAACGAAATACGAATCCTTAAAAATAATAACACATGTCGAAATCAATACGGATCAAAATAAATGACTCACTTGAGGCCAATGTATCTAACGAGGTATCAATTTTCTGAAGATCTGACTCAATGTCTGCAGAAAAGTGTGAAACGGAAAACGCTGGGTGATATATAACTATACAATATGTTAAAATAAACAAATATGGAGAGTTCCTCAAAAATATTCTTATAAAAATAATTCAAAGTAAATTCTTCTTTCAAACGACCGTAACATAACAATGTAAGGCTAAAATGCATGTGTAAATCATTGAGTAGTGATGAACGTAGTGTTTATCCAGTCTTTCACGGAGTCAGTCAACTAATGTAGCAAATAGACCAAGTAACTTGTCGTCGTACAAGGATATGATGGAATGTGGTTTAGAGGTAGTCAGCAGGGAACCCTGGACTTTAAGTCACTTAGTTTAGACAAATTTAACAATGCTAAATACCCAACATTAAGTCAGCACGACTATCTCAGTACTTCAGTGAGTCAGTCACAGTATTCATTATTCAAGATCACTAGCTGTGAAGCCAAGAATTAATTCATTAGGGAGCACGAATTCCAACAGGATTACAGGTACTTTATACTGTTGAATCCAGAAGAGCATGAAACCTAGATTAATCAGGAATCCATGCTGATGATCTTTAGTCCACCTCTCATAAATAAGGTAATTCACACATTATTTAACACTGTTCGAATTATTCTCCAGGAGTACTTATTTTACATAAGTTTTGCTTCGAATTTCGAATTCAGCATCTCATATTCGAAAACAGTTGCACATTGAGAATCACTAATTCATTTCAAAATACCATTAGACTACTGATGTTCTAAATAAGTAATGTGAATGGTAAAACGAATATTCGATAATTAGAATAGCAATTTCTGAAATCAGTTAACTGGCGACTGAGAAAATTCCAAAACCACTTGTACTAATCATATATTTCCGGCATAAAATTGTATAACTATGAAAACTAAATAGGCGAAAGGAATTTATCCTATTGCCTGTCGAAAAAGTATCTATATTTTTTCTACTTAATAAACAACAAATGATTAAACACCATTTTCAGTTTCAAAGGTTTCATTGTTGAATGTGAATTACTTGGAAATTTGCCAAAAATGAGTCGATTGTATTCACAATCCATTTGGGCATGAATGAAGATTGATAAAAGGACCCAGTGTGAGTAAGACGCAAACATGTCCACTGATTGTATAACAGCTGTCACTACCAAACGTAAAAGTGCTTCTTTAATAGTGTCTTAAAAATGTTTTAAAGTCCCAGTAAACTGCCATAAAATTACGGGTAGAATAAGAACTAAATTTTATTCTTCACTTGTCTATATATTTCATAAATAGTGTAAGTAAATTTTCAAAATATTCAAAGTAGTTATATGTGGAATACGGGTACTTAACCATCGTTGTTCAATATGAGTAGAGCCATAATTCGACTCCCATTTTATTTGGCAAGACATGTTTAATAAAGTGATCAGTATAAGAAAAGATCATGTTGAAAAATCATGCTGAAAGATTTAGTGGATATGGCTTTATATTTCTGTCTCAGTGGATTTCACTGTGGCATATACACCAAGCATGAATAAGTTCATCGTTTGAGTTATTCGGCCACCATTAAAAAAAAAATGAAGAGCTATCACTGATTTGAAAATAATTTAGCAGTGAGACTTCTGTGTTTGTGACATCATTCACAAAAGATATAAATTACTTATTACGAGTTTCATATCATGTACATTTTATACACTCGGTTATCATGTACACGTTCTGTTTTATAAAGTTATTAGGTTAAAAATAAAGGCTTAGAAAGAACCAAATATTTCCACGTACCAAATATAAGTTACGTAATATTTACAAAGTTGACAAAGTTTGACAAATACCTCCATAACATGGTCTTCTTTTGATAATCCCATAACCACCCATCGACTTACTAACATTTTGACCACGATGTAACTTATATTTGATACTTGAGAACATTTGATCCATTCTAATTTTATATTTTCGTCGTCACTACTGTGTAAATAAATTAACGTAATACTTCTACTTCTTCACAATATGCACAGTGCAACAGTAATGTTTTTTATCTACTTTTTATACACAGATTGAAGTATATTAATACTATAACTTTGCACAGATATAATTTAAAGGAGATGCAACTATGTATATATACGTGAAGTTTTGAATTATTGCAAAAATGATATTAAGAGAACTACAACTGATCGATATCTATTGGCATAGTGGCATCTCGAGGGGATAGTGTCAATATGGAATGCATTTGCAAGATCGAGTGAAGCTGAGTCAGCAGTGAAGTTTAACACAGATGCCTCATTCTCTTTAGTACTTGTCAGCTGGATGTAACTGTATTCGACTCCTGATGTGAACGTCAACACTTGGAAGAACACAGTACATCTATCTGGCGAATATAAAATAGGACGAGACACCAGTTCTGAATTCCACTGCTAGTCACAACCAAACTTTAATATAGTAATAAAATTTATCATTCTTATTAATTAA
The DNA here is from genome assembly GCA_034768735.1 of Schistosoma mekongi. Classification (NCBI taxonomy): domain Eukaryota; kingdom Metazoa; phylum Platyhelminthes; class Trematoda; order Strigeidida; family Schistosomatidae; genus Schistosoma; species Schistosoma mekongi. The sequence goes on along the minus strand of CM068309.1, from coordinate 26,700,873 downwards.
TTGTTCTTTCAAAACTGTATGAACATATAATATTTAAGAAGAAGTAATTACATAACTCAGTAAATTAGTTACATTTATTTGCTGGTTATATTAATTTAATCTTGTGATATACTGTAAATTGTATTCAAACAGTAAGTTAATTAGTGTCAAGTGTTATTTAACATTTGACTATTAATCAATGTATATTACGCATAAAAATCAATGTTCTCAGATATAGATTTTTGATCTACACATTGTGTTAAATAAATCTACATCATATAGTTCTCCTCACAAATTTTTGTTCATGATTTATTCGAATTATTTACTTTTATTCATGCGTCTAGCTGTATTCGTCTCTTTAGTGTTGAGTTATGACAGTTGGAGACGGAGATGGAACTTACGGTATACTGGTAATACTAGTAGCAAAAGAGCAAGACAACTGTTCAGGCAGTCGTTGTATCATTATTTTACGTCCAGTTAACAATTATGATGAACAACTTCGTAAAAAAATGCTATAAGACTTCAGGCAAGAGTGCAGTGGCTCAATCTGTCACATTTGACGTTAGCCTAGTGAATGAGGGAATTACGCTTAAAGACTTAAAGTTAAACTAGACTAGTAGTCACACATCAACTTGGGGGGTAAGGAATTTCCCACCACTATGTAGAACTAGTAATTTTTCACATAAGTCACTACTAAGTGACGTACCGAAGTAATTTTTATAGTCTTACAGGAGTGCAGTAGCGACCTAAATACTTCATCAATGATGACCTTGGACTATGATGCTGGGTAAGCGAGATTCAAATTCCATAAGTTACATCAGTGTCCCAGAAGTTGGAAATACGACGAATGCCAAATATCATGAAACCTAGATTAGTCAAGATACTCTGACATCTGCATTCAGTCGCCTTATACCATTGTATACTTTGTTACAAAGAAATCAACAAGAATGTTTTGGTAAACTTGGAAGAAAATAGGCCGAGAGAAATAAAATAGATGGATTATCTACCAATCTCAAACATAGATATCGTATCAAACACGGTGATGAACGAATGTGCGCATTGTTATGTCGGACCACTAAAGAAGAGTGAAAGAACTTCTAGGACTGTATTTCAGAGGACTAATTCATTTTTTCTGGTCGTGTGTAATGTAAACATTGCATTTTTACTATTCTTATGTTCCTCTTAATCTGTCCTCCCGCTGTTATTATATTGTCTCTTATTATGGACTACAGTTAATTAGTTGTGTACAAGTTACCCCTATTCACTGCCAAAATCTCTTCTGTTTTGTACTAATGTAAAATCCCTAATTGGTTTGCTGTGCGGTCTGAATTTGTGTGTATATAAAGGCATGATTAAAATACAATAGGTCCGGCAATTGGATTGGATTGATTGTGTCTGGTTGGCTCGTACCTGTTGTTTTCTCTATTCCGACTTCGGGGGCTGGTAGTCGCGGGGCTGACGTGTCTGTATTCTGATTGGCAGTTATCAAGGGCACAGAGTATTTATTTTTCAATACATAACACGTATTACGACTCCTCGACGCGCAATGCTGGCTGATATAGGAATAGGATGGAAGAGAGTTAGAGGTGGCCAAACTAAAACATGGCATCAGTCCATGAAGTCACTGACTGCCGGTTTAAGTCGTGTCGGTAGCTGCAGACTACCTGGATGGGGTCCTCGCGATTACCGTAACCAGTGGCTAGAAACACTGAGTGACATGGCCCAGAATCAGTCACAATGGCGCAGATGTATTCACTCATTGTCCTCCTTTAAATCGTGAGCTTTAAATTATTCCATAGCTTTCTTTCTACGCTTCCTGAATCTATATGTTCACACTCCTTGTTGCTATTATTATTTTATTTTATTGAAGTAACTTCTACTAATAGTGGTGGTGTTAATCTTGCGGTGCCATGGTGGTATGGCAACTTGAACCGATGCACACATGTGCCAGGTTCTATGTTGATTGTACATACAAACATACTACTTATTTCTGTCAATATCTCCAAAAACAAGACAAAATATAAAAATACACACGCAAACACATTAATGAAACGACTCGATGTGTCATCATAGATATCGTGCGCGCAGAAAGGCGTAAATATAAATTACTGTGGAAAATGTTGGAATCTTGAATCTCGAAAACTCAAGGGGTTTTAGATACCTTCTAAAAATATAACATTCATATTACCCATGAACTAGTAGACACACTGATGTAGATAAGACTTATTAACTCACACTCACTATGTCAGTCAACCACATAGTTAAAGGCCAACCAAACTATAGAATCAACAATGAAATATAACCACAACAAATTCAATAAATACAACTAATCATAAGCATATTCGTCACAGTGAAACCATACAGAATAACTGAAAAGAGCACTTTTGCACACAGTAAGAGATGATGATTTTATCATGAAGAATAAGAGAAGTTTATTTAATGTAAAAAAATTTGACAAAATATAATACATCTATCTGTAGACGGTCAATAAACAGTTTGTTATTTATGAAGGTCATTCATTGTGTCAAGGCTTACAAGTTCTGATCAATGACAATATAACTTTTATTATAATTAAATAATTAATGATTGCTACCTTAAAAATTTGAAATCAGTAAAATTATTCGCTTTTATATAAAACAATAATACTATTTAGGAATGTAAATGACTAGTTGTATAAAAACTGAATCACTGATGAATTAATTACAGCCGAAAATTCCTGAAGTACATTCTGATATCATTTTATTATGGTCACATACATTATATTAAGTATGCAGAAAAGTAAAAACGTTCAGAGATACCTTATTTACAGCTTCAAAAATGTTAAACATCACGTAACATTAAATTATGGAATTACTTTTGTGTAGTAAGTTGAATCAAAAAGAAAGACTGTGAATTTGTTAAGTTCTAATACTATTCAGTAGATTACAATTTGGTTCCATCAAACGAATCTTGACTGTTAAGGCTTAAAAAAATTAATGTTCATAGTTAATCAACGGAAACAACTGTTAAAACATAAAGAGTGAAACAGTTATTTACCAATAAAACGAAGTGTTGGTTGTGTAACATCTTAAGTCGACTGAGAATATAAATGCAAATAACTCGATGTAATGAGGCCTCCATGTCTTGAGCCTGATCCCTTGCGAGGTCCCAGAATAGGAGGAAGTAGCAGTTTAGTGTATCCTGGTTTTTAGTGCTTATCTAACTAGACTAAATCCGTGATTTGAATCAACAAGTTAGTTGAAAAACTTATGCACTTCAACTTACAACCGATTATAGTAGGGGAGTAACATTTCCCGTATTTCATTTGCCTTTTAATACCGACAATTATTTATCATATCTTCTGTTTCCTTATTTAGAATAACTAGGCTACAACTTTCTAAACTATCTACTTATATATAAAATTAGTCACTGAATTAAAAATGTGTTGCAAAAACCATCAAGGTTTCAACAGTGCGGCTGAGTTAGCTATGTGTATTACCCAGATTCATACAATATCACATACCACAGTACATCAAACAGGAACATTATAACTAGTAGTAGTAGTGTGATTCAGCAAGAAAAAGTGAAAAATGAATAAATGTTTATATTTTTCTGCACAATTAGAGATACTAGTAGCAAAATTGCTTATTTGTAAACAATTCACACACATACATACACAAATGAGAGTGGAAGCCGCTTTCACTCTTTATATTACATTATATAACTAAAGATAAACATGTGGTGAAGTTAATTTATAAAGAATTGTAATGTTCTTATTTATTTATTTACTTACCTATGTATCCACCTACCTACCTACCTACCTATCTACCATGTCATAGTAATTACTATTGGTACACAGAATGTGTATTATTATTCATTATTGCATTAATAAATATAAAAATAATACAAATCAATATACCGTTCATCAATAATAAAAATAGCACAATAGTCAGACAATGTTATGATAAAATTATTATCATGTTTATGAAATAAAATAACGTATCTGGATACCAGTAATAGTAATTCTGACAAATATATACAATTATATGTTTATTAATCATGTCATTGAAGTGGAAAATATTGGTTTAAAACAGTAATGAAAGAAAGTAAACACTACTACATCTTGACAAAACATTTTTCAAGAGAAGCAGAGCAATAAAACAAAATGGAGAGAATATATATATATATGTATATACGAAGCAGTTTATTTACTAACAAGTATAAATGTGTACTGTGGAGATTATTGAGTATGAAATTTAGCTTTACGAGTTAGCCTTAAGCAACCGCTAAAAACTAAGAAACACTAGTTAGCTGTTTCGTCACACTATGAAACACCTCAACATCATACATCAAGGATGCTTCTCAAAATAAACACTTAGCCTAATGAATAAAAAACACACATACTCGCATTCATAGTCACATGGACTACCATACAATCCGATTTAAACATCGCACAGTTAGAAATCAATTTATACATCAATGTCACATCAATCAGAACAAAAAATGTTTAAATGGTGGACTTAAAACATTACGAAGTACTACAGTACAAAATACATATACCATTTATAAACGTATGCTTTACACAATAGATTCTACCATTCTTGGCTTCTTCACTAAGAACAACTGCTACGATAGAATTAAAAAGTAAGAAAATAATGAATTCTGTTGTACTAAATAAATCCATTCTACAATAAAGTGAGTAAACAATTTCATTCAAATTTTAAATAATTCAATCCAGTCATCATGATTTCTGAATTCACACTTTTATCTGTTTTTAACATTAACACAGTTTTGTTTTCAATATAGACGTCTACTGAACAAACAGATGCGTTGTTTTAATTTGAGACTTATTAACAGTGTACATACAATAAATCTATGTAAGATCAAGCAGAGGACTTATTAATTCTAATAAGAGCCCGACGTATTGATATTTTTGGTTCCTGTCTATACATCTGAATCAAATATTTACAGTTTCATCAAGTTAATCGTGATCTGTTCATATGTTAACAGCTTCCATATATCATACAGCCATTACTACCGTGAACTAAACTTATAATTACTCTGTACAATCTTAGCAAAAAAAGCATAAGTGGACACAATCTTCGCTTAGTATGACTGAGTATTGACCGGTGACTTAGACATTTTGCATATATATATATATATATATATATATAACATGGAACCTAGCGTATATATGCATCAGTTCAATTTGATACATCTTGTTAGCGCAACAAGATGATCACCAAATTAGCAAAAGTATGAGTCATATCAATGTAAGTATAAAAAAGGTGTGGATTTATGGAATCTGATAAACAAAATGGAAAGGTTCATCATAGAAGTAGTAACATCCAAAGTAACAAGAATAATCGTAAAACACACTTACACAATTACTTACAACTAATTAATAAATGAAATAAATAAAATCTAGCCGTCCTTAGTAGGTGAAAGCTGTCACGTCGACATACCTCGCTCTTACGCCTCCATACGTGGATATCATGGCTTCTTTCTCGTCTAAACCTTATTATTCTAAAAGATAGTCCTTTAAAAAAATGTAATGGTAATTACTAGAGACTAGTATCCAGTGGAATTTGTTTGCTACATCCCATAATTAAATAGATCATCACACTGAGCAAATATTACTCAAACTTATTAAAACGGAATATCATAATCACTGAAAGTTACACAGAAGCAATACAACAGTCATATGAATGAGGGCCACATTATATCATTAAGCGATCTTACAATTAATTTTTTCGTAATAAACTGTAAATTGAAGGTTTAGCATTTATTCAATCAACATTATCTATCAGATAATAATTCAAACATTTAAGAGTAATGTCTCTCAGGAATCACTAATCAACGTTGATAATTTCGAAAATAACAGCTGCTAATTGCTAACAGTGAACAAAAAATAATCCATTATTTGTAAAACATGTCAGAGTGTAGCCATCAATTTTCATTTGTAAATTTAGTTACTTCACTGGATATTGTACAATGGCTTGGAAAATAAAATTAAATGATCGATTGTTGAGGAATATCTATGCGGATAGAAGACGATTCGATAAAACATGATGAAGTTGTAGAATGAGAAGCGTAAAATAGCTTTCAAATTCAGGATCTAAGATAAAATAAAGAGTAAACCGATTTGCGTCATTGTAACCTATTCTGAACTTTTTCACACACCATATCTTACAGTTTGTCACTGGACCCCAATCAAGTTGTGAGTATATACGAACATGGGTCAGAACAACTATGAATAACCTCATGACATTGCACATTTTGATTTACCAGTCTCTAGCTCCTACTTCAGGTAACATAGTAAATTGAAGTAGATAAAAATTGAGCATGTGTAATTTTTATACAAATCAAGTGACACATGATAAAGATTCAACACTTCGTCAGCTGATTTAACGTTTTTGCTTATCACTCCATCTAGCCTTAGTAATGCTTACTTGGTGGTCCCAAAATACCGAAGCAATGATACCAAAAGACCTGTTATCCAATACTAGTAACCTATAAGCGCTCACTACTATAAAACTGCCATGAACTAAAGCAAAGTGAACTGCTGGGTAGTGTACTCACTTGTTCACATGCAGATAATTAACTTGTCTTTCCTAATGTTGGCGTGAATTGACAGAAGCCTATACACCCTATGGTGTAATTTAATAATTAAAATATTTCTCGCATAATCGGTCACAACTGATAAATAAAACTGGTAAGTTGAATGGCTTATGGAAGCTGTAGTTTTGCCAATGAGGTTCAAACCCAATGCCTCTCTCTTCAAATAGTAACTTTCTCAACGCGGATTAAGTTACATAAGCAATTGTTTCAATCCTCGCCGAGTTGGTGAGTTCAAAATATTACACAACAAATGTCCTGAATTCTATTCATAACCATATACGAATTAACTGCAACAGATATTACTTATTATGATATTCCTAAGAATGACATACTAATTATATGCAAAACGGAAAATATTAGCCGAAAATAACACTGAATAAAGCAAAACACAATACCAAAAAGGTCACAAACATTAGTTTCACGTGTAAATGCAGAGGATGATGTTAGGTTATATAGATTCATAAAATCTAACAATTCCTCAGGTGAGTGTCGTTTGGACCACTTTTTATCGTTGCTTACTAATCTTATTAATCACAAGATGACAGTATTTTTTAATAAGAAGACAATTTTCAGGAAAAAGTAGATTGAAAAGTGAACATTAATGGCATAGTATCAAGGTATAATCTAGATTCGTCGATTATGTATGCACAATAATAATAATTCATATATATTCACGTCAATCTATTGTCTAGTCTGGTGTGTAGATTAGGTGGTTCTGTTTAATGAAAATGCTGTTAAAATCAGAAGTCAGCTGACGGCATTTGAATTCATTTAAATATCAATATTTATTTCTGCGTTTACCAAATAACATCCCCAGCAGTGAGTTGTTCTTTTTACTAATGGAACGTCTAGTATACTACATAGTTGGCCGTTTTGACTTGATCAAGGATTCTGACACACATTTAACGAAGGAAAGGACTTGAAAAGATTGAAAGCATTTGATTATTAGTTAGAATGTCATAAATTTAATCATAACGTTTCACCAACAAATAATTTTCATAATACTACTTATTTGTTTATGACAGCCTTAATTTAATTATTTTAACTATTTCCTCACTTTTAGTTTTCAATTATTATTTCCTTGGTACTATTATAAAGCAGATCGCTTTTCAGCTTTTTAATTTGACTTATCTTCTATCACTATACTGATTTGAGTGGGATCAATAAACATTAGTGTGGAGTCGTGTTAGTTTATTTTTCGATTTATCTGTTTATTATATATACATATTTACTTAAGTAATAAACCGGTTTGTTGAAACAGTCATACCTTCTTTAAAAGATAGGACAAAGAAATCAAAATATGGACTGTCTTTTAAAGTATCCACTAATTAATTTTGCTGCTACAAATAATTCAAGTAAAAGTTCTCTGCATAGTTTCTAGTATTCAGTAAATGTGTTGTTTCCCAGCAATTTTTATCATTTTTCCGTTATGTAATTAGAATAAGTTTGTATTTACCCGTTGATTTGTAATGGACTGAAACTGGTCAGTCTCTGTTGCCATATGTGCACCCTGAGCGGATTTCCTCGATATAGCGTTATTACACAAGTTATATATTTAAGTTGGATTGTGACTGGCAAGCGGAATCCAGGACGCGCGTTTCGTCCTATTTGGGACTAATCGGCTGGATGTACCTGCATCCCAATGTTGATGTTCACACTGGGATTCGAACTCAGTCTGACTGACCAGTTTCAGTCCATTACAAATCAACGGGAAAATACAAACTTATCCTAATTACATATATATGCCCGTTGCACAAGTGTGACTGTCTGGACACAGTAGCCTGGTGGTGAACGCGGTGGCGTTTGGCACGAAGCGGACTGAGTTCGAATTCCAGTGTGAACACCAACATTGGGATACAGGTACATACAGCCAATGAGTCCCAAATAGGACGAAACGCGAGTCCTGGATTCCGCTTCCCAGTCACAATTCAACTGAAATATTTTTTCGTTATGTTAATAAGTAAGTGGTGTGATTTTCAGGAAACATTTCAAATTTAAAACATCATTAAATAGCAGTTTTCTATCCAGTAGGCTGAACTGTGTAACGCAGGACATGTTCACTGTACACGGTTGCAGATACACATAGCCACTTGAAATAAGGATTTTAATGGAAAGTACAGGGCAATACTCAGTATTAAATAACTAGATGAACGGGAAAATGATTTAAGGTTCTGGGTAAAGCACCGTGAAATTTGAAAACTTTGTAGATGATTTCAGATGTGGTTCATGTTTATGCCAAAGAAACTGCACGCATTGCATCTGGTTTAATTCAGCTAACAATAACATTGCACTTACACTCCAGTTAAGTGAAGCAAATTGCATACTAATGAATTTACGTCTATTAAACAACTGCTGTGTTAAGTGGTGTACAATATAGAAAACAAAAAGACTGACGTCGTTTCAATTCGCGTCTGTTTTTACAGTGAGATCAATTGCAAATCGTCTACTACGCCAATTAATATCTGATGATGTAATAGTATATCTATCTAATAGTCAGATATATAAGCAACAAGTAATTTGGATGAATCATATAAAATAATAAGACAAAACAACGGTGATACAAATTAAAACAAACTACAAAAGTCGAAAACTAATGATAAAAATCAATATAACATTTCAGACAAAGAAAATGACAGGCATTAATAAACAACAATAATAAAAACCAAAACATATTATGCAGCTGTTCACCTTTATGAAAAGTGAAAGTCAACGTTACTGATACTGTTGACTAGTAGGTTAACTGGTTAAAAAAATGAATTGAGAAAAACAGCATACATACACACACCTACATACAAAATCATTACTGGAAGTAGTAAGAAATATGAACATTAAATATGAACCGTTGGTCACTAGTTATCTGGTTTATATTTCCATACCAAAGCCAGCCAGCAAAAAAACCTGCGTTAAGAGTTTTTGTTGATTAGCATTTAAAAGTAAACGAAATGACAGTGATGATTGAGCAATGAGAAATTAGTGTAAACGTCTTAGTTGTACAAGTCAGACACAGGTGAAGCAACAAAGCGGTAGAGCTTCAAACCAAGACGAAGTGTGACAAGCTCAAATCCTATAATTCACTTACGATTAGGAAAACGCTAGAGACCTAGGTTCAAGACTGTCAATCAAATACTTTCTACAATTATTACATTAAATTTGCACTGGTTTGAATGCTTTAACGTAAAGTATTCATTCGGTTTGTATCGACCACACCATAAGTATGAGGATGATTGAATTAATAAAAATGAATGAAGTTATGAGGAGAAATAGATTGTGACAATACTCTAAGAAGGGAAATCTAATTTAATGTGTGACCGAAAAGTTCATTATCAAATAATCAATAAACTGTTAACTCTACCTAATTTAACTAGATCTTAAAAAGATGGTTTATGAATGTAACAGTTGTAATACACAGAACTTGTTAAGATACTTTACAAATGTATGACTTCACCAATCTACCTTGAAATAGGTATTCTATCTTTGACTAGTCTAAAAAACAATTGTTAAAGAAATTTAGTATTTTTAATAAGTTTTAAAGTATAAAATCTGTGTCCATTCGATTAGATTGTTGTCAAGACTCAGACATTTCGAGACGTTAACAGTAAGAAAACTTTTCAGTTATCAATGATTCTAAATTAAATAAAACACACACAAATACTAATATGTTATACGATTGTGTATAGTAAGTAAAATTCATACAAGCGTTTCATTCTATATGGGACTTGGTAGTTAGAAGCATTTGTTATATATCAGTGTCAATGTTCATTGCTAGGTTTGAACTCGAACCTTGCCAAATACTACCATATTCAATACTGACCTAATGAGCGCAAATAGCCTCACTCTCAGCAAGCACGTACTTATATATAGTTTCAATGTATTTGTATCTTCCGTTTGATGTTGTTCAGAATCAGAATTGATCAATCTTTGTTGCCATATGTGTATCCTGAGAGGATTACGTAGTGTAGTGTTAACTCACAAGTATGATAAAAGTTGAATTCTATAAAGTAATGCTTATTTTATTTTTGTGAATCTTTTTAGTAAATCAGAATGACAATAGGGGACAGTAAAACAATATTTAGACTAATTATTATTCACAAAAATATAAGTAGATAAGTTAACTAGTATTTAATTACAATTAACTATTACACACTAACAAAATGAGACAGTGTAGTAGTGTTTTCTAGAGCTACAGAAAGCGATTTAACTTTTTGTTGATTTCAAACATATAATTAGCACATACAACAAAAACAAACAATAAAACAGAACAATAACTATGATGTACTTATTTGAATGATACACTTCATACTGACTTGATGTGGTAGTAATCTTGGAAAGGTCATATAATTACTGTTTCCTGTTCAGTATTCATGAGTTATCGAGTGTAGAGGAAAGAGAGCCAATTAGCCTACAGAAATACATAGAATCAGTGAATGGATGTACATGAAATGTGTAAATGAAGAGACTAATAAAAACTTTTACACCTTTTAATTAGTCACTTGAATGAATCGTGTGAACAGTGGATGTTTATCCAGATCTAATGGATTTAGTTTATTTTTGAATGCAGTAAAAAACCTTAAACATACGGTACAGTCATTTGGTGAAACACATCTCAAGAATACTACTGGTAGACGGTTGGTAGTAGTCTCCATAAAACATTAAGCGTAGGTACTAAATTAGTTGGCATCAATGCATGCGTGTAAGCTTAGGAGAACTAATGTACAATGTGGGGATCTAATCCACATAGATCAGAAAGTAATAGTTCACTTGAGATTGCGGGTAGGATTTGCAGACGCATGTCAACTAGCACGGACCTAGAGTAAGCAGGGTTTTCTACCGACAATCTTTAACACCAAGTTACAACACAACATAATGCACTCAATTTCAAGGAACTTAGACTAGTCGTTACTAAGAGATAGACATGTATAACACTGGTCACTACTCAGTAATTAATCAATCGGAGGAATCCACTGCTAGAGATGGTTTTGTAGGTCATATATTTTTATATAAGGAAGTTGAATCAATTAAGAAATCCTAAGCATGTGCAGGCTGAAGAAGTTAAAAAACATAGTCTAGTCACAAACACCTGAACGTGGATAAACCACATTTTGCTTGCTATTAAAAAAGATAATCGTCTCAGAAAAAAATCAATCACTATGGTGTTTTATTTTTAGAAATTTATCATCCTCACTGGTTTTACATTTTGGATACAAAAAATTCTCGTAGAATATGCGATTTAATGCTTATATAAGGTTCGGCTTTATTTATTAACCTTTTCAAAGAATTGAGTTTTCTATTTCCAATAAGTAAATCTAGAAACAAACTTCATGCTGTTTTTAATTGGCCAGTGAACTAATAAATATTAACATTCCTAATGCACACATTTAGCAGACTGAAATAGCTATTTAATAATGAATTTATGTCCTACCATACTAACTTCTTCCTGCTTTTTTTGGTTATATATCTATGCACTCTCCATGTTGTTGTTTTTAAAAGATGTCTTGAAATGACGAGATATTGCCTAGCAATATAAGCTATATTTTTAGGAAAAGCATACAATTTACCATTAGTAGAGCATGGCTGATAAATATAATGGCGAATAGGCATAATGTGGTATCAAATAAATTTCAGATACAAAAAACAAAAGGCATGCGATAAAAAAAGACAGATAGTAAAATGAAACCAGACAACATATGAACAGTATTTCCGTGATTTTAGTAACTAATGCCAAAGATATAGTAAGCTTACTAATCGATATATTCTGTTCTGTTCTAGTTTTCTCAAAAAAAACTTGAAGTAACTATGAGGACGGAGGGGGAAGATTTATAGCCCAGGTGAATGAGCTTGGTCCCATTTGATCGCCGAGCTAAATGTCTTGATTGAGGAGCTTTCGCCGTTGATCTACTACTTCAATTAGGAGTAAACTTTTCAGTCGTTTTATAAATGTAAAACCAATTCATTCTGATGGTTGATTCTCCTCGTTTGTTTTTAAGTTTATGTTGACTAAATTTTTGCATCTCTTCTCTAATTTCCTTCAAAATATTATTTTGTATGATGGTAGCAAAAGTAAATTTCAGGGTTTGGACTTGAATTGGAAACACATTAAGCAAATGGTAGAAACATCTGTTGGGGTTACTACTAGAGTTATTCAACTACTTCCATAGACTAACGATTTAAACTATCGACAATAAGCGGACAAAACTGTGAGAATACTGCAGTTAAGTGGAATCATACAGAAAACCTGGTTAATTATTCAATATGATTTAATTCGTCTCACCAACTACTTTTGTGACTAATACTGTTTTTTCTTATGAGTAGTTCACTTTCTAAAAAATTACTGACACTTGTGCTCATCTGATCTATTTTTCTGTATAAAACTGGCGACATTATTTCACGAAAAGCAATTAGTTAGTTGTTAAGTGATTTCATCTACTGATATTTTTCTGGCTAGGATTTTGCGTCCAAATCCATAAGTACCTAACTTATAAACTGGTAAGATTGTTATTACTTACTTTACTAATCATCAGCCTCATTAAAAAAAGAACATTTAAAATCAGAGTAACTGTAGAGCATCGTGTACCCGATCTTAACTCAACTGATATGAAAATATGTTTTATTAATCAATTTGTAGATAATATTCATATCGCTTCACCCTGGTAAAACTCCCTATGATAGTATCCTAGTTTCATTATTATCAAATGTTTCAAATATTTAAACAAAATGCTGTGAAACACTTACGTATGTCGAATATTCAGTGTTAGGGTATCTGTGTAATGCAGAGGTTAGTTAGATAATTTTACACGAGGAAGTTAAACTGACAAAAGGGTCCTCAGCACATCAAATTCATACCACAGCATTTAGAACACATTTCAAATATATGCATCTTCTGAAAATTATCGGTCTCATAATAGGAACCCATTATATTTGTTTGTTACAGCCCTTTTTCAGAAGTTATTCAAACAACGTTCACTTATTAATTAGAGTAGTGGTCTAGACAAAATTAAAAGAAATACCCTAATGCAATATTCTAACGTAACGGTAGTTTTTCTGGAATTACTATAATATTGCAATCCGCTCAGTGTGTACGTATGCCAGATGGTGACTTACAAAGTGAAGTACTGAATACAAACGATAACAAATTACAAACCTTTCCGAAATAACCTCACCCACTAAACAACTTACTGACTATCTCAACTCATAGACGTATTGAATATTGCGTTAGTTTTAAAAGTAATGCTGGGTTCGGTTTTCATTGTAAACACCAACACTGAGATGTGGCAACTGAATCCAGCTGATGAATACTAGATATCCCACTGCTAGTGCCAATTGAAGGTTTCCTCAATATTTATTAGCTATGCACTACTGCTTAAAATAATTTCACTTGATAATAATGGCAATAATAATACAAAGCTATAATTGTAACAGATTTACAGCAGTGAAAAGAGGATACTATCTAAATCATATTATTTGCACATTATTTAAAAGGTCACAAATGTATTTCATTTTCAGGTCACTTAGATAAACATTTACGTGTAATCAAATAGTAGAAATTGCCATTTGCATAATCTAAATATCGTTAACTGACGTAATATGTTAATGATTCATTTTTGTATGTACAAGAAGCTGTCTATATATGTATAACCGGTGGGAGAGAGCAGTATGCAGATAATCTACAAAAATTTAATCAGGGCAAAAACCAAACAATAAATTCAGTTAGGGGAAAAAATGCATTGAAATAAAGAAAGCAACTGCTTTTTCAGACACTGTTTAGAAATGAAGAAATTTATCCACAAAATCTGACTTTATAGTGGGTATATGTAAATAATAAATAACTGTGTATCTGGTTCTATTGAGTAGTAAGATGCATAGTATTAATTATATTTCAGATACCGTTCTAAAACTTACGCCAGAATATCATAAGATTTAGAAATTTACTACAGTTCATAGTTTCGCAGCGTAGACTGACTCCAGTTTGACAAACATTAGAAAGCACGTAGCGTTAGCCAGCTGTTACGTCATAGCAAGGAACTCCTCAGTAGTGCTCATCCGATCTTAATTTTAGACAGTCGAGAAGAGTTATAGGACAGTTAATAACCACAGTTTAATGATGACCTAAGGACAAACAAAAGATCACCTCTGTGATCAATTTCTTTGAAATCAGAATAAGCAAGAAACATTTGATGGCGAATTTCCCTAGTATATATATATATATATATATATATATATATATATATATATATATATAAGTGTAACTGAGAATACACAAGCCTTGAAAACTGTAAATGTTGATTGTAGCAATTAGAACATGGACGAACTACTTAGACAAAATCCATTTCTAGTTTTGTGTAAAAAGAATCAAATGACAAACACTTTCATGTCTTTCACTTAAAGAACTTGTGATCTAGAGGTAATCACTTAATCTATGTTGTAATATACAATATATGTTTATGGTAATAGGGTTAAACAAACGATTGAATAATATCTCCCAAAATATCCCGTGACATTCCAAACGGTAAAATATGAAAATTAATGAATAATTAGTAATGTTTTGAGTCTGTTTCGTGCGATAATACTTATTCTCACTGTGGTTTAAAATTAACGGGTTAGGAAATTTTGCCATGTTTTAAAATTTATCTAACCCTCACTGTGGTCCTTTTCATCCGATGGAAAAATATTATCCTCCAATCTGTCTCGACGAGCTAGCGTTTGGACTGCCCATAATTCTGAAAGTTAAGGTGATTAGGGTTTTCTGTATTTCTTCCTATTACATATCTTTTCCCGTTAGTAATAAATACCTAGATGATGGAGTCATGCAAATATGGAGGAATCATTAGCAAGCACTATGTTTTTATGTGAGAATACTTACGATAAGCAAATAATTCCAATGAATTGACTGACTTCAGTAGATTGTTAAAAGTTTGCAAACCATTTACCATTGAGTTTTTGTACGACGGCTTAATACAATCTACACTGCCAAGTTACTACTGGCACTTCTGTCATCATCATACTCATAATAGTAATAAGTAATACAAAATAATTATAGTAGTGCACAGGTGTTTGCTTTCAAATTTATTACTGCGTTCACTATAATGACAAGGCAAATGAATATCTAGCTTGCGGTATTAGTTCGAGCCTAGTTTTTCTAGTTGCGTGTCGAGCCTGTTTGACTTATAGTGTGGCAACTAACATTTTGTATAACATGTAATTAATTGTTAAATAACCTACTACAACAAAAAAGGAGATTAATGGATGTTTAAGACGTCAACTGTCGATAATAAACATTCTAAATATTTTATTGATCATCGTTACATATACTGTAATTCAATTGAGTTCATCTCTGAAACTAATTTAATGTCTATCTCCACACATCAGAACACTGCAACAGGCATCATGACTAAAGTGATATAATTTTCTCATGACTATATTCCCAAACTATTAGACAATTAAGTGAAACATTTAGTTAATATTCTACGCAATGACATTTCGTCATCACGTTTCTGTGAATTGTTACTTAGGGAATAAGAAAAAGTTTGCATTGAATGTTCCCCTGAATTCGTGATCCAAATGTAAAACATACAATCTTCGTATATCAAAAGGGCATAGAGAATACTGCCATATAATTTAATCTGCTGCATAACCCACGTCTTACGTTAACTTTTCTTAATCAGATAGTCTTTTGAAATATATTCCACATATACGTAGATGGATGCAATCATACGACTAATTAATCAAACTTTTGAAGTAGCAAGAGACATCATATAGCAAAGTCATAACAGATATACTGAACCTACATTATTACTAGTGAGTGAACATTTACTACTCACTAAATAGTTTTTTTTTTTTAATTTCAATACAGAAACAGCTACTGTGAATATCTACTTTATTCGTTTACTAGTTTACATTAGCTGAACATTTACTCGACTAATCGCCTACAATCATAGAAATTGAAAATAAAATGACCATAATAGAAAACGCTTAACTTCTCTGTTAATCGAGCTACTATTATTAAGAGGATTATTATTATTGTTATTTCTACCTCTTCATTAACACGTAGTAACTCAGTTCGAATCCTCAACCTTTTCATATTAACTTGCGGAAACTGGAATGAACGATTAAACTTCATTAATCAACTACTAACCATTGTAAATGATATAAACCAGAATAATGTTATTTCTAGTATAACGGCATAAAGTTAATTCTATTCAGTGTTCTTTTATCTAAGCTAACACCAATATTATGCGTTTTTCAACAAATTTTTGTTAGTTTGATTTTCAGTGAAATTTTGATGACATTTTGCAACCAATCCAAAGTAGATAAGATCACTTACGTTTAACTAATCAGATTACACCAAGTGATAATTAAAGGGGACAAAAATTAAGAACAGTATCACGGTGTAAATTCACTCCTTTTCAGTTTTCAGCCAATAATAATTTAATTATTATTTACCATAAAGAATTAAAAATTCAAACCACAGTATGTTTAAGCCCAACCGTTTTGTGGATTTTTCAACAAGAAGTCTGTATATGACCGGCCTCAAGCACTTTTTAATTGAACTCTTAGATCTCGCTCTCAGGTCGACAAGACCACTACTAATCCAGCTTCATTTTCATGTGCTATAAGAGGAATTACCCACTCATGGAATGAACAACCGAACATGCATCTCATACAGTATTCAAAATGACATTATTCATGATCTTTTCTCTTAGCCGAGTGAAGATTTTTACATCGTGTAATGTTAATTCTATGTACTAATGATTTATTCTTAGTATGGGACTAAACTCCCAAAAAATGATTGATAAGAAGTGCACTCACTAAATGTTTTTTTTTTTTTTTTTTTTTTTTTTTTAATTTCAATACAGAAACAGCTACTGTGAATATCTACTTTATTCGTTTACTAGTTTACATTAGCTGAACATTTACTCGACTAATCGCCTACAATCATAGAAATTGAAAATAAAATGACCATAATAGAAAACGCTTAACTTCTCTGTTAATCGAGCTACTATTATTAAGAGGATTATTATTATTGTTATTTCTACCTCTTCATTAACACGTAGTAACTCAGTTCGAATCCTCAACCTTTTCATATTAACTTGCGGAAACTGGAATGAACGATTAAACTTCATTAATCAACTACTAACCATTGTAAATGATATAAACCAGAATAATGTTATTTCTAGTATAACGGCATAAAGTTAATTCTATTCAGTGTTCTTTTATCTAAGCTAACACCAATATTATGCGTTTTTCAACAAATTTTTGTTAGTTTGATTTTCAGTGAAATTTTGATGACATTTTGCAACCAATCCAAAGTAGATAAGATCACTTACGTTTAACTAATCAGATTACACCAAGTGATAATTAAAGGGGACAAAAATTAAGAACAGTATCACGGTGTAAATTCACTCCTTTTCAGTTTTCAGCCAATAATAATTTAATTATTATTTACCATAAAGAATTAAAAATTCAAACCACAGTATGTTTAAGCCCAACCGTTTTGTGGATTTTTCAACAAGAAGTCTGTATATGACCGGCCTCAAGCACTTTTTAATTGAACTCTTAGATCTCGCTCTCAGGTCGACAAGACCACTACTAATCCAGCTTCATTTTCATGTGCTATAAGAGGAATTACCCACTCATGGAATGAACAACCGAACATGCATCTCATACAGTATTCAAAATGACATTATTCATGATCTTTTCTCTTAGCCGAGTGAAGATTTTTACATCGTGTAATGTTAATTCTATGTACTAATGATTTATTCTTAGTATGGGACTAAACTCCCAAAAAATGATTGATAAGAAGTGCACTCACTAAATGGTAAAAATCAATACTGAGAATAGAAAATGGATGCACTGCACTTTAAATAGTTAATTTATAGTTAGATAAACATGTAACAGTTTATTTACCAAAATGTATTCAACTTTCAATTACGTGTGAAACATGTCATTAGGTTATTAGGTTTGTGGAGACTATAGACATGAAACCTTACTTGTCCAGAGTTTTTATGCAAGCCGGCTCAGCCTAGTAAGACGTACTTGCAAACATCACTGTTAAGTGAACAATCAAGTCAAATTTAGTATCTAGACATCACTACTTAAACAGTATAATATGATTTTAATGACTTGACTTAACACTTTTAACAAAACATATACAATTTGAAATTGTCTTCAGAGAAAAGATGACTTCCAGTAATTTACTAAAATATGCAGATGATTTTCTTTATAAACTGAAATTAGGTGAGGTACTGATGGTAATAAGAAGGAACATTTGACAGCTGTTTCCGTTTAACATAGAATTCCTTGGCAGTGAACATGAATGAACTCACCGGAGATCAAAACTATGCATTAGGTTCCATTGAACGTTCTTAGCACTTTAACAACAAACTGGAAGTCCAGTGACACTATATCTAGTTTCAAGGACTGTACACAATAGGGAACAATAAACGTTTGGAACTCCTATGTTGACTGTTAACGAAGTAATGATTTTCTGATAGTAAACAACAACTTTGAAGGTATGTGTAAGATTGTTATTATTGAGTGCTTCGCAAATTGTTGAATTTGATACCATGAATTGAGTTGGGTTAGAAAACCACTAAAAACTAGGCACTAGTGGACAAGTACCTCGTTCATGTATTAAACTACTTAACAGGACGCTTTTTTAATTCACCAAGGAAAACTAGGGGCCTTGAGGGCTCGAAGCAAAATCTTAACCATATGACTACCCAGCCTACAAGGATTCATTGATATTTATAAATTCAGTCAATTCCCGATATACTGCGCGACCTCTTTCATTGCTTTCGGTAATCTACGACTATTGCCCTACATTACTGAATTTGAATGGTTACGACATCTCACTAGATATCTAGGAATTACCTTCAAAAGTTAGTCCATACGGAGCAAAATTTGCATATTTTATATCAGTTAACGAATGTTAAACAGCGACATGAATTTGAAGCATTCTGTGTGTAATTAGTCATACAATTTATGAAGACAAATTATCATTTACCAAATACACCAGAAAGGCTGTTATGTAACAGCAATTTTAATTATTATTATATTTTGATTATATGATGATCGCTTAGTTTCAAGCAGTAAACGACTGAATGTTTTAGTGATTGAAGCATAATATTCATGGCGTTCAAATATATGATGAATTAACGGTCAGTGTTCCAAAAACAAAATAAAAATGATGATAGATAATGTACTTGACAGTTCTAAGTTAGACTTTCATAAGGAATTGTATAAACCACGATAGGTCATAAGAAATATCTTCAAAATATCTTACGAGATAATATTATTATAGTTCGTATAACTAAACGGCAGATATCAAATTCCAAATGACATGAAGATAGGTCACCAATACACGACTAGGCCAAAAACAATATACCTGATGTATTATAAAACACTTGATAACTACAATACGATTTTTGCAATATGTCTATGTGAGGAAAGGATATTTCATGAATTATATATGATTATGCAAGTTTACACCCTGACTTAGTAAAACAGCGTGATACGTACATCCAGAAGGTCCAAAGCAACACATAAGAGTATCTGTCATCATATTAGAAAATATTCTATTGATTAATCGTAAAGTAGTCAATTGATCATTGAACTAGTGATGTACAAATTGTGAGAGAAAGAAGAATATACCTCCAACATCAACACCATAAAAAAATAAATAAATGATATTGGCAGAAGAATCTATTGCTTTATTAGATCACAATGAAGACATATAAACGAAAAAAAATTATTTTCGATCTCGATGAAGTATACTAGTCTTTTGATTAACAGATGGATATCACACCTACAGCATGGATGACTACAGTTGACAAAAGCCAAACGATCTTTCGGAATCTATGCTTACGAGACTTCCATGTTAAATGATGTAATAATTGAAGTGACAGTAAAATTAATTACCGTTGATCGGACAACTAATTGATGCAATTATTCCATTTCATTTTCCAGTTAAAAATTTGTATACTCAACTTTGACTGACAAACTAAGTATCAAGGTTAGTGATTGTACTTAGCTACCCGCAGTGGTTGGTGAGTATTTAAACCTGCCGACTTAGTGACTGAAATTAAAACGTCTTAACTACTGAACGATCACTTAACAGGTAACGTCGATCAAGCATAAACTGTGAGCAGAATCTAAATAATATTTATATACATACACTGTCAATAATAATAAACGGGAGTATGAAATTTACTGCTGTCTTTTCGAAACTATTCATTGCAAAATGTGACTTAGCAAATAGACTGACTCATTAAAATAATTTTTTCTAGAAGTCTTGACAAATGCTTAATCGACATGATGTTACTTTTTGAATTATTTAGAATTTTACAAATCCACTTTAAAAAAAGTAGAATCTTTCTAAACAGAAATTCAATAAATTCTATTCATGTTTTCACACGTTTCTTATATTGGGTGAGTAAAGTAGAAAACATAATAGTAAACACCATAGTAACTGCAATCCTCACTCGTGTAATGTACGATTTTACAAAAGAACACATAATGATGATAAGGTTAAAGTGAATCAACTTCCAATTTGAAATGAAATCAAGTACTTCCTTATAATTACATATTTTAAATGAAGTAGAACGATTGCAAACTATTATTTACTGCTATTGTTAACACTATAAACATTATGATCATTATTATGAATGCTGAAAATCTATTACATATTTCGATTAGCTCCTCATCTTGGCTCAACATTAATGTAATACTAGTCAGTACTTCGCAACACTAATTTTAATTAGTCTGAGGCTAATATATAATCTCACATCTGAACATAAAAATAATATTAACTAATTAGTAGAGAGTGAACTATCACGATAGTGATAAAACAGAACGTAAAAGATTGGATTAATAATAAAAACTGATTATAAAATAACTAGGCTTAAAAAACCTGAGTAAGTTTTAGTTTTTAAGGAGGAATTATCAACTGAATATTTTTTTAATGAATATTTAGTGTGAGAGTAAAAAATGTAAAAGTAAATCAAGTAATCAGTTAGTTACTCCACTTAACTGT
Source organism: Schistosoma mekongi (assembly GCA_034768735.1). Classification (NCBI taxonomy): domain Eukaryota; kingdom Metazoa; phylum Platyhelminthes; class Trematoda; order Strigeidida; family Schistosomatidae; genus Schistosoma; species Schistosoma mekongi. The sequence goes on along the minus strand of CM068309.1, from coordinate 26,679,266 downwards.
ATAAAAACAAAGTTTTGAAACAATTCTGTTGAATATTAGGAATGGCAAGAAAGTTAGAATGAAGGTAGGAGTAAGAATAAAAACAAAATCAGAGTTGGAAGAGACATATGAATTTAGTTTGATGGTCGAAGTAAAGAAAGTGGCTTTACAAACGTGTTTTATAAGTGTAAAGATTAGGCTTCGTTAAACGGGCAGGAGGTGACATCTGGAGATAAAGGGTAAATTCAGTAGCATTCGATATACCTCTTTTAGTTCTAAATGGATGTCAACTTGGTGGTTAGTGTTGACTAAGAGTGGAAGAATATAGTCTCATTTTTGTATTCTGTCTTCCGTTGAACCATGAAAGATTGTATTCCGAAATAGAGTTATTAATTTGCTATGTTTATAACCGGCTTTACATTAGCAGTTAAACCCAGAATTATGCGGTGAGGTGGCGGACCTCAGAAATCTATCATTAATTCGTGAGAACAAAGAAACTAACTTAGTGGAATATGTTCTTTCAGGCACATTATTTTAATTTTTTGCATCCCAATTTCTTTAATGTTTTCATCTCCTAATTGTAATTTCAAAGGTCTCTTCGGTGCTGTTGATAACTTCACCTCAGATTTCCTTTCGATGGATATCCATATTTACTTGATAGTTAGTTGGTGGTTCTAAGTTTCCCTTCAACAACGCCTTCAGAACAAGATAATTTGGCTCAGTGAACCAAGTATTTGAGTAAATTTATTTCACACTGTAATGAAATAAAACTCAATCAGCAAGTGTATTGGCTTGATAAGGTCTGTTTTATACAGATGCTTCTTTTTATTATTTTATCTAACCTTCATTTCAATAAGATGTTTAAAAATGGAATGGTATCACCGTTTTTTACTTCCATTGTAAAGTTAACCACTTTATGTACACTGATGTACTTATTTGATACTTTTTGTGCTTCATCTATGTATTTTAGGACTACGAATGTATCATCCAGATAATGACAGCCGAATTCTACCTAGTCTATGACGCATTTCTAAAGTTTCTTATTACATAATATGGAGGTTTTTTGGGGATAGTTGAGTTTGTAATTCATATTACGGACTGACTTTAGACATACAGCCATTAAAACTCAGAATTACTGGACACCTCATATGCCCACTAGTGGATAAGTCAGAGAAAAGATTCCGAGTGTTCTGGTTGAAAGTTATGACTAGTATCATTTAACCAAGCTGGATAAGAAGCAGTTACTCATTAGTAGCACAATATTGTGGGTTCACTGAAGTCAGTTATTTGAAGGTTATGTTAGCGACGCAAGGAATAAATGTGCTGGATACATCCACATTTCAAGAGTCCCATGGTAGAATCAAGCAATTATACGGTAATTTTCTGGTTTTTAATTATTGTCTAACTACACTCAGTTTATGATAACATAACTACGTATAGAAAACACATAGATAGTTACGTTTCTAAAATTATAAACAAAAAGATAGCAAATATACATGAATTGAATAAGTAGAAGTATAACTGTGTGTCATAAATATGGAAATATGGAAATGAAAAATTTGGCTTTGTTCAACAATTATTTCAAGATATGAAACTTAATGAGTACAGTCATAATATATAGTGAGGAAATCAAGGTTGTTAAATCTTATAATTTCAAATACAATCATTGCTTCGCAAACTCATTCTAATATGTCATTAAGTTTACAGCAAATACTTCAATGACTTGCCCATATATGGATGTGACAAGCAATTACCTTTATACATAAGGATAATTTATGTATTCGCAGTAGCTGGACACCGTTACCTTTTTACTAATTAATTTTAAAATAAAAGATTCGTCTTTTGCTTGACAGATTAAGTGGAACCCAGTGAAGAGAAAGTAATCCGTCATTATGTTAGTTGGGATACTAATTGGTTAGAAAATACTTATGTGTACTTATAAAAGGTTATTGCACAATCACGAAGTCTATACTGTTTACCACAACATAGGGAGTGGATACCGTCTAGGAGAAAATTTTTCGCAAGAGTATTCTAGCAATCATTTGGATATGCAGAAACGAGCATCTTAAAATAGGTAGTACACTTGATTTGATATGCATAAAGAAATCCAAATTCTATTCTTTATACGATTTACTGGTGTTGACTAGTCCCGGACGTCTAACATGGTTCCAATGAATTAAACAAAATTAACCGGAATTTATACCTATTATGTGATATGGAATAAAAAAAAACAATAACCTAGCAACCAGAGAGACGATAAGCAACTTAGGGTTTCATTAAAATACGTACACAGACTAGTCGGCAAATCAAAGAAATAATCAGTCATGAACAATGTAGAGTCTCGTACCTGCGTGCATTCTTTCATGCTGTCTTGCCGCATTGGCTCGATGAGCTCCAATTAACAATATAAATGCATTAACATAATTCTACAAGAAGGAATTGAGAGGTATGTGTAGAGGAATAATAGGACGTGAAATCAAGAACAATTAAACTTATTCACTTTGACCGATTCTGAGCCATCCCAACAAATGTTTCCAACTGCTAGTTACGATAATCGCAAACATCGAATTCAACAATCCTCACCTGCCAACATGGATCAAAACCGAAAGCTGCCTCACAGATTAATTTTACTTATTGGTCTGTAGGCGCTTAGCTTTCTTTCAACTCACTCTTATATCGGCCAGCCTTTAGTGCTGGAGTAGGCATAATTCATCTCCCAACCATCCCAGTTGTAGATTCGTAATCACACTAAACAAAGTCCTATATTTATCAAGTATCGTGTGCTTATCTCATCATTTCTTACTCGCTCGTTCCACGATACGAGTCGAAGACATTTATGACCAATGACCTGAAGCATACGCATATCTTCTATTTTTATTGCTTATGTTTCATAGTCATAAGTTAGTACGAGGTGGACCACTATTCGACACATACGTCATTTGATTGAAAAACAGGTACCAAGCTACTGCCATAAGTGATGCCTGACGAGCTTTTAAAATTTATTAAAAATCAACCGCATCACTTGACTTAAATCAAGAATATTACATCTAAATATAGTATAAATAGACTCTTTGTTTTTTCACTTGTAAAACCATAGGAAAAGTTAAATAATAATGATTTAATTGAATATCATTTTTTAAAAAGAGTTTACGTGACCCTTTTTAGCACGAAATGCTTGAATAGAATGACCCTAAAGTTCAGTGATTCAAACTATTGTTGTATTTTCATTGGTCTAAGCTAAAAATAAACAGTGTTTTTGTTCAGTTAGTAACCATTGAAGTCAATACCGTTATTGATATGTCCATTTTAGCTTATTAAAAGGAAAAACCTTGCCAACAAAATCATGTAAGAGGACTTTGTAATGATTCTTTATTCTGTGAATGTAATTTTAACCATTTCATCAATTTAAAAAGTTGGTGAAACTAAGAGATATAATTCGTTTAAAAATCCAATTAAAGTGATCCAAAATTACCGCTTTCTCTGTAAGATCTGAATGTTTAGGGTTTAATCATGGACAATACCTAATGTTTATACATAAACGGTAGTTAGTCCGACATCCGCTACTATTTAGTGCAAACCAAACATGTTAACGCTGCTGTAATAGTAGATGCTAATCAGCAGTATTACTTATATTAAACCTTTCGCGGGAGACTTACAAATCCTGAAGCAATGACTGAGGCAATAATGAATATAAATGCCACTGATACTCCTATTATCAAATTAAGAGGACTCAGACTAGGCTAAATATGACCTATTAAATATAGTTTCTATATTATTATGATGACTATGGTAATAAAGGTAGCAACAAGGTTTACATAAATCGTAAAATGATTGAATTTTTCCTTCTTTAATGTATTATTTACTACATAGTGTATGAGGCATGAAAAACAAAAGCATAATTGCCTGAATTTAAACGTTATGATCACCAAGAGAATATATGTCAAAGTTGAAAGTACAACACACATTCAAATAAATTTCATATTTTTCAGACTATACTAGCCACTTTTTATTAACTAATGAGTTCATATAATGAAGGTAAATAATAAATGGCTTAACATGATATGTAGAAATTTCAAAGAATTTATCACAAACTATAAGTTATCTGTTTCAATGTTATTCGTATGTATCAAGCTCGCTTAGCAAAATCTACTCACAACAGGAGTGTAAAATCACCATATAATCCCACATTTTTACCCAAATTTATACCACCCAAAAGGAAATATTTTTCATGTACAAATAATGGGGTTATTAGTTATCAACAGATTCAACTTGTAACTTTGTAGAAGGGGCAAATGTTCAAAATAACAAACCAAACAAAAAAGGCACAGCATCTGCTCTGATAAGAATTATTCTATTACTATATTACTCTAAGCTGTGAAACACGGGTTAAAATTAGTTACTCGAACTAATCCACAATGTAATGCAATTTAAATTATCCTTGTAGACCTTAAAAAGCAAAATTTAGAATTCACGAAATTTATGAATTTCTTTCAAAATAATTAATTCTCACCCTCTACGAACTTGGTTTGGTTTGTGAGCGGGTCGACCGGTCTAATTTTAGTTATGGTTTCATCCCATTTATGTTGGAGTTCACCAAGTATGCGCAGAAGATAACTAGACTTCTTGTCATCCTCATGATGGGTTTGATCAGAAGATACAGAAACGTTGACCAACCTTGAGGAGGAGGATGGAAAGCTCTGGAATTTGTCACGTAAAGTGGACAGCAGTGAGTTTATAACACTGTGTTTTCTTCTTTCATAATGCTGAATTTCATTTGTAAGAGTCTGTAGAAAAGGAAACGTCTTAGCGGGGAAATAGAAACGTTAAATATGATCACAGCTTAGAACAGCAACTTACTCTCATATAATAACGACACAGACACATTAGACAAATAATACATAATAAGAAGGAAACTAATTCAGTGTAACTGCATATATTCTAACCTAAAGTGCCAGATTTTCAGAATGGCTTTAAAACTTATGCTTTATCATTATCAATTGGACTACATAAATCACTACAATCCTCGTTTTGATTATATATGTATGGATCAACCCTGACAACAATTATACAACAACCCATTAGTGATTACCAGTTGGAATCACGCTGCTATGAATTGAAGGCAGCTGAACTTGGGGATGATCAGATCCTAAGTTAGCAATTTAAGATCCTCATACGTGCCTCAGTTTTGCACAGATTCGCATTTACCTTTTCTATAGAACTGAATTTAGATAGTTACGCATGTATGTAATCGTTTTTTGCTGAAAAAAATATATATGTACTTTTTGACATGTATGAACCAGAGTAACCAGTAAAAATATTGTATATGAAAAATCCCATTTTGCACTAAACATACAAAGTTGAGTGCACTACATATTATCGTTATCATAATCTGGTTTCCGATTCATGTGAGTAATGTGCACCCACCAGGAATTTTGGTAGTTTGTTTAGAAAACGAATCTTCATCAATGACATACCAAGGATAGTTTTCGGATACATGTCTTCACCATTTAAGTTCACAATCTTGAACGTCTTTCCTTATACTCACAACTGGTTTAAATATTTTTTGACCCCATGACAAGTGGATCCCACTTGAATTTAATAGTTTTATACACAAATGGAAGAATGGACAAAGTATACAGCTCAGATGTACATTTAAAGTTTAGAATGAAATTGCATATTTAGAATAATAATTAAAACTACAAATTTAAGATATTAGGTACATTTGCTCGTGCTTTAAATTTGCTTCGGCCACGTCAATTTACACCTGACTAGTTGACGCCGATAGTTTACATAGGTCACTAATGAAAGCGACAGTTTTTAAGTCTACTCTATTTATCAGCATTACCGTTAGCAGTTTATTTACACAATTTGAATTGCGAATATGAATATAGTCTACGCAACACCATTAACTATTAAATATTAATGAATCATATATAACTAAAAGCCACTTTTAGGTGCATGACATAGACTAGTCGATTTGATCAGATTTGCTATGCCGAGCAATTGTAATTTTACAATATTTGTTGGAAACGTAAATGCTTGACAGATATGTAGCGAAGATGAAAGCATCTACATTTTGTTTACGCCTCTACATATAGAGTATTTCGACAAAAAACATTGTTGGAATAGACTGCCAAATAAGTTTTGTATAGTTAATAATTGCATATATAGCATCGTTGATCTTCATGTTGACGTGTACGATAGTAAACAAAACATGGATTAAGAGTAATCAACTGTACAGTACTATTAAATCATAACGGATCGGTTTTCAAATGAATTTTCAGAATAAATTTGTAAAGCTTAACGAGTAGTTACTGCATAGTTTAATAAATTGGCTGTATACCTTTTATTTACATTTAACAGTGATCTCGACTAAAACTGAATAATAAATTACTTATATCATACATTAAAATATGCAGTGACGTAAACTAATACATCTTAGAGAACAGGATTACATTGTTTGTTTTAAATGAGTTTATTTTCTCCTTGCATAGAATTAGCTATCTAATTTTTATCTAGTTGATATTCATTGTACGTAGCACAGTTAAAATAACCCGAGAGTAGCAACCTAGAATCATTCACAATGGTATCTCTGAACATGCTGTTAAAGTTCACAACAACACAAAAGTGACAACTTGGCAAAAATGAAAGTAACCACAGAAAAATAGAACACGAAGTTATTGGTAATAGAGATTAGGAGTAACAAACAGCTTTGATAAATCCAGAGGCAAACGTCTGTGTCATTCTACTTCTAAAGTAACCAACTTATCTGTTATGATCTAAGAGATTCCAACTAATTTATCTGAGTTTCATTACACATGCATTTGTCACATATCATTTCTTGTCAACCGTATAATGTTATAACAATATATAACAGCAAGCTAGTATTATTTTGTAAGGAACGTGGCTTTTTATTTTAGTTGACTACAGTCTTTCTATAATTTAAATCTCAGTATAAACAATTGCGAAATTTTCACAGCAGGTAGGAAAATCACGTGACTTACTGTTTCCAAATACTTCTGAAAGCTTCCAGGACATTCAGGCTGCATGCGATGACGCAAGCTATTAAGCAGATCACTCAAATCTTCCAACAAAATAATGCAGAATTCAAATGAAGAATCAGCTAGTGAAGAAGCATTTTCATCAGGAAAATCACGCTATAATATTTGTTAATTTCCTGAATATGGATACCTCGCAATGTTCCATAAGGTCATCATTCATCAGAAATTCATAATTATCCTCAACGAATTTCCACAATGAACTATCACAAATGAAATCAGAGCTACCACTTGAACTGCATGAATCCAGATCTCGCTGTATTTTATTAAAGGATATGAACTAATACTTACTCTTCTGCGCTTAGACATGTAAATGTTTGGTGGTAGAAACAGCGTTAAGACTACATTATCAAACTACACACTTAATAAAACGCGACTTTACGAAGCTACAGCAAAATACCCGGCAGCCAACCAATGATCGATGTGAAGCATTAAAACGAGGCTGCATAGCACTGCTTCGGAGTCATTAGAAATTAAACGTACTCAGTTTTAGTAAAAAGGATAGTTAGTCTAGTGACCTGTTTTAATTGTTATAGTATTTATTTCGGTAAATAACTTGGAGTAACTCACCGATGGAATAATTCGACTTTTTCGCGTAGTGCATCCCAGTTTCTGAACAATCGAAATGAAAACAGTAATTTCACCCTAATTCTGAGTGATTTTGGCCCTTGAGCCATTTTTAATGACGTCTAAAATGATTAATCCCATGGTGAGTGAACGTGCAAGACATTAACACCAGAGTATTCCTTAGGATGCTGAATGTCATCATAAGTTAACGTGGCGTTCCTGAGCAAGGTGAAGAAGAAAGACATAATTGCCTTCATCGCTCGTTGTACGAGAGATTTTGAATGCCTTTTAACTGCTTAATACCTACTTTTTGGACCTGCTGCAGAATGTTAACGCTGTAATTACATAGGGACTAGTGGTGTAGATATAATATATTGGATGAGATCTCATGGATGAACATATCTTCATCAGTAGATTTAAGTGCTATCCTAACCTGCCGAAGCACTCAGAAGCCCTTAGCTATTTCTGTATTGTGCTAGGCACTGGTTTCCAGGTTTTTTTACTGTTACTTTCAAGTCTTTTATTTTAGAACTTGTGGACATAGTGCTTTATTCAGAGTGCATCATTGTAAATTTCCTTGGCTGTTGTGTACTGTTGTGCTCTTACTTCGATTAATCCCTAACTCCTTCCCCCCCCAGACAAACTTTGTAGTAATCGAACTAACTCGTCTAAGTCAGTCTGGGAATGAGGTCGATCAAAATCACTGTTTATCGTTCTTCAAATGTTTACGTTATCATCAAAGATGAGTTTCGATTATATCAGTTGTAATGGTAATCCATAGTCCGATTCATGTATAAAAGTGGATCTAGGATGGTATCGTGAGGAATGCCACCTATTATAGGCTCCCATTCAAGAAGTGTTCCATCAACGCACACTTTAGTCCTCTCTAATTTGAAGTTCCGTAATCAACTTTGACATGACCCTGTTATCACAAATGTTGAAATTCATTACGTAAGGGCTATATGTGGTAAAATGGAATCGACGATTATAATACCCAGAGCCAGTGTTCTATCTGTTGCCAACGTCTAGACCTATTTCATAGTTAATGACTTAGTAAGATAAAAGAGTCGCTTACGAAACCTATGCTGCTTTGGTGACAACTACCTAAATGACCATGTCAGTTTAAGTATTTAATCTCGAGTTGTTCCATTTTATATTACGTAATTCGCTAGTTAAACTGAGAGTTTGCTAAGGTTTCGTGAATTAAGGCTACACCTTTATACCTGCTAACGAGCGTATGACCAATTGCACATCAACAGGTGAGCTAAGCTATTTCACAGCATCCCAGCCCAGCTAGCTAGAGGAAGAAGTCTAACGTCAGCAAGAAGCGTTAATTCTACAGGCAGCCTGACAGACGGACCACAAACACACAACTCGTACATATATATACAAAATGTTCATATATTCATAGCGATTATTTATCAAATTGAATTTATCAACATTTTTAATAATACAATTAAATGTCAAATATGCTCAGGAGTATGATTCACATTATCTCACATAAGTATGATGACAGTTTACTATCACGCTAAGAAAAAATCAATGCAACTTGATTTAATAAACAATTGTGTTTTTAGGAATTTCGAATCGTTAACTCAGTTCTGTGTAAGTATATCAACCCACTTGAAACAGAGACAAGAGCGCTGCATGGGCTCTAAGTGGTCGCAAGCAAGTCAGATGCGAACCTGGAAGAAAGTTACGAGCAGTTTGAAGGGCTTAGATTGAAGGAAGAAAGTTAACTCCTTCCCACATTTGCAACCCCGCCAAGTTACCCCATGTATACATGTACTTTTGTTGTTTGAACAATATATCTCTTCTTCCGGTTCATCACGGCTTCTTCCTACACCTGTGTTTTCATGTGACTGCTGTGCTGTTGGATATCTCACTCTTGTAGGTACAGAATACTGGAGATGGAGGTGGGATCAATAACAGTATGCATCAGAAGCTATGATGAGCCTCCTGTCCTCTCACGAAGGCTGCCACCACCAGTCATGCCGCTCCCATGCACAAAACGCTTATTCCATAGTATCTCAATGCTAACTTTCGGTGGTGATGATGAAATCTGGAAACTGGGATTACAGACTATACTCGAAGGGTGCCCACCTGGAGAGTGTTTCGGCTAGATGATACTGGCCCTCAGTGACGACATGGTGCGGCGAGCTACAGCCACCAGTTTCTCTAAGTCGAATCAGACTTCGGATAACTGAGTCATCTTATATGAATGTTTGGGGGAGTTGCCAGGATGCTTTACCCCATTTGGGACGGTCCCTGGATAGGCAGCAACGCTGGTATGAACCAGACGTCGATTATCTGCATGAACTAAGTTACCTGGTGTTACGCGCATTACCCTCGGTGTCCGTGGCGGTACGAGAAGAAATGATCTGTTCCCGGTTCACTCAAGGCCTGCACGATAGAGACCTACAGCTACAGTTACTTAGATTTCCGGTTCAGTGTGTGTCAGAGGCCCTTAAAATGGCCCAACGCTTCGAAGATGCGGCGACAACAATAACAAACCCCACACTACTTGCATTACATGACCTCCAAAGACCAGTGCCTAGAGTGTGAAGCAACGCATTTCGTGCTAAAAACCCACAAAACGAAACTGCTACCATTGCAAACGGTTCGGCAAGTTTGCAGTGAAATGTGGTCATAGCCGCCAGATTCAAACAGGTGGACGAGGGTATTATGTGTCTGTATTTAATAGTCGTCATTTTACACCTGTCACCATCTTAGAGCGTGTTGAAAGAATCGAGATAATGGTGTTAATCGACGACGGGTCGTCTACGTCGGTAGTACGCCGCTCGTTAGAGTGCTTCTAAAACCTGCTTCACGGGGTCGTCATTTAATAACGGTAGATGGCACTGTAATCCAAGCAAGATTCTAGACCACTCTGACATTGTAGTTAGGTGGACTTTTATGTAATAAACGGATTTTGGTGTGCGATTACATCACTTGGGATGCCATTTTGGGAGTCAACTACGGAAAAATCAGGCCTTGGTAGATTTCTCTAAATCATTTGTTTTGGTTAGCAGACATGCAGCGCCCATAGCCACAGCTGATAATCCGAAGTTCAAGGGAGCTTTAGACGCGTCTAACAAACTATCTGTGGCAGAGAAAGTTTTTATTGGCTCTGACTTAGATCGCCGAACTCGAGATAGCGTGGTGTCGGTATTGATGATATTTAGAGAGGTGTTTGAAGAGAATAGTCTGGCGGGAAAGACTAGGGTTGTCTGACATGAAATTGTTACTGGCGACCATAAACCTAGTAAGCAGTATCCTCGGAGAGTGCCAATCCACTACCAGCCGGAGTTAGATAAAATGATTAAGGAAATGCTGAAGCAGAAGGTTATTAAACCGTCTGCCTCACCATGGGCGTCCCCTATAATCTTAGTGAAAAAGAAAAACAACTCTATCCGCTTGTGCGTAGATTACCGTCATCTCAACGTAATTACGAAGCAAGGCACGTTTCCACTTCCTGGAATAGATGCAACTCTAGATAGATAAGGAGAAACACAATGGTTTACCATCTTAGACTTGACTTCCGGTTGTTGACAAGTGGAGATAAGACTAAACGGCAGACCGAAAACGGCTTTTGTTATACCCACAGGCTTATACGGATTTGAAACCATGTCCTTTGGGTTGACTAGCGCTCCGGCAACGTTTCAGCGGTTAATCCAAAATATTTCGGAAGGACTAGTTCCGGGTAAGTACTTAATTTATTTGGACAATATTATAGTTCACAGGCGCACTATCGAACAACATTAGGAGAACCTACGAATTGTTCCTGGCCGCATACGCTCGAAAGTTCTGAAGCTTAGGCCTAATAAATGCCAGTTTTTAAAACAATAAGTAGCAGTCTTGGGTCACTACATAATACCACAGGGGGCTCAGACATCGTGGCAAGGTACAGGCTGTGTAGAGTTGGCCAACTCCCATGTCGGCTGCCGAGGTTAAGAGTCTTATGGGGCTTGCATCGTAGTATCGTCGATTCGTGGCAAATTTTGTTAGTATTGATGTCCAACTTCACCGTTTAACAAAAAAGAGGAAAAATTTTTGTGGACAGAAGATTGTAAGTCATCATTTGAAGAGTTAAAAGCTAAGCTTGTTGGTTCCCCTATCCTAGGGTTTCCTGACACATCACCGGAAGCTGCCCCATTTATACTGGATACGAATGTCAGTGATTACGCCATTACGGCTGTGTTGTTTCAAATCTTTCCAATTGTGCAAGTGAAGGTTATCTCGTACGGCAGCCGGAAGCTAGAAAAAAGAGAGGTAAATTACTCTACTACTAGACGGGAGATGTTAGCGTTAGTATATTTCATGAAGCACTTTAAGCATTACCTTTTGGGACGTCAGTTTCGTGTTCGGACAGAGCACTAGACTTTACAGTGGCTCAGAAATTTCCGGGAAGCAGACAGGCAGTTAGCACATTGGCAGGAGACTCTGAAGGATTTTGTTTGTGTGTGTGAATATTGAACGGGAGCTCAAGATTTAAATGCAGATGCTATGTCACACCAACCTGCACCTGTTGAAGTAGTAAACAGTCTCATGACAGACGACACTGAGGTAGACTGGGGTTACCTACAGGCAGCTGACCCAGACTTAGGCTTAGTATATGCCCGCCAGCAGCATGGTTATGATAAACATACAAGTCGAGGGATGGAAGACATGACAACAGTGGCGCGATGTGTATGCGTTAAGTGGGGATATCTACGATTGTGTGACGATGTTTTATACTTAATGAAGCCATCTAAACCCTTTCGCCTAATTGTTCCTCGAACTAAAACATCGTACGTCATAACACGAATACATGAGCAGTTAGGTCACGCTGGGACGAGGAAGACTGAAGCTGCTATTCGAATACAGTGTTGTTGGCCTCTGATCCATCGAAACGTCTAGGGGTTTTGCAAGTCGTCTGACAGGTGCGCCAGAGTCAAGTCGCCTTCTAAACACACTGCACCATACAAGCGATTAGGAGTGGATGTGATGGGTCCATCTCCAACTTCGCAGCATGGGAATCGCTATATACTAGTTTTGGTTGGTTATTTCACGAAGTGGTGTGAAGCTGCACCTATTCCTCAACAAGATGCGGCGACAATAGTTAAAGTATTCATCAACACCTGGATAGCCCGTTATGGTGCCCCGACAGCATTATATTCAGATCAAGAGCCAGCGTTCCAAATTTACCTCATTGCAGATGTATGCTCATTCTTCGGCATCAGGAAAACGTGCACTACAGCATTCCATTTACAAGGGAATAGGTTAGTAGAACGCACCAATCGAAATCTAAAAATGTTGTTACGCTCCTTCGTTCATCAGACCTGTGGCAAATTGGGATGATCCGCCGCCACAATGTTTGCTGGTGTACAGGTCCTCTGTACATCCATCCACTGGCACAGCTCTTTTTTGATCACGAACTAAAGTTACTCATCTAGATTCAACTGCCCCCCCCCGCAAAGCTGAAGCGAAGGAATATGTTCCTTACGTTAGGAGTCTCCATAAGCGGCTGGTCACTGCGTATCGGCTAGCACACAAGAATAACCTAAACGCTAGATATCATCAAAGAGAATGATATGACAGAGGAAGCCACGGACCGGAGTAAAGAGACTGTGATCGTGTATGGCTCCACTAACCCACATACCCACCTGATCAATCCACTAATCTGAATGCATCATGGCAAGGTCCATTTTCTATTGTTGCCAAAATATCCCCAATCACCTTCGCACTTAGGCATCTGCATTGACCGAACGACAACGTTTTAATTGCTCATTGCAATCACCTGAAGCTAGCGAATACTACTACTTCCTCTTCTCCTTCTCCTCCGGTCGTCGCAGAATATAAAGTGCCATTAGAAGGTGGAGACGCCCATCAAATCCTATGTAGTGGCACTGAGGACAGTTTCTCGCTTCCACGAGGGGAGAGTGGTGTAGAAGAGACGAGAGCGCTGCTGAGGGTCCAAGTGATCGCTAATGTTGTTTCTGCTTTCTTACATTGCAAGCAAGTAGAATGCAAACCTGGAAGAATGTTGCGAGTGGTAGGAAATAAAAGTCTGAGACATCATCAGAATTACATCAGAAGACAAAATTTAACAGTGGTGGTTCATGTTTCAAACCATAATGTATAGGTTTTCCGTCACACTTTAGAAGCTTACAATGAAGATTCGTCAGAACTGTGTTGCTGTAAAAGTATTCACTCTGTTATTTAGATCTTTATCTCTGCCTGGTAGCCTTGCATTCGCTACGTAAGAGCTTTCTGACTATTAATGTGGTTCTGAAATGGCAAACACTGTCATACACATTGTTATGACGTGAAGAAAGAGAGGGTTTTGGTCGGTAGTTGATAATGCGCGATTGACCCAAGCCCACTTGCCCTCCAGGCCGACAATAGGAGAACCAGAATTGGGAAATGAGAATGGAAAACTGAGAACTGAGATCTGAGAACGTATTATATTTTAGTCATGCCTTTATATATACATAAAATCAAACCACACGGTAAACCAATCAAGAATCTAACATTGGTACAGGACAAAAGAAAAGGTAGCAGTGAATGGGAACAACTTGTACACATTTAACTAAAAGTAATTCATAGTAAATAACAATATATTGATAGTAAATATACTGAAAGAAAAGACCGGGCAAGGAGAACATAACAGTCATAGAAATAAAAAAGTTACATTGTCCACAGTTATAATAATTGAAATAATGTTCTAAAGCACAGTTCTCGAAGATAGTCAATCTTCATTAGATGCCCGGCATATCACAAATGTACTCTACTGACTGACTCTATAAGTATTATTGAAGGCTATATTTGTTTACTCTTTAACACTCGGGATGATTCATATGTTTCTTTAATTTTGTCTTACCATTCGCGCACATTCGTGATATGAACTCCGAGTGCTTATTAGGTAATAGATGTCAGGTGGTGGATCTAACTAATTGAATAACATTACGTTTGTCACGCCCTGGGTCCGATAACCTTCAAGGTTCCACAAAACCAGACTATGACAAAACTGTGTGCTGTTCACTGATTTGAATTTGTCTTTGTTTGCTGTACTTCTTTATCTGGCGATTTATGTTGCGTACAACTTTATGACATTTCTGAGTTGCAACTAGTTTATTTGAAGTAAACAGGTTAGATTTTGCATAAAATAGTTGTAATTTTACTTAGATAAGTTTCTTCCGTCATAAAAGTTATTTTTTCGTAACGGTTGGTTGTCTCCTCCGTTTAATCCTCATCAACATTCTAAATTGTCCTCTAGTACTAGGCCTTGAACCTGATATTATTGTCTTGCATATAAATAAATAATATAATTAGATGTAGTGGTTAAAATAACAAGCGATTTGATAGTGTAAAGGACGTGTAATGGTTAATGAGCAAATAGGTTTTATCCTCGTCACTAATTGACCTTTGTTTTGTGATACTGCGAATTAGGAAAGATTTGATAAACGGCATGGGATTTATCAGAGGTATACACCCTGTAACCCAAAAGAAGTAGCTTACACTAAGTCGTGAAAAAGTAAACATTTTAAGTTCTATTCATTGGAATATTACGAATGTATTACTTAATTCCACAAACTACTTATCTAGTGCTCAGTATAAGTCTAACCTTGATAATGATGCATACATACTTTTTGACAACTTAGTTTTAGAATCAGTAGAATAACGTTAATCAGTAGTTATGAACAAGGTGCTTCTTAAGAGAGATCACCTCTTCGAACAAAAATTGTCAGTGAACAGACCTCAGGTAATTCCATAGAATTCAAGATGACAGTCACCAGTTATACACTCAACAATTTGAATGCATTAAGTAACATCTTCAGACTCTCACTGTAGATCTTGACTAACATTTGCCTGTATTCCAAGAGTGTTATAAAGATTATCTTTCTATTGTATTCTATAATGAAGAATGTTGAAATATTTATCATTTCGCATAAATCACTAACAATCGAATCAATTGTAAAAATGAATCACTATGTAACAAACAAAGAAGATAAATCAATAAGATATGAACATCATCCTACCAATTTTCAACTTTCCACATGTTCAATGTATACAACATTGTTTATAGTGATTGGTCAAAATTCTTTCTAAAGAATATAGTTCAAATTTTAAAAAAATGTCCTTCTGATTTAAAGTTATCAGCACAGTGTCTATGTAGCATGTCGCGTACATTATCGATCTAATTATATGCGTGTGTATGTATGTATGTATGTGTGTAGAAATATGCACAAACATATTTCACTAGGTTGATCCTTTCAAAACAATTGCACATTGGCAATCCCATTCATTATCCAAGGACACAGAATTTTGCTTTCAGTAAACCATACATACACAAAATCGTATTTAATCGATTCAATTCACTTCGTTTAGTAAGATAATCAACAACCAATAAGAATTGGGTAGTTATTTCCCAATCAGAAATTGTTTAAATTATACTTAATACTCTAGTTAAGATTTTGTACTTTTTTAATATTAAAGAAAACATTATGGTTTTCTTTTATTTTTTTTCTTTCCTTCTTCCAATAATAACTTGGTTGTGATTTTCACTAAGATAAAAACTGTTTCATTTTTATTCATTACTATAATTATATTAATGAAATTTATATTCTAATCACTTGTTCAATGTTCAATTTTTCGGTGAATCAGCTTATCTACACCAGTCTTAGTGATTATTATTTAGGAAAAAGGGCAAAACACTAACATAGAAATAGGAAAGAATATTCTTTTTAAACACAAACATTCGCGATTTTGTTGATTATTTAATTTACATTAATGATAATATTGATTATTGTTTCTTAACAATAAAATATGCTCCATAATTCAATATTCAACTTGATTTGAAAATCAAGAGAACGATAGAAAACAAGAAATAATGCCAGGAGATAATCAACATCAAAGTGCATATCGATATAGACACACACGTCATGGATGTAAGTTTTAATTAAATATATATTTTAATTTGTACATAACATTACCAAGGTTAACTTTGATAATTTCAAATAAATTGAGCATTGGATAGATTGTTTATAATAAGTGATATATATTTGTAAAATTCCAATGAGTAGAAATTAAAATTTCTGACTTTTCGCGGCTTAGTGCAAGTCGCATTTTGATTGTACGGGTTTATTTTGTTTTTATTTGTTCCGTTGTATCATTTATTCTTGTGTTAATTAAATTCGGCTATTCATTTCTCTGAAGAAGCGACTTGCACTAAGCCGCGAAACGTCAGAAATTTTAATTTCTACTCATTGGAATTTTGCAAATATATATCACTTATTATATATTTTAATGTTTATGCTGAGTACAGCGACAAAATATTCGATACTATTTCGAAATTGTTATTTATTACATTCATTTCTAAGTAGGTGAAACATATTAAGAATTCAAACAACCGACTCAATACATAGGAATAACATAGCAACAAGTTAGATATCAACGGCCTTTTATGATTTTTTGAATTTATTATCACTTTACTTTTATTTAATGAGTATGTTAAGCATATTAGACTGTAATTTCCACTAAATACAAAAATAACAGTGAATCGTTGATGACATACACTTACTAAACATTGAAAACGTTGAAAATAACTTCAACCTTATTCATAATAAAGTCATATGTAAGCCATTCGGTATTTAAGTATATATATATATATATATATATATATATATATATATATATATATATATATATATATATATATATATATATATATATATATATATATATATATACTAAAACTCAGGACACCAATGAGGAATACTGAAATATGTGGGCAGTTGCACACAAACAATCAAAGCGTATCAAAGCTTAGCAATATTTGAGTGACAACTAACCTTATGATATTTTAAATGTGGAATTGGGTTCAAACGAATTTATAGAAGAATCAAATTTAGCATATTCAATTATGTTCATTAAGACAACATATTGCTTAAGTGAATTTATTTATTAACAACTACTGTAGTTATAAAGTATTACTTTATTCTTTTATATGGTTATCTGAATGACTTTATGCCCTGGAAATGTAATGAGGTAACAGTTTGGATACATTGAAGTGACTACAAACAGTATCGAGTATTAATGGCAATTATCATCAAACTCTACCCAGATATGATGTTTTTTTGATTAATTATTGACTTTACATATCATTTTCTAGCTAATAAAATTACGTTACTGCAATATATTTATAGTTGTTCTACAATTCTTAATCAAATTCAAAAACAAATTATCAACTGATTCGTGAGTGAAATACTATAATTAATTTGGTCAAAAAGTTTTCTAACTCATTCAATCATATGGAACTATGATGAAACCATCATTTTTAACGATGTGATGTATCGTGAAATTACGATAATAACGTCTAATATGGAATCTTATGTATGAAGGCCATATTTCTACTATCTTAATCACGTCTACACCAAAAGATAATTAATGCAGTAAGGATTTATTTAGTGAGAACTGAAATAGTCTGACCTAAGAAAACAACATATACAAATATACAGAAGTTCATGAACACTTACAAACAGAAGGTGTTAGCTTCGGTCTCACTTCTGCCTAGTTTATATGTTTATCGATGAATTTGCAATCGATTACTTCTAAGTAGGTAACAAATAATGTCCAATGTTTTACTTAAGTCTCATTAGAACAAAGTACTTTCAGCGATGAGTCAAGATTCTCATTGATTTTCTTTTTGTACAGAGTTGCAGAAGTATGTATGTTGATTCTAATGCCTCATCTGATATCCCTGCTAATTGAATATCTAGAAACGAGATTCTGTTACTTTGCTCCTATTCTGAGGCGGATTTAGTTGATGGGCTATTACGATTAAATGCATACTTTAATATTGCGATGGTGTTGTCAATGTAGCGGTGGTAAAATGATAGTTTGTCGATCGTTTACTTAAGTGGTCCATCCTGCTGTTTATCGAGAAAAATATCTGCAACTATGAAACTCAGTAGTTACCCGATTCCCATATTATTTGATTCGCTTTACAATTTCTTATTAAAATAAAAGTAATAGCTCATAGGAAATAAGTCTTTCACTGTAAAAACATACACGAATTTCGCTTAGTATACGTCACTTTATAAATTGATTTCAAAGATAATCTATTACTTCTATTAGTAGGACATCGGTAAATACCAATAGAATATCTAGTCGTATCATGAATTTATTTTTAACAACCAGATGTTTTATCTTATTACTTCCTTACTTACTCTCATTACTCCTGACAGAGGAGTATAGGCCTCTCACCAGGATTCTCGACTGGACTCCGTCCTGGGCAATCATTTCCAGCTGTTTCCAGTTGCTATTCATCCTTTTAATATCTGCTTCCAATTCTCGACTCAGCGTGTTCTTTGGCCTTCCTTTTTTCCGTTTCCCGACAGGATTCCATGTTAATGCCGGTCTCATGATGCAGTCTGATGGTTTGCGTAATGTATGTCCTATCCATTTCCAGCGTCTTTTCCTAATTTCCTCTTCGGCTGGAAGTTGGTTTGTCCTCCCCATAGTAAGCTGTTGCTGATGGTTTCCGGCCAACGGGTATTCATTATCTTGCGTGGGCAGTGGTTTATAAATAGCTGTGCCCTTTTGAGGATGTTTGCAGTAGTTCTCCACGTTTTGGCTATATAAATCAGGACTGTCTTGACGTTTGAATTGAAGAGTCTGACTTTGAGGCTGGTTGGCAGTTGTTTTGAGTCCCATATGTTTTTCAACTGTAGGAATGCTGCCCTGGCTTTGCCAATCCTTGACTTTACATCTGCATCGGACCCTCCTTGTTCATCGATGATGCTTCCCAGATACGTGAAAGTATCCACTTCTTCCAGAGTTTCTCCATCAAGTCCAACTGGGTTGGTGTTCCTTGTGTTATATTTGAGGATCTTGCTCTTTCCCTTTTGTGTATTCAGGCCAACTGATGCTGAGGTTGCTGATACACTGGTTGTCTTTGCTTGCATCTGTTGGTGTGTATGTGCTAAAAGAGCTAGATCATCTGCGAAGTCCAAATCATCGAGTTGCATCCTACTTGTCCATTGAATTTCGTGCATCTCCTCAGATGTGGAGGTCTTCATGATCCAGTCAACCATTAGGAGGAAGAGAAAAGGCGACAGAAGACAGCCTTGTCTGACTCCGGTCCTCACTGAAAATGCATTTGTTAGTTGTCCTCCATGCACAATTTTGCACTATGTTCCGTCATAAGAGTTCCGGATGATGTTGACGAGTTTCTCTGGTACGCCTTAGTGTCGAAGAAGTTTCTGTAGTGTTCTCTTATCTACGCTGTCAAATGCTTTCTCATAGTCAATGAAGTTGATGTGCGATGACAAGTTCCATTCAATTGGTTGTTCAACGATAATTCATAGAGTTGAGATTTGGTCTGTGTATGACCAATCCTTACAGTAACCAGCTTGTTGATCTCGAAGTTGAGCATCCACTGAATCTTTCATTCTATTCAGCAACACTCTGTTGAAGACTTTCCCTGAAACTGACAGTAGTGTGATCTCTCTATTGTTCTCCCATTTGCTCAAATCTCCTTTCTTTGGTATCTTGATAAGATGCCCTTCTTTCCAGTCTTCAGGCATTTGATCTTTCTTGCAGATCTTCCTGAATAAAACGTGGAGGATTCTTGTTGTTACATCCATATCTGCTTTGAGTGCCTCAGCTGGTATATTTTCAAATCCTGCTGCTTTCCCGCTTTCGATTTGTCTGATGGCCATCTTGATTTTTTCCATCATTGGTAGAGTGATACTTATCGGGAGATCTGTAGGTGCTGCTTTGATGTCTGGTGGATTTAGTGGGGTTGGCCTATTCAAGAGTTTCGCAAAATGTTCCACCCATATATTCCTTTGTTCTTGAATCTTGGTGATTGTCTTGTCTTCTTTGTTCTTGACCGGTCGCTTTGGTTTACTATATTTGCCTTCCAGTTTTTTCGCTGTAACATATAGCTGTCTCATATTTCCTTTCCTTGCAGCTTTTCCCGCTGTCGTTGCAAGGCCTTTGATGTATTTCCGTTTGTCGGCTCTAATGCTTTTCTTTACTTGCTTATTTGCCTCTGCGTATTCAGTGTGTGCCTTGATTTTCTCTGCTCTTGTTCGGCTGTTGTCGATTTCTATCTTCTTGTTTCTCCTTACTTGAATTTTGCTCAGGGTCTCAATGGAGATCCATCTCTTATGATGGCACTTCTTGCAGCCCAGAACCTTTCGACATGTTGAAGTTAGTGCTTCTTTGATTCCTCTCCAGTTGTCCTCCATAATGGTTTCTTCTGCTTTCGGTAGATCTTGTAAGGCCTAGAACCTGTTGTTTTGAGTTATTTTTAATTCCTTGAGTTTTTCACTATCTCGAAGAAAGGCTGTATTGATTCGATGTAATGCTGTTACTCTAGTTGTCCGTTGCTACTTTAGCTTCAGTTTCACTTTAGCAACCACCAGATGGTGATCTGAAGCTACGTCAGCTACTCTCCTGGTTCTCACATCTTCCACTGATCTTCTGAATTTTTACTGATGCATATATGATCGATTTGATTCTCTGTAGTATGATCCGGTGAGACCCATGTAGCGTTGTGTACGCGTTTGTGGGCGAATATTGTACCACCTATAACCAATTTGTTGAAAGCACATAGGTTTGTAAACCTTTCACCATTGTCAATTCCTTCTCTCAGTCTCTGTCGTCCCATGATTTCTTCATGTCCGGTTTTGTCCATTCCGACATTGCGTTTATGTCCCCATCAGGATTATCAGATCATTTCTTGGACACTTCATTGTAATTGGTTGCAGCCTATTATAAATGTGATCTTTGTCCTTGTCGTTGCCGTCGTTGGTGGGTGCATAACATTGGATAATATTCATTGTAATCCCTTTCTTCATTGTTTCGAAAGATGCTTTGATGATCCTAGGTCCATGTGGTTCCCATCCTACAAGTGTATTACGTGCATTTTTGGACAGTACCAGAGCAACTTTTTGGGTGTGAGGAGGATTTTTCTCCTTGTGGACGGAGTATAGTAGCATCTCAAGCGTAGCCAATGTTTCCTGTCCAGCTTAAGTCCAAATAGGTTTCGCTGATTCCGAGTATTGTTAAGTTGTATCTCTTCATTTCTGCATCTATCTGATTGGCCTATTAGCTCTCCCACATTATCCCAACATTCCATGTACCTATAAAAATTTTTGCTCTGATTGTTATAAGGGGCATCGACCTCATGACTTCTGAAGAATCTCGGCTTTCACCATGAGGCGTCATAATCATTTTTTCCACTCCCAGGGCAGGGTTTAGGTGGTTTAGCTTGTTTAATCTAGTTAGCGTTTTTATTAGCAAGTGTGTGTTTTACGGGATGGGGATGCTAGCCCCATGCCCAACCCTCCTCTTTTACCCCGTTTTGAGACCGCCAGTAACCCTAGGAGAGCTAAGGGCGGAGTTCTTTATCTTATTAATAAATCCTAAATAATCATTTCCCATGAGATTAACCCTAGCTATATTGAGTACCTTTGCGTTGTACTTATGATACTCACTTAGCACCTTTAACTCAAAAGGCTTCATTAAGATGAAGATTCATATTCAGATAGTATATGACTTTCCATAGGCATAACTTTAGTTGCTGTAACTGTGCAATCTATTGTTTTTATGATTACATCCCCGCAACTACAAACCATTAACCTTCACATCATTTATGTTTTTCGTCCAACATACTAGTCTGAGCTAAAATGACGTGTTCATTTAATTCACTTTTGGATATATCAAATTATACATGAAAAAAAATCCTAATGAGAATTATATGCAACATACCATGACAACATAAATAAAAAGATGATTGAAAATGATGAATTCAACATACTTCAAATCATAGTTGTCGAGGATAAACTCGATTACAATATACATCATCTAAAATTATAAGAAATAAGCATTTATTTACACTTCAATTGGGATGGTTATTTTTGTGGAGGTAAATAACCAATCTCCACAAAAATAACCATCCCAGTTGAACTATTATAATGAGCTCATTAGTGACTAACTCCAGGATGTTGCTGAAGCTCTAGTGAGAAGTCGTGACTGGTGGAGTTTAGTCCTGTCTGGAGTAAGACAGTTATCACTAATAACAATGGATGATCATCGCGCTATATATCACAAATTGATGGATGTAGGAATTCTACGATTGGATGCCAACCCAGTGGTGCAGATGGTTAAGCATTCGCCTTCAACCTAAAGCCCCGGGTGAGGAATATAGGGTGAGCACTGCTGGCGACTTCCACACTAGAATGAATCAGTTGTCCAGTGCTCCCTGGTTTTTAATGGTACCCTGTCAACATCAATCTGTGATATATTCAATCAAATTTATTTACACATTTTTAATTTCTATTATCATCTAAGATATTTTCAGTGAATTTGATTTAAGTACAATTGTAATTTACAGTTTCTTTAACAATTTCTTGAACTAATCAGTACCAATATACTAACGTTTCTTTTCTTTATTGATCTCGTCTAGTCCCTTAATCTAATAACCATAGTGTATTTATTAACTGTTGATTAGTATTTTTTTTTAATACGAAAAACATTTATCCATTCATTCATTTATAATATTCCTTTTAGTTGATTTGTAGAAAGAAAACAAAAACAACAAATTCCAATTAGTCTACAAAATTGATTACATTCCACTATGTATTCTTCTATTGAAAATAAACTGATCATGTATATCTTTAATGGTATAACAACTTTTCACATAGATAATAATGTAGGCAGTTACTATTATTAGAATGGAAAATTTCAGATAGAAATAAAAACTATTTGTAGTCAGATACATTTACTAGTATTAGTATACTAGTTGTTTATAAGTTTCTTTGTTAGTGTATTCATTTAAGAGAAAAATAATGAAATATATATTCCGAATGTAGATATGTGCACACCAATAATAACACGTGATGCATCATACTAACTGGGAATGGGAATGAAATTATAATAGTCTTCTTTAGTTAACTAGGCTACTTATTCTATTGAACTGATGGATTTAATTTATTCGTGTTGAATAACATAATGACTATTATTATAAATAAATTCTTTTAAAGATTAATTTATTAAAGTATTAGAAAATGTATTATAACTCAAAAATCTAATTTATTTGAATTATGAAACCATGAGTACATTATGAAATCAAACACTGTAATACTCACACTGTGAATGGTTGATTCTTAAGGGTATTTCAAAGTGGTGTATACATATCATTGTACCACACCATAGATTATTGTCAGCTGAAGTAGGGAATAAAGATTCTTCTCAACAGACAGATTATAGGTGAAGAGTTATTTTAAAATTTGTTAATAATGCTTTAAAAAAAGAACTCGTTTATTGCTTTCTACAATGAATTGATATTTGAGTTTGTGTAACTCGATGCTGAAGACTTTGCACAGTTCAAGAACAGATAACATCGAAAAAGTGATATCAAACAAAGAACTATTCAAAACTATCAAGTACATCTTCTGGTTAAACAAACTTTAAAAGGAATTAAGTTCAAATGATTTTATACACAATAACAAAACAATATGCATTTATGTATTTAGAAAGAACGAAACGATCAAAGAAATATTTCTTCCCAATTGACTTTTCATTACAGCTCTACACTATTGTACATAATTTGTAGTAATAATAAAGGCAGTACCAAACATATGTTGATGTATTAGACAGTGGTTTAGTACATTCCAAATAACTCGTGAAAGTGATTATAAAAGATTAACACTGCAGTGAATGAATGAGGTAATTAAAGTGTTTGAAAAGTGTAAATCACTAAGTGAATGGATTGGAACATGGTAGATTAAATAAAATTTATAACGAGATGAATTTAATTGTTATGTAAACATGACAGGCACTAAATTTAGTTGTGAAATAAATTACAAGTGTAATAATGATATAACGTGTGAGTGTAATAAGTCATTTGCAGATCATTGGCTATTATGATGATCATATCAAAGAAAGAAGTTGCACGAATTTCATAGGTACATATAGATCCAGTTTTTTAATGGCCTACGCTTTATGTCTAAAAGGCGTATACGAAATTCACATGACAAATTTAATAGGATTTGGTAACTTATTTTAAAAGTGTAATTTATCAAGAAGTTTAGATTAATATTATTTCAATCAGACGAATGTTGCATATTTTGGTGTAGTTTCCAACAAATACTTCATTTCACAGCCTAACTTCTTTTATATTTAAGTTTTCCATCCAGTGTTTCTAGCTAAGGTAAGCTGAAGATATCTACAGTAGACGTGTCGGGACTATTTTAGCCTCTTAGATTGAAGTCTTCAATGAAATTATGCTGTTTTATTCAGCATTTACCTACTAAATCAAGTAACCTTAAGTGCTAGATATCAATAGGTGAATAGAAATCAAATGAACATTTAGTCAAGCATTCAACTGATGAAATAGGTCAAACAAATGACCTTAAAATAACTTTGATATTATTAAACAAAAGCTAACAAAAGTATATTCATTTGATTGGATATGTCACAGATTGATGTTGGCAGGGTACCATCGAAAACCAGGAAGAACTGGACAGCTATTTCGTTCTAATGTGGAACTCGTCAGCAGTGCGCACCCCAGATTCCTCACCCGGGGCTTCAGGTTGACAGCGAGCGCCTAACCATCTGCACCATTCGGTCTCACTATTCTAAAATAAGAAATTCAATTGATTCTTACACTTTCATCAAAATATATACTTATTGTCTCTTACTACGATGGTATCCCAGTGATTTTTGACTTTTCCCTTAGTTTTAAGTTGGTTTCTTTTATTTTCTTAACTGATACTTTCCTCGTATTAATGTAATGCCATCTCATTTTAACATATATATTAAACATAGTATAACTGAGATCACCTTCAATGTTTTTCAGCAATCACCAAGTATGTCATACTCAGCAATTTCAGTTAATATTTTTTGTACATTTTGTTGTACATTTCAGTGAGATTTTCGATAAAGACTAAATTTCCAGTCCTGACTGTCACTTTATTTATATGTTCCGTCCAACGTATACAATAGGCCTTTAATGAATGCGCTCATAACCGACAAACTCATGGTACTAAATTTAAATTCAACAACCTCTACAAAACAGTTATTTTGTTTTGTATACAAATGTAAAAAATTTATAATTTTATAGTGTTTTATTCGGAATGAAAGTGATTAGTCTCTGTACATTGCCTTAGTAGATTGCCTCGACGCAGTTTTGATCCAGAGGTAGGATTACAGTCGGATTATAGTCGGCAAGTAGATCTCGAAAGACTTACTTCATAGAGAATGGAATAAGTAGAGTCTTGGGGTGAACATTAACACCAACAAGCAAGTATATTCAACTGATGAGCCCGAAATGGGGTGAAACACTTATTCTGGCTTTTACTTGCCGTCCACAGTCTAACATTCATCAAGAAAAGAATTCATATAGGAATTACTGTAAACACATGTTTTGACCCCGAATGTAGCTGCTACCTTGACGTGGTGATCGGGCTTGCCTATCGTGATAACCCAACCGACCTATATTGGCTGGAACTCTTGATCCTCTAGGTCCTACCATGCCAAACAAGTCTGTTGAAGAGTGATAAGACTAAAGGCAGTAACCTAAGATCTGAGGGCGAAGTCGTACTGCTGGCTGCAGCGGGGTATGACAGCAGTAAGGTGTTTTCCTCGGATAACCAGTATCTGCAGCGATGCTGCCTTCTCACAAACAAAAGAAGAGGTTAGAAAAGATCGACCCAGAAAATGTCACACCCCACCTTACTCCACGAATTTCTGTCTCCGGTAGTAAGGCCTTCTAAAGAACGGAGCTAACACTTCGAAAACATCCCATAACAAGGCCGTGTGTGATCAGCCTCAAGCAGTTACCCCTTGGACTATGCGATCGCGCTTTCAGGTCACTATGACCAATACTAACCCAGTATCCTTTTTAGGTACCTCAAGAAGTAATATCCTTCCTCGGTGTGGACAGCCAGGAAGTGAAAACCGCCCTCATAACTCCAACAGCACACAAGATCATTTTATTCGAGGTCAAATCCCACCATCAACTCTTAATTACCTTCCTATCCCCACGATTAACCCGTCTAGCCTAACTTTATCACCTCACGCCTCTAATGATAATGGTTTGAGTTCACAAAATGTTACTCCTGGTCTCCTGTAACCTCTCACTAAACTATATATCTGAGCTTTCAACGTCTGAACCTTATGCCAATTAGGACAGCAAGCTTCCTTAGCTATGACCCTGGATTGTCGCTCCATCAATGTCTGCTGCGTCTCTGAAATGCGTATACAGGATCCAAGTACAATCATTCGCTTGACCTCAGGTTGTCAAAATAAGAAACTGGCCTGGTTCACCTTTCGTGTTTCCGGAGACCCCACTTCTACCACTCGAGGCCTTGCTGGTGTGGGTATAGTACTATGTTCATAAGCTGAACGGGCTCTCCTTGACTGGATTCCCATAGACAGTCGCTTATGCACTGTCCGTCCAGACGGGACAGTAGTAACTCGGAAAGATAAGAACACACACCGTTGCCTTTACGTTGTGTCAGCCTACACTCCCACTGATTGCTCAGATGAAGTAAAGGATGAATTTTACAGAAAGCTTTCTGACCTCCTTCGTACAGCTAAGCGCATTGATGTAATGATAATAGCGATCGTTTATTACTAATATGTTCAGATAGCCGTCTATTTTTCGCAAGCACCAACAATAAGCATGAGGAAAGACATCAGTTGACATAGCGACCCCCACAATCAACTCAATACTGGACTCATATAGACCATGTCGCTATCAGCCACCGTTGGAGAGGCTCGATAGGAGACTGCCGTCATTTTGGAGCACATGTTTAGATTCAAACCATGCTTTAGTACGAGCGCGTATTAGTCTACGTCTCACTGGACGTAAAAGACCCACGGCAAGGATCCCCCTCATAGTTCAACTTAATGATGAAAAAGTCAAGAATGCATTTCAAGAACAACTAGAAAACCAATTAGTCAACTATGTAAGGGATACGCATTCCGAGTCAGTTTGGAATGATATTCAAAAAAACTGTTGAAGCAGCAGTAATATCTACTAGTAAACTGAAGCAAGAAGTTAGGAAAACTCAGTGGATTTCAGCTGCGTCTACTGAGCTGATAGATACTTCGCAACACATCCCGTCTAGTTCTGAATACGATGAGGAGCGAAGGGAACTTAAACACAAGCTGGTTAAAAGCTTACGGAATGATCGTGAGCAGTGGTGGATGGCGAAAGCTAAAGAGATGGAGAAGGCAGCGGCAATATGAAATAGTAGGCAACTTTTCAGACTTATCAAGGAAACGGGTATCAGAAATCCGACTGTAAATGAAACTCCCAGAAAAAGACGAGACCATTATTCACTGTCAATCCAGAAGATTGGAGCATTGGAAGGACACTTTAGGGAACAGTTCAACTGACCCTCAGCCTCATCTCAGTTACCTACCATTCTCATACAATCTGAGTGACAAATTAGTATTAGTCCCCCAAGTTTTAGCTTGGTTGAGAAGGCTATAGGGAATCGTTAGCGAGGGAGAGAAACATAACTTGATGGGTTAACCCCTGAAGTATTTGAGGATGGTGGTCCAGTTATAGAAGCAAGATTAACAGGGATCTTGGCTAGAATCTGCGTACTGGACGTAATCTCAACTGACTGGTCTCGAACACCAATCTTCCTAATTTATAAGAAAGGACAGAAGTCCTCTTGTGAAGATTACCGAGGAATCAGCTTAACGAATGTAGTGTTTAAAATATTGGCTACAATAATACTTCGACGCTTAACTAAAGCTCGTGAAGAGAGAACTCGAGGTGGTTTTAGACCTGTACGTGGTTGCATATACCAAATATTCACATTTCGGTAGGTTGTGGAACGTAGACACACTTTTAGATGTCCAACAATAGATGTATTCCTTGACCTTAAGTCGTCGTCTGACTCTATTGATCGTAAGGTTATGTTGCAATGTCCGTCACTGAAAGGTGTACACGAGAAGGGCATTAAGCTTATACAAGCTCTCTACTTGAACACCACATGTCGATTCGGAGAATATGGCGGATTGTCGTTGGAACAGATCACCACAAGTGGTGTTCGTCAAGGTTGTCCGCTTTCCCCATTTTTATTCAATTTTATCATTGAAATGCTTTTATAGTTAACAGTTTCATCGTTCACCTTTTCAGGAAGGGGATGAACTTTCAAGAGACAAACATGCTAACTTGGAATAGGCAGATGATATGGTTTCTTTGTGTGAAGATGTTAGTATAATGCAGAATCGCTTGAATACCTTAAACATGAGTGTAAGCATGTATGGGTTGCGGTTCTCTCCACCCAAATGCGAAGTGTTGCTTCAGGATTGGCTTGATTCGACACCGAAGTTAGTGATAGGGAGTGAGGCAGTTGAATGTGTTAACCGCTTCACTTATCTTGGCAGCCTCATCAGTTCTGACGGTCTGGTGTCTGCTGAAATCTCTGCGCGTATACATAAGGTCCGATTAGCTTTTGGGAATTCGCGTCACTTGTGGAGTAGGCGAGATATCCGACTACTGACCAAAGGACGCGTTTACTCTGCAGTAGTTCGATCCGTTTCACTTTATGGATGTGAAATATGGCCATTAAGGATAGAGGATATTCGTAGGCTCCTAGTATTCGATCATAGATGTCTTCGAAACATTGCTCGTGTTTGCTGGGACCACCGAGTAAGCAATACGTGGGTTAGGAATATAGTACTAGGTAGATACGGTAAGTCTATTGATGAAGTAGTAAATCTTCATCAGCTAAGGTGGTTAGGACATGTGTTACGTATGCCTGACCACCGCCTACCTCGACGAGCAATGCTGTCTGGTGTAGGAGTAGGCTGGAAGAAAGCTAGGGGCGGCCAAACCAAAACATGGCACCAGTCCATGAAGTCATTGACAGTTGAGCTGAGCCATGTTAATAGGTGCAGACTACCTGGTTAGGGTCCGCGTGACGATCGTAACCAATGGTTAGAGACTTTGTGTGATTATGGCTCAAAATCGTTGGCAATGGCGCAGGTGTATCCACTACTTGTATTCCTCCAAATTCTAAGTTTCTGAACTTATCATAATTTTCTCTTTACTGAATCATATTTTCTTAAATCTTATCTCCGATCTCTATTCCTTTCCATTAATACTAACTCTGTTACTACCTCCACTACTCTTGGATTTGGTCCAACAATTTAATCTTTATCTGGTAATTGGGGGTATGGCAACTTGAACTGACGTACGTATGTACCAAGTTCTACGTTGTAACTGACTGACTGACATGTTTTGATGTGATGAAAAATTCATTTGAATTTGGAAGACCAAATGAAATGTTAAGCATAACTGTTTCAAAGACAAGCAAATTCTGGAACTTTGGTACAATTACAGAAATAAACAAATGAAAATTAGTGATTATCTAGTATTTATTATTTACTTACTTAAAGTCCTTTCATTTCTATAGCTACACTTTGTTAGAATGTGTGTTTGCGACACTTCTCAATTAAGTTGATTTGTATAAGCATTTTCATCTCACTTATATAATTTGGATTTTAATACATTATAGGCTGTATAAGTAGCTGATAAGTACCTAGTGAAATAAAATCATCTGATTCTGTTCAAATTATTGTTCCTTAGGTTTTGAATGATTCACTTAGTGATTGTTTAAATGTTATAAGAATAAATATTAAGAATGATTAAGCACTTGCATCAGTTTATTCAACCAGGTTCTTAAAATTGTTTCAACCAATGTGTAAACAAATAAATGTAATCATGGTGACGTAGGATTAATTATGCAACATTATATCATCTATCGATGTAATTTCGGACACTAAATTAAAGTTGCAGAGTAACTTATTACATAATATCCCCAACATATGATGAATTCATATTATTATTCTGTCACATAATTATGTATGTATCTCTCCGAAGATCAACATTATTTTTCCAGTAAAATCTTGAAACATTTAACAACTCATAAGACGATCATGTGAAACTTTCTCCACTTTAAAACTAATTTTTGATTTTTTGTTGCTTATATTTTTCACAGTTTGCTCCCTGGTTTTCTTTAGTCACCCTGCGATGAATATAAACAAGAAGCTAAATTAAGCCACAGTGTCCACGAAACTGCCTAAAAATCATCTTGTGATTAATTTCAGGATGTTCTTGAAGTTATAGTGAGAAGTTGTGTAGTTGAAATCAGACTCGTCAGGAGTAAGACCCTTATCACAATTGACAGTGGATGATTATTGTGATATATCACAAACTGGTCAAAGTGGGAATTCTACACTTGGACATTGGTTGTGGCTCTCTGGTAGTTATTCGTTCACCAGGAAACCTGGAGGTTCTGAATTTCATTACCTGGCAGAATTTAAGGCGCGCAAAGGTAGGGGGTCTCACCCTAGGACGAAGCAGTTGTCTAGTTTCTCCTGGTTTTCTTTAGTACCCAACAGAGATCAATCTGTGACGAATACATCCGAAAGATTAGATTTATTGTCAGTCACTACAAAACCAGCTTATCCTTTGATATATTAGTCACAGTCAATTTTTACTTGATTTATTTATCTTTGCATTTTGAACCTTCCGCTTTGTTCTTGACCTTGGGTTTGGGATTACTGAATTCACAGAGGTAGACAGTTTTTCTCTCGGAATCAATTTAAACGGGAAATTTGTCAAAACCAGAGTATATATAAACAACTATTTAATCGTTGTACAGGAATTCTCGTAATGTGCACTCATTATGTCTTCCAATAACCAACCATATGATCATAAGACCTCAGAGAAATCATGTTGTTATTGCATCAAAATCCAGTGGACTATATTACTAATTTCAATCAGTTTGCAATATGCTGCTATTATTATCCAGTAGTAAGTGTGATACACTATTGGATCCATGGGAACCACCGCTCGAAATTTCTTTGAGTCGATAGCTGACAATATTATGAATAAATAGTTTTGTTGTTATCATCTTCTACCTTCCAAATTATGAAGTCATTAGGAGACAAAAAAGAAATGGCTAACATGAGACACTATTTTATCAGGAGTATACGGTTTATAAATTTACTATAAAGTGATAAACCACTTCATTGTTAGAATACTATACACGTTGAGATCAGGAAAATTATCTATATAGTAGAGTGTGTGAAACCATCTAGGTATTGTGCCTATTCTTTTATGGATATGCGGTTACAAATGTGTATGATTTGAGAGCTCTCGACCGTTACGTGTTAAGATTGCTTTGCATTCCGTCCAACCCACTGTTATAACAGAAGTCCTTTCAAAAAATAACTTAAGTATTATTAATTGATAAAGACTCTTATTACATCCTATTGACATTGATACTGACCTACCGTACATACAAAAAACCAATAAATAAATATAGAAATACTCCAATAAGGTTTAATTTATTCAATAAATGTCAAACTTATCTATTTGCAACAATTGTGTAATAACATAATGAATCACTGTCTATCCACTGACAATTCATGTTAACCTATAAAATGCTAAACATTGAATCTTCCCTTAGATTACACTAACCACTAACATAAAACACTAGTTAACTGTATTTTCTAAATAACATGCAACAAACAAACGTTCACTTTTTCTATCTACCTTCACTGTCTACTACTATTCAGTACAATCTATTCACACGTATACAAAATAGACATATGAAATATCAATCAAATTTGATTGGAACCATAAAAAAGAAAGTTACATTCTATTCTTGATTTCTTTACTTGTACATATTACACTTTTTAGCATACAATTCAATTTTTGTTATTTATTGTGTTTTACTTATCAAACAATCAAGATATAAACTAAAGCAAATCAGACAGACATTAAACGGAAACCAACGCAAATTGATCTAATTCTTATCAATCTGTCTGAAATCAAGGCTAATGTTATGTGTTTTATATGCAACATACGTTCCTTTTGTATACATAATAAAAGAAAATAAGAATACATTGTACTGTATACTTAAGCAATAGTTAAACAATGAGAATGTACAACATGATCTATTTAGTTATCAGTATGGTGCTGTAAACCATGAAATAATAATTCGTAGACAAAAGTGTTATCTTGAAACAGAATAAATTAATCGAAAAGAATGTATTTAGAAAATTCAATTAACTCCAATAACAAAAAGGTAAATGGAACATATTTCTTCTGTAAAAAGTAAAACATGTCTCAATGTGAAATTATTATTTATTGGTAAAGGAGTGGAGAGAAAATAATCTTGATGCTCTACTTCATAAATTGTCATGGTTACACGTTGTTAAGTTCTTTGATGAATGAAAAATGTAACATTAAAAGTAGTTGAGGTCTTTCACAACTGACTTCTATGAATACATCAGTGTACAGTAACTTAACATACGACACAATTGTAGTGAAATTCATTGCATAACATAAATTCTTAAGTGAAGATAACACTTTAATATGCTCACTCATCATTATACAAACGTAAACGATGACTTAAATTCCTGGGTACAACACGCTTGATTACTACAAAGAAACTTGTGGATAAAGTAAACCTTAGAATTCACTAAGTGTTTGTTTTGCTGTAAGAATATTCCATACATTGATTGGTTATTGAATAATGATTTGTGCGATAGTTGTCTTGTCCATTACAATGCTGATCGATTTATGTTGATCAGCTCGCAATGTGATATCTTGTCTATATGGATTACGATCGTTGGCACTATTTTGAGATTAAAGGTGGAAGTAGTCGGTAGAAAATCCTATTCAGCTACCTAACACTCTTTATCAAGGCGTGTACTGCCATGAAATTAGTGGGCGCATACGTAAAAGTCAATCCACAAGTATAGAATTCTCGGTTACATTGAACTTAACTGTCTTAGACAATATTGTGCTCTGAAAAGTATATAGTTTAATTGCACAGTTTTTTTTTCCTTTATGGATATCAGCATCACTAGATGATCTATAATTGTTAAGTCGATTCGTCCTGATAGCTAAGTTTATAATTCATTGCTATCGTAGACTTTGATTTGCTTATTTATTTTCTTATTACTATTGACAATCGTTTTGGTCGAACACTTTTACCAAGTGATTCATTCCTTCTGTTTGGGTGCGTAGACAAGATATACGTTAACGCACCTGAATACCATATCTCCAGAAAATTTCTAGTATATTCATGGAATTGGAATGCTATCTCAATTAAATCTACGCGCATGATTTTTTAAGTGAACTGGAACGAAGAATGCATTACGTCTAAACCATCTGGCTCAAGAAATAGCACCAACAAAGAATCCTCTTGTAAAACAAATCTCTTCTATAATTTTTACATAAATTTCAGAAACTGTTATACGTATTGGGTTGGATATTGTTAACTTCTACATATTTCTTAAACACTAGTTGGTAGAATTTACGATATTTTATCCCTCATGTCAATCTATAAATACAAATTATGTTGAAAACATTTGTGAAACCGGAACTGCACAAACCAAAGAAGAATCATAAGAAATTACAAGAGAACTACCATTTATGTCAGTCAACAATCAATAGATATTTCAACAGATTGTTACTCCTTCAGCCAATTATATTATATATCGATTTATCAGAGTTAGAAACCAGAAAGAATATAAATCCTAAGGAAAATAAATAAAGTCAAAAAGGCATTCATTAACGAACAATGTCGAAAGAACACATAAGGAAATACTAGGACGTTGCTTATACTTGAAATTGGTTCAAAAGACTCTACCCGATGTTACTAAACAGTTATATTGAGGTGTTATTGTATCCTACAGTTCTTAAAACACCATTCTCACCCAGTCGCTAAGACCTCACCTTCGACCCTATGACCTAAAAGAGTAAACTACTTCACTAGAGCTTTTTCAGTTAGAAATAGTTTACTTCCATGTGATAAACCAACCTCTTCCACATTCTGAAAAATCACCCCAAATTACATTTATGTTAATAAATACATATTAACTTTTACTTGATTAAAAGGTACAGCACCTATCCACTTACTACCTCTTCCCCCCTCTTCTACCTAAAGTAAATAATTATGTTTGACTTCCTTAATTAAGTAATTTCTCTCGTAACGATATGATAAGACTTACATTCATGTATAATGTTTAGTAGAACAAAATTTATTGATATGCACTGTACTTTAATGTTTATTTATGTTAAGATGAAATTTATTTCAGTAGGTAATTATTTGGCAACCTGCTGGTTACTTTATAAAATCTATTGCTTATTGTTATACATAGCTAAGTAAGATTGGATTTGGGGTGGGCAATGAAGAGTATATCTGATAAACATTTATGTTTTACGATTGTTATTATCATTAGTTCAATGGATTATGCTTATTTATGAAAATAAGTATACTTGTAGTCTTGTTAATTCAAATGAAAAGTATAAAACATAGAAACAGTATGTCACTAATAATGCAAGAATTTGTACCAGAATAATTAAAATATTTGAACAAAATAAAACAAAAGCATGAGTTCTACAACTACTAAATTAAACTACTGAAATCTGTATGAATGTGTTGTTTACATTAAAATGAAGTTATGATGTGGTTAAACTTAACAAACAGTGACTTGTCTTTCGTTATGTTATCAAACAATGTGAAACCAAGTTAGGAAGTATT
Organism: Schistosoma mekongi; assembly: GCA_034768735.1. Taxonomy (NCBI): domain Eukaryota; kingdom Metazoa; phylum Platyhelminthes; class Trematoda; order Strigeidida; family Schistosomatidae; genus Schistosoma; species Schistosoma mekongi. The sequence continues at coordinate 26,644,078 of CM068309.1, read as the reverse complement.
AGGATGAACTTGTATATTCCTGTTGATTTGTTATAGACTGAGGCTGGTCAGTCACTGTTGCCACATGTGCATCCTGAGCGAATTGCCTTGATATACCGAATTATTCACAGGTATTATTTAAGTTGGATGGTGACTGACAAGCCGAATTCAGGACGCACGTTTCGTCCTATTTGGGACTCATCGGCTGGATGTACCTGCATCCCAATGTTGATGTTCACAATGCGCCTGTTGCACAAGTGTGACTATCTGAACTCGGTAGTCTAGAGGTGAACGCGGTGGAGTTCGACACGAAACGGACTGAGTTCGAACCCCATTGTGAACATCAACATTGGGATGCAGGTACATCCAGCCGATGAGTCCCAAATAGGACGAAACGTGCGTCCTGAATTCCACTTGCCAGTCACAATCTAATTTAAACAACCTAGGAAGGTTGAATACTGTGAGACTGAAAACTAAAAAATTCTTACAAACGAAAATTTTTTTATATTATTTAGTTAAATTTTGCTCTGGTAGATTTTTGAAGTGGTTAGTTAAGGTAAGAAGCTTTAGCTAACATTTTTATCGGTGCTTATTTCAAGTCGAAGTTGTATATTATAAATGTAACTTTATTTTATTATATATTATTAATAGTCTGTTAGATAATAAGTGACACAAAACATCACCTATGTTAATCACCGGCATTGTAACACAGTTTCATATAATGTCTACAAGTTATTTCGATTTAATTATTAAGAAATTTAAAAAGTACAGCTACTATAATTCGTATATTTCCCTCCCCTCACGATTGTCTACCTTATGAAGTAATAGTTGGTAGTTACTTGACAGTCCGTATATGAGGCAAATATGAATGACAGCTAGTTATTGTCTGAAAACGTCTTTATAAATATCTCCGATAATTCATAAATTAATTAATTATAATTTGGTGATTTTGTTGACATTTTGCTTATTCTAAGCTGTAATTACTTTTGTTGGAATCACATGTATGAAGCTAAACAAAGCGAGAAATATTAATATTACTAGTATATTCTTGATTCAAACAGTTACATCTTTTTTCAGTAAGATTGAATTGTGACTATGGATGAGGACAGAAATGCAAGTTCCACCTTATTTAGGACTCAGAAGCCAAATGTACTTGGATCCCAGTATGCATGAACACACATCAGAAGTCAAAACTACTACCTACCGCTTCAAATTTAAATAAATAATCCACATAAATAGTTTAATGGGTATAATGTTACTTGTGAAAATTTAAATTCATTGTATGTCAACATTAAAGGCTCTAATTAGTAACTCGTAGGCCTTTGAAGTTAAAGGTATTCAATTTGTATCTCATTCTGAATATCAACATACATATGTAGGCACATTCAACCGAGGTAAAATCAAAAGAGACGATAAGCACTTGATTACTTCTACTTCTACCTGAGATTAACGTATAATAAAACTTGTCACTACATTCACAATCGAGGTGATTCTTTCTAAATTCCTATAAGCCGATAGACATAGATCAAATTCAATACTTAGTCTTAACAATAGAAAAACGCAAACCCCTTTAAAGTGATACTTTTGATGGCATATCTAAAATAGGTGATAACTATGCCAAGTATCATACACTAGATACTTTAGCTTTTTTAAAGCATCTTCAGTTCATAGTAAAACTTTTCTTCAAAGATAAGTAACTAATCATACTAAACAACTTGTCATTTGAATTTCTCTATTTCATGACAAATAAAATACATAACTATGGTTCTAAATTGCATAATTGTGTAGGATTCGTTTACATCACTTTATTGTATTGCCTTTCCTCTTTTAATTCAAATCATATACAAATAAACGTATGCCAAAATGATTCATTGTCAGATATATCTAGTCCTTCTTATTTCGCTTCTATTACATACATTATATACTAAACCTGTTCAGTATAAGGATTTATCTAAATGTTATCTGTGCACACATATACACAGGTCAAAGAAACAAGTTGTCTATCAGTGCGTATCCAAACGATAGTGACTTCAAAGTGAATAAGCCTAAGATACTTAAAAGACAGCTAAATAGTAAAAGGAGAGGAATATATATATATATATATATATATATATATATATATATATATATAATTGTCTGTATTAAAGATTACGTGTTGGAGTCATAACTGATTGGCAGTGATTTCAAATTTAATTGTGACAAACAACAGTTTGATGTATGTACATCTAGTTAACGAATCTCGAACAGAATGAGATTCATATCTAACTACAAAAGAAATATAATAAAACTTGTTACTAAAGACAATATTGAGTTAATCCACTCATAATGTACATACACTAATTTCAGTCGTTAACATTAACAAGGAAATTCAAAAGCTTGCATATATGAAATGGAAACTTTAGTCATATTTTAATGCTTTCAAAGACTATAAAATCACTAAATGATTAAAGTAATTGATTAAATAATTTGGTCTTGGAGCTGTTCCCCCCCGAAATCCCAACAAAATAGAAGAGAAAGGAGGGGGTAATACTGGTCAAATAAACTGAATATACTACTAGGAGCATTAAATTATTATTTTTATATGGCACATTTATCTAACAATTTCTGATGATAAACTACTTATCAGCCAAAAATAAATAAGTTTACGATGACCGCTATGCGTGTTTTTTTTATAGTATTTCCGATCATTTTCCCATTCATTTAATGCTATATTTCTACGTAATATAGTGTAATTTTATATAAAGATTCCATTTCAAGTTATAACATTGACTATTTTTACGAATTTCTTCTGACAATCATACACTCATAGCAGAGAGCTTTGGATAACTTCAAAGGTTTAATATGAACACTGCACTCTAATATACACTCTAATATGTACTTAAAAGATAAATCACTGAAAATACTTAGTGAATATTACAAACACTGCGGACAACCTTAGCCCTCATTATAAATCGACAGGTTGCCAGAAATACCTGCGCTTACATATGTGGAACAAATTACTATATTGACTCTCGCAAACCGTGTTAACCGATGTGTGCTCTATAAATGTTAGAGCCATAATGTGAATATTGCTATTATTTTAGGCTACTTTGATTTAGCAACTGTATGGTCAATTTAAAGATGAAAGAGGTTCCTTTTTAATTATATATATATATATATATATATATATATATATATATATGATAGCACTTACACGTATATTCACCGGTGGTTAATAGGTAAACTGAAATGGGTATCATTAGAATCGTTCAATATTTTGTAGAAAATCATACTTATTTGTTTCTAAAGTGACTTATTAAATTGAAGAGATGTTAACTGTAGATAAAGTGTAAAACAAAACATCAACTTATTACTAACTTACATTCCTAGTGTCTGAATGACTATTAAATATGACTAGTGTAGTATTTTTATTGCTGTTCTAGGATAATGGTTATCCGTAATGTTTTCAATGTTTAGCAAATGTGTTAAGTCTATCGCTTTCTGTCATTTAGTGTATGATTGTTACGTAGTATAGTTCAAACTTTTAAGTAATTTTTATTCCAGGCATTTTGCGTCATTCAACGCTGACTTCCGTAGACATGTCAGAGTAGCATAGCTATGCATATTGAAAGTTAAACCTTGAAATGAAATGTTTAGTGTGAATTACACACGCTCTTATTGAAAATTGAAAATGTTATAGACAAATTCTGCCCATTTTACTATTTTATATTTATAAACTTTTGATATTCGACTATTAGTGACTAATCTAATCAACTTAGTAAGTAACATTATAAAAGGTCAGTAAAGTTAGAACAGTATCTGTCTTTATCAAATACTTATACAGGAAATTATTTCTAAATGTCATTCTAATATGAATATTTGTTTGGCTTATTTTCTTCTTATTTGTAGTTCCTCATGATGTTTCAGGACCTAATACAAAATCGCCTTCACCTAAACAATGTGATGATGTATTGGCTGAAAGCTTACCAAGAATTGATACAGCTCGTTTAACGAATGACCCATTCCTAGGTACAGTAGCTGGTCGTTTAGCTCAAGAAATACATGATGAATTTCTTGTTTGCAAAATATGCTTTGATAGTTACACAAATCCGAAATGCCTTGCATGTTTACATACATTCTGTGCAAAATGTATTGAAAAGCATATATCAGCTGAAGTCACTTATAATAAATATACAGATTACCGTGATTTCACTTGCCCTTTATGCCGTAAACGTACACAACTTCCACTTGGTGGTGTTAAACGTCTACCCGATAATTTTCTAATTTCTGGTTTAACCGATTTGGTACTACGACAAAGAGCATCATCAAATGGTTCATCAACGGCGACAATTGTTGGTAGTCCAAATACTTGTAGAATTAATAGTGGAATAGGTGATAGACAAGTATCAGTGACAGTTAACGAAAGTATTGATTCATTGCATCAACTACCAAATTTAGAAAGAAAACCATTACGTTATGGTGAATGTGAGATTTGTTCACAAGTAAGTCGAAGTGATAGGGGACATTCAAGTGAACCACTGAATAAAATTAATTCATCAGAAATAAACAGCTTAACTAATGATATTAATAATTATAATAGTAATAATCAACAACGTGCTAGTTCAGCCAATCTAAATATTTCACCGAAAGCAACATCAAAATGTTTGGATTGCAATAAACTTTTATGCGATGAATGTGTTCAACGACATCGCAACACAAAAGTTACTAAAGATCATGCAACATTTGAATTGCAATCACATAGTGATATTGAATGTAAAGATCATCCAGGTGAGACTGTACGATTTTACTGTGAAGCATGCTCAACGTGTATCTGTGTATTGTGCACATTTAATGCGCATCGTGAACATGAAGTAACAAGTTTTGGTGAAGCTGTTACAAAAATACGACACGAAATAAGTCGAAATTTAGATATTGCGTCTCAACGTATTGGTAAAGTTCAATCACAATTACATAATGTACGTGAAGCTGCAAATATAATACATAGAATTGAACAAAGAATTCATGATACAGTAGAACATTTTATAGAAGAAGTAAGTTAGTTTATAAATTTTTAAATATTCTTTATTTTTTAAAACAATGATATTTCCTTGTTTAACAAAACTTTAGTGCTCGTTCGCATGAAAGACTATTTTTATAGTAAACGCATTCAAAATTCCGTTGGCATCATCGGCTCCTTCATGATTGTAAGCACTCCATGACGACAGGTGTTAACTATCACTCAATATGAATCAAATAGGAACTCATGCTATCTATCTTAAATGTATATTGTCTGGTTTACCGAATCCCCTGTAGATCATATTAACTAATGTGTATTTAGGACGAAATAATCTGATAATTAGCGTGTAACACAGTTTATACATGAAAACAGTGAAATAGTAGAAAGACGCTAACTGCAGTGCCTTTTGCAACGAGGCTTGAATCTTAGATTAGTAAACAAAATTTCTGAACGTTTATAACAATCAATGAACCTAGGAATTGTTTTAGCACTTAATATATAAGACAGAGATTTGAACAAACATTTTATCTCATGTCAGTTAAAATGATATATTACAATACTTATTATATGGAGATTTTTGTATCTTCCATTAATGTTATTATGAACTGGAACTGACCATTTACTATTACCGTACGTGCATTCTAAATGGAAGCTTAGAAGTTCCAAATGGAACGAAACACACGTCCTGGATTCCATTTTGTAGTCACAAAGTAATTTTAATTATAAACGTACTTAGTAATTTCTTATTTTCAAACACTCCTTAAAAACTACTATTCCACTCCCTAACACTTAATCAGTGGATATATGCTATGATCAGATGATTTGTTAATTGTAGTTTCATTTTGTGTACAATTATTAATGTATTCAACTGTTGTTTAATCAACAGATTTATGAGTTTTGTATCAGTACCATTTAAATAGGTAGAACTTGTATTATGAATTCGTATTGGTTACTAAGAAAAGATTTTAAACTTTTACCTACTGAATTGGTTGAAATATGCATTACGTTTGCAGAACCACTGCCTACCTTGACTTGTGATGTTGGGTGAAGTAGATGTGTGTCGATGAAAAGGTAGGAGCAACTAAATGAAAATGTATTTATGGTTCATAAAATTAGTGGCTGCTGATTCGAGCCATATTGGTAGGTGTAAAATATTTAGTTGAAGCCTATTTAATAACCACTATCAATACTTAGTAACATACAGTGATATGTCTTAGAATCAGTTATATCAGTGCAAATACGTTCTAGTATTCCTTCATATATACCTTTATTCGCCTATTGAATTATATATACCATTTACATTTATACTTATTAACAGAACTATTGATATTACGATCATCACACTTGTTACAATAACATAGGCTAACTCAGACTTGTATCAACCACTGAATGACGCAACAAACAATGATTCTAGATAAGTTAGTGGTCATTCAACTTTCTTTGTTCCTATTTAAATATGCTTGAAATGAAAAAAGAATGTTTATCTCACATAAGTACAAAAAACCATACATATAAACATTGGCTTTGAAATTATATAAATCATAAGAGAAGAAATAAATCAAATACACCCTTTTTTATACCACACCAATGATATACTGTCAAGTTAAACGTCATTTCACATGTGATCATCAAATAGCATTATATACAAAGCTTCAAGAAGGAAAAATTAAGGTAATGAACTTTCCACAGACTAAGCTATAAACATTCACTAATGCATAGAATACATACAAACTATATTAGTTAAGCATTTGTATTTAGTTATGACAATAAATAAGCCTAAGTTACCTACACACTACTACCTTACTATGAATATTTAATGAAAGGAAAAGTCGCAATTTTACTGGAATAGCACCACGGCTATCTTGTTCAATGATCACTACGACCGCTTCTATTATTCCACAGAACCTTGAAGAAGATGTATTGTAGACAAAATACCATGATAATAAACTTTGGAACAAGCAACTGTTCTGAAGTAACTTGATAGTTTTATATCTCAAGAAATTTATAAAAACCTTAAAACTAAATAGGTCATCCTTCTGTAAAAGACCCGTTTTTTATTGACTAGACGTGTTCAAATAAAACGAAAAACATGAATTGCTGTAGGGAAATTTTGTAGTTTACTTTTCAATTACCAGTATTTATTTGTTCGAAACTCCATTTTCATATTTGTTTTGTTAAACAACTCGGTTCTTTTTGTGTTCGGTCCTACCTTAATATTAATGAGACCTTAACTGATATCGACTCATGATGTAAATCTACGTTAGCAACTATAATAATTTTTAAAATTAATTGCTTGTATTTATCACACAATCATGTTAATTGGGTAGCACTGAAAACCATAGGAAATCGGGCAGCTGTTTCATCTTAGTGTTGGACTCCTCAGTGGGGCACACTTTTGATCCCACCAGGGACTTAAACCTAAAACTTTGAAGTTGGCGAACGCCTAACCCTCAGTACTACTGAGTTGTCGTTCAATGGTAAAATTTCCACCTCCATAAATTTGTGGCATAGCTCATCGATCACTCATTGTAACTAGTGGTAACTATCGTATTTAAGTAAGTATGTAAGCATTTATGCTTAACTGTGTACATCATTTACCATTAACTGACAACAAACAGACAATATTCTTCTCAATAATGAAACCTAAAAAAATAAGAACAAGATGTTGCACAAAATAAGACAAATCGACTTTATTACGCTTGGTTATTATCAGCTGCTTACTAGCTGCAATATAAGCAAAGTTTGACATAGTAATTGAAGTAAATTCGGTTTAAATTGTATTCTCATAAATGTCTAAGGAACAGGTAAACATTTGTAAAGTACTTAAGAAGTAGTGGTTGTCTTAAATATTAATGGATAAGTGCCAAAAAGTACAGATCAAAAAATAGGTGGAATCTGCTTTTTTTCACCTAGACTTTTTAAAAGGTGAAAATTAAGCACCAAATTAACAGGAATATGAAATTCCCAGCCAAGATTAATTCTGTACACAAGACAACATACTCACTTAAACAATCTACGGTTTACAAGTAAACTTTACATGTTACCACCACTTACTTCCCACAGCCATAACAATTATAAAACATAAAATGCCTTGCCCTCAATTTTATGAATGTGTTCCAAAAAGCTAACTTGAAAAATATTAAAACATTCCACAATGAGATTTACAGGCATTTCAGAGATACGCGACATCAAGCAATTACACTTAAACTTTCAGAAGTGCTTAATCCACAAACATCTAATTTTCCAAAGTTCACCAACTACTTCTTTTGAAAACCTTCCGAAAGAAACGACTGTCAGACCTTCTTTATCTTAGTGATTTTTCATCATTTCATCAATTTTCTCCAAATCCAACTCATTTTATCATATAAATGAATGGTTTTGTTTCTAATTCATGATTCGAATATACTTTAGATCATTCTCGGTTGTCTTTGACTTTTAATTGGTTACTTCGTTACACAATCCTTACAGCTTAATGATCATATGTCATTAGCTTAGTAGATATTCTAGAATTTTCTTCTACGACATAATGTTCATGATTTCTGCTCTTCTCGAATGTTTCTTAGATAATGCCTATTTTGTTTAATTTCCAACTTACTTGATTCATTGTAAGTGACTGATGAGAATCAAACAAAATGAAATGAACCCATTACCTCCTGCGTAAATTATCGCTCGAACACATCTCGAGGTATCAAACGAAACGATATACATAGCACGAGTTACACTCTTCAATAATTGTGTGGTCATGAAACTTTTGATCTTTGTTATTTAGTTTAGTAGATCATTCTGTGCTTTATTTCCTAATTTTTATTCTTCTTTGTGTAAAATATAAATATTCTGTTATACTGAATGTCTAAACAAAAAACTGACAACCTTTTCGATTTGTTTACTAATTAAACTATAAACATCATTATGCATTCACACTAAACTTCAATTGTATGCCCATGGACAGTACAGAGTGTCTATAGTATAACATGTCCTATAGTGTACACAACATGATTTTAATTTACGATTAAAAACATTCTGAAATGCATTTTTTTATCTTCCTTTAAATTACTTTCAATGTAAATTACCTAACACAAAGTGATTAAGTTTAGTTCGAAGCTAAACTCTTTGATTACATTTATGCTTACACTTGGTTCTTTACCAACCTGTAAATTATTAATTTGAAAATTAGCCGGTAACATCAATTATGTCGTTGATTATAACTTCTGTCCAGTCTCTATAATCATGTTGTTTATTTTTGGTATGTATGAGATTTTGTTTAAATTTTATGAAACTGATTAATTGCTTAAGTAGTTAGTTAAATAGAAAGATAAACTAAAGTTTGAATACAGTAATTTGATGTAGAAAATATGATTCACCCAATTGTAAATTTATTGTTTGAATTCCATTAGAAATGTTAAGCTATGTGAACTATTAGATACGATTTGGTTACATTAATTAACCATTGAATAATAAGTAAACTATAATACTTATGGTGACATTCAAACTATCAATAGTTACCAGCGTATTATCATTATTTCAAACGTTAGAATGTCTATCATTGATATAAATTTGTTTGAACATCGTAGTATACTATGTAATTACAGTAAATAAAAGCTATTAAATGAACACATTAAGTTATCAGTTTGTAGCATATTTTGAGATTACTTGTTATGTCAAGTGTGAGTAAAATCATTTAATCAACTCTTATTTTTAGCAGACACTGGATGGGTAACCTAATTTGAACACAACGTCGGCATAGATTATCAGTAATGTTACACATAACATCACTAATACAAGGTAACCTGACTTTTTGAAACCAGGTTGGCAAGCTCATGAAAAGTTGAGAATGGTGAAGAACGAATTCGAATGTATACTAGAGAGGGGAATCACACACCCATAAAGTAGTTCATGGTCTCTAACATAGCAGCGATGATGATTTAGCTATGGTATAACGCCAAACCAAAGTTGACTGTTAAACTTTACTACACACATGGTTTACCGGATTCATATACAAAGTTGACTCGCAAAGATATATCAAATCGATTTTTACTCAGGTGAATGATAAATAAGAAACTTCTAACTACTACCTGTGTCCCACGTACACAGTATGAATTATTGAGTTAGAATAATGTAAGTGGTTTATAAAGATATAGGGGCATATTAATAATATATGATAATATAGGGAACGATAATCAATAAAGACGTGGCTTGTAAATACAATAAATGCACGAATAATAGGGAAATAAACGAGCAGCGATATAATGATGATAGTTATCACTTCAGATTGAAGGTAGCTAAATAGTTATTACTTCAAGAGAAAATCATATAAATAATGATAAACGAAATAAAAACAATGAGTTGCTTATTAACAAACAATTAGTGGTGTAATACAATAGATCACGAACTGACTAAAGTCATGAATTTAAAACAGTTGTTGCTAACTAAACCATCTGGAAATTAAGCTCTCTCCATGAAACCTGAATCTAGTGTATTTTGTGCAGAGGTAGAATGATGGATTTTCGCTGTTAAGTAACATATCAGGACAAAACAGTTGCCCAGTTCATCCTGATTTCCATTGGTTGTTTAACTAAAGGCTCTCTGTGATATAAAATTTGAAATGCCGGAAAACTCTTTCACAAACTAATTTACTTAATGAGGTCAGTAATTCAGTCTCATATGTTTTACATTTTTTGTCACTTCCCGATAAAAGTGAGTAAGATAATAATCACATCATTTTTTCATAGTAAAGCATTTATTAACTTTGTCTATGAACATTTATGGATCTAGTTACTTGTTAGTCATTCTAACACATTCAAAACTCAGTGATTTCAAACGCTTCAAATTCCGTTGTCAGTAAGTGCTGTGGAAAACGGTTAATTTGAATTTGATGTCTCGTATTGACAACCATTGGAAAATTGGAAACACTGGACAGATACTTTGTCCTAGCATAAGTCTCCTAATCTGTGTGCATCCACAACCCAACCAGGGAATCGAGCTCAGACCTTATTAAGATGAACATTTGTCAAAAAATCATTAGATTTAAAATCATTTTTATTACGCATTGAGATCAATTTAAAAACTATTAAACACGTTAATGTACACGACGCTTGTTTTGACCCACGATTGGACCCTAAACATCTGGGGTTTGTAGTAATAACACTATAAGTAGACCACTCAATCGAAATTTCCTTTCTGTTGTCTTCTTCACTTGATCCGAAACCTTCGGCCTATGTCTGCATATATCAAGCAACTCTTATTAATTTCTACGATTTTCTCTAGCTTCAAGCTTCAATCAATTGGCAAGAAAGATAATCAAATTAATCAAGGTGTTATTAAGACTATGAATTGACACTTAAATATATATTGGTTATTTGTATATAATACATCATAAATAAAAAAAGCTAGAAACTGTTGTAAGTTGTGATATCATAAGTACAAAACAGATTCTCTTCTACTTTCAAATGTAAAATAATGCAAATGTAGATAACTGGAGAAACGATGCCTTATGTATAAAACAGTACAAGAATAATGTTACTAGTTACTTAATAAATAAGCAACAGGAGACGTGTACATTTAATAATATAGTGAAGAATAATTCTTAAACCTCTTCCTTATTCCACCCACTTATACCTCTTAGAATTGACTAAACGTTTGTAATGTGTGAACTATCAATCTAAACATAAAAAGTCAACTGCAGTCTAAACAACTTAACGATAATGTATCAAACTATAGAACTAGGTCATTTTGATTTACATTATACATAGAGTATCATGTTTTTCAAGAAAGTTTATACAACTTGTTGATATGCATTAGCTAGATGAAGAAGGATTTTCTACTAACAACTAATTATAATCAAAAGATTTTGTTTATTTGTACCTCAAAAGTAGGTTTATACAAGTTAAAGTATACTAAACATTATCTACTACATTTAATGATTGAAAATTAAGAAATTTGTCTTAAACAAGTTCAATACACTAATAAAAATTGTTTTACAGCAGATAATTACATTCAATTTGATGTTTTGTTCTCTATTCAAGCATAAATGTAGCAACGTCTTTTTTAAGGATTTTTCTTTTCTCCTCCCCCCTCCCCCTCCTTATTTCATTAATGTACATGCCATTATATGTAGTTTATGACAATTTTTTTTAGACGAATAGAAATGTACTACTTATATCAGGTGATTTTGAAATAAAATCTTTCTTAATTGCAATTAGTTCAGAGTAACTAATGATCTATGTGAACTTGCAAAATGTTCATTGCATTCTACATATCACGAATCCCTTTAAATTAATTAATGAAGTTCAAATGGTTGAAATAATTTATGAAGGTTGTGAACGTCAGAAATCAGCTGATCAAGTAGACTGACGTGAGAACGGATAAGAACACGTTAAGTTCGTCGTTTAATTACTTTACTTTTTCCTTCGAATTATATGGTATAGACGTTACTCAACATATCATTGCAATTACTAAAACAAAGTAAAGTTAGATAATTATTTAGGAATATTTTGTTTCCACGAGTCCATCGTGAAAGATGTTTATCTGTGTACCAACTGCTTCTCATTTACTCAAAAATACCAAGTGAGCAAGTAGTGGATGACGAAATATTTGTTATGTCAGATACAGTAGGTACATGTTTGATTCGGGTTGATTAGACCAATTGTTATATAAAACTTTATACGAGTGCCATCTGCACACCGGAGTATTCTCAATAATAATTAACTGATGTTTGCATTTTTATTTACTTCATACAACTAGTTCTTTTAACAAATTTTACCTTAGCGTGAACAACAATAGATGAAGGACATAATGAATACATTCTATTCCCAAGACTATCTTGTCTGCTACATAAAAGAAAATACATTATTATTTTGACATAATTTGGAATTTAATAGATTGAATTGTCTATCGATAAAGAATTGACTACCATTAAATTTGGATTACAACTTGCGAATGGGATCTAGGATGCGCGCCTTGTCCGTTTTTGGAATTTGAATTCAGTTCATTCGTAGTGATGTCCACTGAATTAAGTAATAAGCTACTTAATCTAAACAGTTACATATGTGTAACGAGTATATATATATATATATATATATATATAATTTGAAAGTATTTCCAACTTCCTAATGATGTTAGTATGGTCTGAAATTTATGACACTCCGTTGCTATTTGCGCATCCTGAGCGAAGTCTCTCGATAGAGTAGTAATTTACGAGTATGAATAAAGTAGGAATGTGTCTAGTAAGTGGGAATCGGGATATGTATTTTATCCTATCATTTATGCAGTAAGACATTCTGTTTAAATACCCAAACGACAACAGAGAATAGTCAATTTCAGTGTATAATAACATCAACGAGGAAGTGCATATATATAAACTAAAGAATGAACTGCTTAGAAAGTAAATAAAGTTTCAATAAGAATTTATAAGTAATTAGATATTAAAGATGACTTCATTATATGGAAAACAATGTGTTAATTAAACTGATTAGCTTATGAATAAAATTAATTAAAGCATAAAAATAAAAAAAAAACAGGTATAAAATCATTTATAGGCTGACTACTAACTCTCTTAATAATGTAAGACCGAAATATTTATTGATAAAATTGTATTCACTTTATGTACAATATTTATCAGGTAACATATTACCAGACTACAAAAACACCTCAAATTCATGAGATAATTTCTTCGTAATACCTTTAGTAAGATGTATAGATGTTCATCTCTTCATTCTTCTAATCGACATGATATTCATAAAGAGGTGATAAGTGATGTCTATTTATCTACCTTTATTTGTATTATTCATGATTACATCATGTATAGTGGAACCAATTTGATTTTTCATGTTTACTAGTAATCTACAAATTTTTTTTTAAAACTCTCTTTAATCATGAATTAATTCCATTTATAATTTCATCACATGTAAACCTTAATAGAATAAAAAAATTAAAAGAACCTTTTTCACTTCATCATCAAATAATAAACATTTAGATGAGAATAAAAAAAAAAACATAAAATAAAGTAAATTTATTTCAATTTATGTTTTATCAATAGTTTCTAGTTGATTAATCATAATGACTATAATGAAATATTCAATGAATTTCTATAAGTTGGATTGTGACTGGTAAGTGGAATCCAGGATGCGCGTTTCCCAGTCTGAACATCAACATTGGGATGCAGATACATCCAGCCGATAAGTCCCAAATAGGACGAAACACGCGTCCTGGATTCCACTTGCCAGTCACAATCCAACTTATATAATACTTGTGAAAAATTCGCTATATCGAGGCAATTCGTTCAGGATGCACATATAGCAACAATGACTGGCCAACTTCAGTCTATAACAAATCAACGGGAATATACAAGTTTATCTTAATACCAATGAATTTCTGTTTTAAAAATGATGAACATCTAAGTAAAATAGAATACAATCAACATGTAGTTGCTTAAATCATGCTATTAGGAATGAAAAATTAATTAAGTGATGTATTACTGAACTATTGAAATGTGTTTAAATTCTAATTCAAGGAAATTCTTATTACTTGACTACATACTAGATAACTAAAGCTTAACAATACCAGTTATTGCTGATTTCTTTAATGAATGAATAGGAATGTAGATTATATTTCTGATATGGGGTACTTGTTATTTTATGACCAACTCAAACATTAAGAACATCACATGAATGACTATTAAAATGAGAAAAAACAAAAAGATTACTTAGAAATATTTTTCAGAAACAGTTCATTAAGATTGTTAGCATTATTACAAATTGACACATTAATATAAGTTTTACGTTCAATAACAATCAAGTCAGCCTGTTAAACTATACATAAACAGAAAGATTAATGTGAAGGATTTGTAGTTTTAAGTTAATTGTTGTATCATTGAAGTAATCATTGTTTTTTTCGTTTTAACTGAACTTCTTTGTATTAAATCCATGTAATCAAATCTGACTCGCATTATACAATGTCTGAAAATAGTCCATAGGAAACTCTGCTTGACTAAAGTTTTATATTAATTAGTACTGAACAATATTAAATCTTCAATCATGAAAGGATTGGTGCTTCCAGTGAGGTTCGGACCAGAGTTACCCAACTTCTTAGTCTACAAGTGTTTTAATCTAGGTATTTTGGCAGCAGCTGACGGCCTATAAGACTAAGTAAATTACATTTTTTAGTCATTGAGAAATTATTAATGTCACTCTTGTTGACTCATCAGTGTCTGCGAGAAGATTATCGATCAAGTTACAATGTATTTGTAGAATGCATATAATTTTAGTAGTAATAATGGTAGCAGTAGTAGTAGTAGTAGCGTATGAGATTGTTTTGTATACCGTGATAGTAGAGACGGAAGCAGCCAATCTGTAGGTTAGACCCAAGATATATAATTGATTATCAAAATGCCAATGTCACATGATTATCATGATTTATATGTACGAATTACTAGAGATAATCATAGTATTTATTTAAACGGGTTAGATTCCAACATGACAAATCCCTGAATCTAGGTTTTGATCAACGGAACTCCATTACAATGGTCATTATCCAGCGACTAATGATTACGATTTTAAGTTGTTTTGAAGGAGTTACTTCTTCTAAAGTTTCAATAAGAAATATATTCTTGTAATACTAATAAGTACTTAGTGTTTGCTAAATACCTATCTCTAACATTCAAGGATAGATTCACCTTGAAATTTCGATAATTATCTTTATTTATTCTCTTAAATGCATACAATTTAGTGAAAGTGGGCACCGAAAATAGATTTTCCACACAATTAGTAAAGATCTGATACTTCATGATTTCGAAATCGTCGTGATCATATCTGCTCTGGGATACTGCCAAACGACCAAATGGAATCAAGTAATTTCTCGGGTGACTACTACTGTATCTTTTGATCGAAAGATCTAGTTCAAAATCGGTGGAAAATTAACAGAAGGCTATGTCTCATGGTGACAGGTAATAAAAGCCTGTTAACAGGCTCGTTCACAAAGTAACCTGAATCTCATATATATACCACTGGTTTGAAAACAAAGCTTTCCAATCTTTCCTCCTTCAAAGTGCACTATTCTTATCCACCATCTTGATTTAGAGCTGAACGTTAACTTTCATCCAAAAGACAAAACAACCTTGATACACAATCTGTTTTTTAAGATTTAAAGTTTTTGTTGTGCGCTGTAAATTCTTACCACTTTTGCCTTTTTTTGGTAGATTTTGATAAAAAGTAAGTGATTTCATCTGTTATTCAATCATTAGTTAGTCACTTATTACTAAGCAAATTATTTATTTGTTATGAGATAATATACATAGTTTTTTTTTATTGTTTGAATAAAAAGTTAAATGTTAACGAATTTACATTGTATATAAGTGCATAATGTTATCTAAAATATTTTCATATGTTTAACAGGTGTACTGTATTCAGCATTCACATTCCTCTAAACATTCATTTAATAAATGATTACTACCTATTGCAGTGTAATTAAAGATTTCATTTTCAAGCAATAACACATTCGTTCTTTATCCAGCCTATCAGGTAGCATAACTATAATATCATACTAAATCACTTCATATGGTTACAATGAAATAATCAATGAAAATTGCATTAGAATACTCAGTAGTTGCTTATTAATTGAAAGGAATGATCAGAAATGCTGGATACAGCGTACATAGTGAAAGCTGACAATGTTGAATACAACTCCAGCTGATACTTTATCTGTGTAATGTTTGTTTTGGTTAATTTAACAAATTTATACAAATACCAGCAAAATGAAGTATGAATGAAGTACTTTAATCTTTCCGAAGATCTTATCTTGTGGAACATATTAAGAAGTTACAATGAGCAAAATGTTAAAATACAGATAATTCAATTTTATACTCTTATCAAAGTTACATAAATAGGAAGTTTATAGTAATGTGTGTATGCAATGGATTATTTAGATAGTGATAATTTATTACTTTAAATTACTTCAGTAGTATAAATAATCAAAACATTATTTTTATACTTTCAAACTACCATAAAGTGGTAGAAATTTGTACTTTAGAAAATCTCTTTTATTTTAAAACAAAATAAAATAATTTCTTTCAGTCAGAAATAGGGATTACTTAGTAATGCAAACGACATTGGTTGGGTATTTCTTACGGTTATGGAATTTCTACCAGCAAATTCAGATCACGAAGCAAGCAATTAACGTTTTGCCTACACAGTAGGCATCGAATTGTTTACAGCATTAACTTCAGTTGTTTACATTCGTCACAGAACAACGTTAGTTTATTACCACTGAAATCGGAGAGCACTGGATGGCCTTTTTATTCCTGTGTGGTACTCCTCAGCAAGGTGCTCTCTTGATTCTCCTAGAGGACCGGAAGTGAGGCCTTCAGGTCCTATGATGAACGCTTAAAAACTTGTACTACCCAAACAGTATCCAGTAGCATAGACTGCTGAGAAGTTCCATCCCTGAACAAAGCAGCTATCCAGTTCTCCCTAGTTTTTGGTGGTACTCAAATAAGAGTAATTTGGGACGAATACAAAAACTGAACTTCATACTTGTTTTTACATAACCACCTCAGTTAATTAATTAACTATAGCCATTTCGTCATACTGATTGTCACATAATTTAATTGTCGCAAAAATGTTTCACAGCTGATATGATTAAGCTTCATCTTTTACATCTGTTTACTAGGATTTAAGAAACCACTACAAGTAGTAACTAGCAGCCACATGAATGGCATTTACGTTATAACCACGGTGAGCAAAACATCACGTCATTACAACACTACAGACTAAGTAGTTTATAGTTACAGCTTCAGCATGTAATGAAATTATAAAATACACCTTCAAGAAAACACGATTGGAACACCAAAGCTAGTAAATTTAATTTCATGAGTTCCCTACTGATAGTACACTATATATGAATTACTATACATAAGTTGGTAACTTCATACTTACTAAAATACTGTTTTATGAGTTGAATGTTAACGATTTATGCTTTGTAATAATATCTGATGATCCCTAAATTGATCTGTAAACGTCATGAATCTCCTGCATATAGACTTCAAAAATCGAGATGTAACAGCTGCATAATTCTTCCTAATTTTCATTAGTTTCATTAATTAGATTATGTTTTCTAGAAAGGTTCTAAATTCTTCTCATAACAAGTTAGTTGATGTCAGGCAAACTTTAAATATCACAAACGGTTTGATATCTGCCATCCTTTAATCTAATAAATTATTAGTAATTGACTTCTTACTTGAGAATGGAATACTTTGTTTATCATGAGTCTCTTGGTTGATTCAAGAATCACAAGTAGACATCTATAGCCTATTCTCAAAGAAGTAAACAGAATCAATTTTGTAACCACTAAAGACAATTCAATCCTAAAACGAATGTTATGTAAATCATCTGTCTGTTAACAATTAGCCCAATATCCAGAATGTTTACAGTTAATTGACTGAAGTGATGAATATGAATTTTGCATACAGTTAGTGGGCCATCGAAATGAATTTCTCTTATATGGAATAACATAATACTCTAGAAAATCTACCATCATAAGAAATGGTACATCTTAATGTATGACACATTTAGTTAAACACTTACAATGATATTCATTCTAAAGTGTCAACATAATACACATCTATAGTATTAATTATTTGTAAGAGTTTTTCATTAATCCAGCATCCCTTTCTCCACCATATAAAGTAATATATTGAACATTTCCATTTATATGCACTAATACAGTTTTCTTCTGTTGACATTATTGGACTAAATTCCACCGGTTAGCCTACTGGATGGAGTATCCCAGTGGTTACAAGTCTTTTGTGAAAGTATAGTTTGTTTAGAGAAAGAGTTCAGAAGGTTTGATATTCATTTTATTTGGCGCTCAATAACTTCATACTGGGACTCGAAACAAATAACTTTTATTTCAATCATTTTTCAACTCTCTATCAACAGAGTTACTGAGTTCTTTGAGAATATTCAACTATTAACATATAAATATATAATTTTATCACAGTTAAACAAATTGATGCTTATCTAAATTTCGTAACTCAGTGGAGAAAAAAGTACTGTCGAAGTGTGAACATTAACCATAAGATTCAAGTACATCCAGCTAACAATTTCACAAGCTGATTCATGCTCTCATTCTGGATTTATCTGCAAGCCACATTTCAATTATTACTAAACTGTATTGAGTATCTTTGTTTGTCTGCTTTAGTTTACTATCAATTTTAGAAATAACTGAAGTCTTAAAAATAAATCTGTTAAAGTATTTGCAGATGCCATACATTTATTCAATGATATTTCATTCTAAAAGTTATGAAAAGATAACCAGAATTTCATATATAATTTCATTATTTATCCATTACTTTCAGTTGTTTATCACTGATATTTAATTGTGTATTTGTGTGTGTATTCTGTGGTGCACTGATGTAATTCATGAACTTAGTGTACTGTACTTAATAAGTTATGTGACTGTGATATCGTAATCGGATATGTCCCTACATTGATAATAAAAGTTAAATTTAAAGTGACAGAAATAATTACAAATGAATATTTGGCTAGAATATGGTACAGGAGACGAGCCGAAGCTATTTTTAAATTGTCCGAGAAAAATAACCGTTATAGTCAATCAGTGACAATCTAGTAACTCAGACATCAGTTATTGTAATGTCTATATCTGGTGCCGACATGGTATAAAAGTATTAAGAGAAACTCACTTTTAACATTACAGAGCAAAGAGTATAGTCGTAAATGCAGCACACATCAGTTTCTTGGTAAACTAACGATATACGATATTAATCAATACTGTACCTAAGCCAAAACACAATCTAAACTGACATAAAATTCCTAAATTTAAATTAACCACAGCCATAACCGTAACCGTAACCCTAAACACAACCAGAGCCAATGTAAGAGAGCATGAAAGGGTATTTTCTTCCCTACAAAAATTATTAGAACACATGTTTTACATATCTCTGTGTACGAGATAAGACGTTGTTATTCTTTTAAATCATAGTCATAAAGGCTTATAGGAAGTTTGAGTAGTTTAAATGATCATGGAAATCTGGATACCATTCGTTTCTCCAAGCAGCCTGTATCTAAAGATGACAGAATTTCAGGCGATACATATTTCAGATTAAGGGGTATATTAAGGAGGGCTTATTCAATTAGTGAACCTGTCTAAAATTCTCAAACAAATTGTTCAATTAGATAATCAAATAGGACAAATACGTGCCTCATTTCATCAGCATTTCACTCCCAGCTGCATTTACTTTTCTACATATGAGTGTAAACGCACATGCATTAGAAAAATTGAAAGGTAAGTTACTATTTGCATCCCTGTGAGCATTCCCTAGAAATTTGGACAATGAGTTCAATTAACTTTCAATAATACAATCTTTTATCGTCTGCTGAATAATGCATACGATGTGCATAATTTAAAATCATTCAAAATTATCAACAAACAGACAACTAATTAACTTTTATGGAATCCGTTGCCATGAAAATCCTTAAGCCTGATTTCTGCCTCCAGAAGGACACCGTTATTAATTTTTCATTTCCTTAACAACTTCCGTTTTAAGAGTTCATTACCTGAACTGTTTTCCATAATTTTAATCATTAATTTCTTGTTTCTCACATGAATTGTATTCAATTAGAAAAATCTTTTGTTCATTGACGCTTTATAAGAGATGAGACATTCCTGTTGAGAATGTCATTTTTCTTCCACAACATTCGTTTAAGTAACTATTAGAACAATCTTTTGACACTATTATAATTATCATTTTTCATTAACCTACATTTATATTAACTCCAAATATTTTAAAATCATTTGGTAATTTACGATATGTACACTTATTTTGTTTCCAATTATGAATTAATTAGTATAATACTTGACTGATGGTTCTGATGAATCCCTAACAAGAAAGAAACAACTATTCAGTTCTCCTTAATTCTCAGTTGTATTTCATCAGTATAAATATGCTACAAATACAAACAACAATTTAAAAACTGATTTCTACCAATGCACCTCAATTCGTTTAATATAATTTCTTGTAGACTGTAAAATAGCTGAATAGAAACTGTGAAATAAGTGTATTCATTTTATTTGTCTGTGATAGTTGTTTCTTCTTTATACAAAATGCATAAAAGATGGTTACAAATACCTTATGAATTTATTCATTTCTCTATCCGTTTTTTGTTTCTTTTCAAAATTTTAATTTTGAAGATTCAACAACAAGAACAAGAGTTAATTAGTGAATTGCATCAATTCGTCGGTGAATGTAATATGCATCATATACGTAATCAATTAGATCAAGAACAACATTTTGAAATTGCTGAAAGTTTATTTAAAGATATTGCTAATTCATTAGATAATCAAGATATGGAGTTATTGTTAATTCGAACAAATTTATATGAAAAAATTGCTGAATTAAACCAACTAGAATTAATTACAAATAAATTTGATCCAATTAAATCAGAAATATATTTTCGACCTGGTTCAGTTAATCTTGGCTATTTAACAAATGAAGCAGCAATGAATAGCATGCATCATCATAATAATGTTGACGATGAAGATGACGATGATGATGATGATGATGATGATGATGATGATGATGATGATGATGATGATGATGATGATGATGATGATGATGATGATGATGATGATGATGATGATGATGATGATGATGATGATGATGATGATGATGATGATGATGATGATGATGATGATGATGATGATGATGATGATGATGATGATGATGATGATGATGATGATGATGATGATGATGATGATGATGATGATGATGATGATGATGATGATGATGATGATGATGATGATGATGATGATGATGATGATGATGATGATGATGATGATGATGATGATGATGATGATGATGATGATGATGATGATGATGATGATGATGATGATGATGATGATGATGATGATGATGATGATGATGATGATGATGATGATGATGATGATGATGATGATGATGATGATGATGATGATGATGATGATGATGATGATGATGATGATGATGATGATGATGATGATGATGATGATGATGATGATGATGATGATGATGATGATGATGTGATGAATAATCAACAAGTGATTCGTGAAATGAACAAGTTGAACCAACACTATTTAATTATAAAATGAGTCAAACTAACACTAACTAACTAATCAGGTACAAGATAGATGTTTCATGGATTTTTACGTGCAGTTCAAAAAGTATTGACGATAGCTTGTATCTTGTTAAATATTAAAAAACATTTACCAAAATGCGGTTACAAATACACTTAAAACTGATAATCTTGAATACACTAAGGATTTGGAATAAATTTGAGTGATCCTATTAATGCGAATAAAAATATGGATAGTTTATTTTTATGAAGAATATAATTAGAAAAAGTGGAGGCGAAATGTGCATAACATGATATCATGACTACTGAATGTCATAATGAAATTTATAAAAGTTCTACAAATTTGCACTTGAATCGTTCTTTCCTCCTAACTGTAACCACTTTTTGGTTCTCGACAATGATTGGTTCATTTGACTTCAGTATATTTTACAATTGGCTAAGAACTAAACTAAATTTATGAAGGTAAATTATAGAGTTATTAACGTCCATCAGAATTTTGTTACAAAACAGCCTTCATCATAAACCAGTCAGTTAGAGAACTATAAGCTGACGTAAGGTATAAGCTAATAACATAGATATTAGTCTACTTAGACCGTCTGTCCTAGTAAACTATACGATCAATGACAATTTATAGTGCGAAATGACTAACGTCTTCATTAGATTATTAGTATTAAAAAAAGAGCTTCTTACAATTGCTATTTAGAATATTACACAAGGTTCAACCTAAATCTAAATACTTTTAAGAATAGACTGTATTTCTGGCTACTAATATGATTAGTCCAAATGAAGAACTCGATCCAAACTGCTGAGGAGAATACAGCTCTCATTTCAAATAAGTTGAACTAGGAAAATGTATTTCGTATTTATAATCTCAAGAAAATTTACATCGAAAATTGTTTTTGAGCTGAAGAATCACTGAAAAACAAATGAAACTCAAGACTTCAGAATGTAGCTAGCTTTGGACTTACAGATGGACATAGAGATTTTTAAATATTTGTGAAAACTAACTTCAAATAGACCCCAGTCAACTAGCTAATATGCAGGCTAGCACTGAATCGGCACATTAAGTCATAAAATAAAATTTAATCAGTCGGTAATATGAATTATAAGTGATACAGAATGGTGATATTTATAGGTATACCATTGAAGTTATGTCTAATGCTATTTTGTCACCATTAAATATTTCAGTTCTAAAAGGTTTCTCAGAAATCAATAGGAAGAGTAGTTAGAAAGAATGCTGTTTAGAAGAGCCGATTGTGTTTTAAGCTAACCAGTGAGTTGACGTTATGATACCTCAAAGATTACAAACAAGGAAATATTCATAACCTGTAAAATTTATTTCACTGATTCCTATATTCAAATAAGCACACTAAAACTTTAAGATGTTGATAACTGATATAGTGGACGATAAATGTAGAGAAATGATATTAGTTCACTTTCTGTAGCCAGTTATAGCTAACTGGTAACAACATTTGCACAAAAAATCAACATCAAATAATAGTTAAGTTCCTGTAAATTTTGCTCAATCGAGATTGATTATTACAAGAAAGATGTACGATCCGAAAGAAAACTGCATGCAATTCAAATCATAAGCAATAAAGTGATTACAAAATGTAATAATTATAGTACAAGTAGCAGTAGACTATATAAAGCATCTAAACATCTCATGTAATTCACAAATCAAAATCACAGTCGAATTATAGATATCCAATTTTAAAAAATATCCAATCTAATAATTTTTCCTTTCTGATTTTTATTGATTCAATATAGACCTTGCATAAATTCTACAGCTTGTCAAACAGATATAAGCATAACTGATAAAAAATGATCACAATAACTCCAATGTTCAACAATTTCAAAATGTACAGCAGGCACCTAAACAATTTCGTACACGCGCATGCAATACTGAATTAATATCAATGACAAATCAAGAAACAAATACTCGTCCACGCGGTGTTCATACAATCATTAGTTTTTCAGACATTTCGTCAAATGCAGCATCTGAGGAGTTTTTAGCTAGAATTGATAAAGAAAAAATTGATTTGAATGAAATGGACAATTTAACAAGGGCTAGGATACGCCGAAAACTACATGAACGGTTTAATACAGTTGATCAAATTTCAAATGGTAATAATGTTAATGGTGTTCCATGTAGCGCATCAAATGTACCAATACATTTCCCATCAAATGGACCATCACCAACATCTACAACTCAATCAATAAATACGAATAACAATGCTGCTTATAATAATCATAAGGATACTCTACCAAGACGTTACAGTTCATATGATAAACGTTTTCACTTTTAAATATAACTTAACTTATTTGAAGAATGAACAAACTATTCATGGTTTTAATATTCCTTAATTTCAAGTCTTATTGAACACTGGTATACAAGTGACAATAAACTTCCACATAATGTGTTGTTTAATGACTAACAAGTGTTATCATTACTACGTTAGTAACCCCAAGAAATTATAAGATACATTTGAATCTCATTACTATAACATTTTTTTCATATAATTCGTTTTCAGTGTTCTGAATAAGATAATTTGGTTAAAAATCAAATGAAAATCACCAACGATTAATTTAAAGTCAGCTATAACAAATCAAAATGAAAATCGACTGACTTCAACCCTTGTTTAAAACATGAGGACAGAAATATATAAATTTATTTAGTTGTTAGACCCACAAGTTCTGAAATATATTATATAATTGGCAAGTTAAGTCATCAGAAAACATTCGTTCAACATTCCTCTCCAAAGAAAGTAGAACCTAATATTCTGTGCAGTCAGAGCTTACACAGTACTCTTGACGTTTGACCCTAGATTGCAAAAAGGAAAAGGATTACAACGTCTAGGAGTAATGTTATATATCAGTGTTGGTAGAGACGAATGAATTAGTGACCCCTATATCGATAACATATAGAATTATAACCGTTCGATGTCACTTCATGTGACAATATTTCATCAAATGAATTCAACTAGTAGCTTCAGATAAAAATAGCATTCCAGTATCAACGAAAAATAAGTACAAAGATAATCATGTACTTAATAAATTTGCCTCACTGTGCTGGGTCCCACTGTAACATCTAAAGTGATATAGTATCACAATCAACAACCAATTTTGTTTTGGAAAATCAACAAATTCTTCCTCTCAGGTTAGGAGAAAAGAGAAGACAAGACGTTCACACTTAAGAGGATTCGATTGTTCCGTTACAGTTTCATCAATACAGCTTTAGTATCGACTTTGTGACAAATAAAAAAACTGGCTAACTATGTGACAGCACCCAATCATAAAATAACAAGGTCAGCAAAGAATATGTGAAGAAATATATCAGTTATCGCTACTAGTATTATCGATTAAAAATTACAAGAACTAGAAGGATTTAGAAAAGTAAGCTAGTCTTAGTTTCTCTTACCAAAGTGATAATTATTTTCTAGTCATAGTGTGCTCGATAAATTATTCTGACATGAACGATATTATTGACTTTTACAAACCTAATATCAATAAAAGGCGTTTAATATGCAATTATTCGGTCTACACCTACCCCTTTATGTTTATTGACGTTTTCTCTAAAAATCGTTATTAGCTTTTATGTCCCGTGTTGACATCGAGACACTGTAAATTACATAGCAGTAATGCTAAACCAAAAACGAAACACACTGAAAATATCAGTTTCTTCACTTGTTGTTTTTAGCTACCAAATAGTTTTATAAAGCCGCAGTTGAATGAAAGCAAACTAACCATATATCGACGAACGTGTAAAGATGTGATCTACGAAAAATTATGATCACTAATACTGATGAACCTGAAGTATTAAAGAAAATTATCATTAGGATAAGAAGATCAACCGCATCAAATGTCTTTAATTTACTAATCACATTGTTTTCTTATAGAAAACCACTTATAACACAAATACGATACTGCTGTAAGGTATTAATAAAAAAATTATAGTTCTTTGTACATTTGGAAAATATGACTAACGGTCGACGCCACACAAGCTAGTGTGCTGTCAAACAAGAAAAATTACGGAAAGTAATTTGTCTGCTTGATGCAATGCCACTTAAAGAGGACGTCGGACATAGAAAAATGATGTGAAGTGCACCCGGTATATGACCACGTTACATTCGTTGCATAACCAGAGCAAATTCTAACGAATGAGCACACTCGTACAAATGAGAATAAATCAGAAGGAAATGAAGATTGGAGGATAAGTTGTATTTGATTGTATGTAGAGAGTTAATGGGATAGCACCGTCTAGGCTGGCTAACTAGAGGGAGAGATGCTTCCAACGTTGTGTCGTGCCGTGATCTGGTGGTGATGCGTGACCCAGCGACTTCAGCTAATGGTGTTGACTGAAACAAACACGGCCAGCATCAATGTCGAAAGCCTGTGCAATTATTTATTTAGGGATTATTTAAAAAATATCTAAGTTGCATTAGGCCTATGCTTTCTGCTCACCAATGATGAATCACTAATTAAAGACGTCACGGATCTCGGATCGTATCATATCGATCACTCTGTTAAAGGTCTAGTAAATATTTCTTAAGTCGAAATCCAGACCATCAACGCTGAATCTTTAGACAACTCATGACAACATTAATAAACAGTAAGTAGCACAAAATACAAAAAATTGTTCTAAATTTGTGCACTCAAAAAGCCCCCTTGTTAATAGTTTGTTGGTCCCGCAGACTGTCTCAAAGATGTTTCAAAAACTAGGTTATGCGCAGTTGTAACCACTGATGTAAATGTTGATCATCAGGCAGTTCTAACAGCTAGTAGCTATAAGTAGTTTGTTGAGTTAAGAACATTTATGTCAAGATCAGAGGCCGGAATCTAAATTTATTAGGCAAACTTGTCATCATCTGATATTTTTCGTAACTCAGTCCTAACACGAACTTCATAGAGAACATTTCCACCATGAAATTCTTCAGGGGTTGATTCAAAATCCTGCTTCTAACTATGCGAGACTAACCCAGTGCTTAACACCTTAACCTACAAAAGTCAACCACGAAACCTCTGCAAAAATTCATATTTAGGTAACCTGAAGTCGTCAGAACTCAACAAATCCTAAAACTAAAACACAGACCATACTCAACTAGTCTTGTAGTGGTAAATTCGCTATCAGAACACAGATAAAATATTAAAAGAGATATACTCCTGGTACATCGTATTTGTAATAAATCTATTAACCCTCAAAGACCGGACGTCAGATACAGCGCCGAGATATACAAAGACTCACGTTAGTTGGCCAATAGGATATCCGTCAAGTCCACTTTCAATATTAGTCGAATTCTGTCAATCAGGTTGTTATGTGCTCATTAGTAGCTCAACTTTGCTAGCACCATGTGGAGATGGAGCGTGATTTAAGGGTAATCGGTAAGAAACCCAGGACATCGTTTTCATGCTACTTGGCACTTTAATTCGCAAGGAAACACAAGTTTTTTCGACGGCTGTACGCTTAACTTGCCGCAGACTGTCTCAAAGATGTTTCAAAACTAGGTTATGCGCAGTTGTAACCACTGATGTAAATGTTGATCATCAGGCAGTTCTAACAGCTAGTAGCTATAAGTAGTTTGTTGAGTTAAGAACATTTATGTCAAGATCAGAGGCCGGAATCTAAATTTATTAGGCAACTTGTCATCATCTGATATTTTTCGTACTCAGTCCTACACACGAACTTCATAGAGAACATTTCCACCATGAAATTCTTCAGGGGTTGATTCAAAATCCTGCTTCTAACTATGCGAGACTAACCCAGTGCTTAACACCTTAACCTACAAAAGTCAACCACGAAACCTCTGCAAAAATTCATATTTAGGTAACCTGAAGTCGTCAGAACTCAACAAATCCTAAAACTAAAACACAGACCATACTCAACTAGTCTTGTAGTGGTAAATTCGCTATCAGAACACAGATAAAATATTAAAAGAGATATACTCCTGGTACATCGTATTTGTAATAAATCTATTAACCCTCAAAGACCGGACGTCAGATACAGCGCCGAGATATACAAAGACTCACGTTAGTTGGCCAATAGGATATCCGTCAAGTCCACTTTCAATATTAGTCGAATTCTGTCAATCAGGTTGTTATGTGCTCATTAGTAGCTCAACTTTGCTAGCACCATGTGGAGATGGAGCGTGATTTAAGGGTAATCGGTAAGAAACCCAGGACATCGTTTTCATGCTACTTGGCACTTTAATTCGCAAGGAAACACAAGTTTTTTCGACGGCTGTACGCTTAACTTGATGATGAATTCTATAAAGCACCAAACCGAGGAACGGGGATTACTACCAACTAACTTCTAACCAACTACCAATGCCCCTACTTATATATATCTTACCATTTTTTCAGTTTTAAAAAGAACACGATGAATACCATACCACAAAATACGCTTTCATATTACTCGGATGCAGACGACTGTCAGAAAATCGACCCTATATTTGTCAGCCACATCTTAATATTTTTTCATAAAATAATTTAGTACTACTTGTTCTGAAATAACTGAATTCCTGCCTGAACATACAAATGATGAGCTGTGATATATGTTTATTTACATATGTAAATTGTTTTGAAAGTTCAAAGTTGTTTAAGTGCTTTGATTACCTAGGCCAATTGCTTTTAGATGGTTCAATTTTTGGATTTTGTGGTCTTTCTGAATGTATTGTGAGTTTTTATGCCCTACCTATTTGTTATAGAAAGATTGCGATTTGAATAGTGTTCTGTATTATTTAGTTGGTCCCCGTGCAATTGCCTTACTTGAAAGATTCATTTTTAATACCATGGAAGATACCTAAAAGTTGAGATATGTACTTCAAAAATCGTTGTGATATATTACAAGTATTACTATTGTAATTCTAATGATTGTTGTTTTTCCTACCATATGTTTAACGCAGCCACAATTTAGTTCGAAAATTTAGATGTTTCTTGTTGGTACTATTTTTTATATGAAATTCAGTTTAACCAATATATTAGCTATTTTCTCCACCTAATAATCATGGGTTTCGTCACCCAAAAGTTGGCTAATGCAGTTATTGTAGAACTCAAAGATTTATATCGAGTTTTTTTATCTTACAGATAGTCAGTCTTACGTAAGCTAAACGGCCACAAATTTGTGCATGTAACTTTCTCATTTATCATAACGCGAGTTCTGACAAATTAGTTCCTGTAGCAGAATGTCTAGTACTACCCAGAACCTGATGCAGCCAATTATTTGGTCTGTAAAAGTACCTAAATTGAAACCACAAGCAATAAGTGGTTCCAAATGCCATACATCAACATTACAGACACAAACTCCTACACTAGCCAAGAGATTAAGTATACGTAGTATATCACAACCACAAATGGTGATGCGCAACCTCATCAACATTCCACATGTTTGCTCCCTATAAGCGATAGCAAAGGTAACAAACTGCAGCAGATTATTTGTAGGCAGCTGGCGACCAAAGCGAATATCTGAAAGTTTGTACGAACTAGGACAATGAATAATATATGACATAACAAAATACCTATTACTACGAAGTAAAATACTTGCTACCCCGGCCAACTGTTTTATACAAAGACTCTTGCTGCTCTTCGTATTTGATACTACTTGTGTGCCTGTAAATATGTTACGTCTAATCAAATTTCCTTGCGTATTCTACCTTCATGCTTCGAACCGCCTGCTTCACTTCGTAATATAAAGAAGTGGAATAGGTTTGCTCATAATTATCTTTTTCGCCTAATAAACTGCCTTAGAATCCTACTTTAATTTTCAAGTCTAAACATTTAGAGAGTATCACTAGTCCTCTCGATTTTACGTTACAGGTCGTAGAGTTAAAATTTCATTGGACATGTTTGCCTTCAAAATCTATGAAATTTACACACAATTTGGTATTTTTATTTAGCAGTCATCTGAATTGATTTTAAAAGCTTAATTACCGTTGTTAATGACTGGAGAAGACTGGAAGGACAAATTACAAGTAAAAGCATTCATATTCCATAGTAATGTGTAACTTAAACGTATACATGGATATCCAGATAAGAAATGGCTGTCAGTGGGTTGATGAGTGATTACATAGGTAGCTAGGGTGGAACAATTCCCTGTATAATCAGTAGATAACTACTTGTTACCTTTCAGTGAAATCAAACCAGTAATAGACGCCGTAAAATCTGACACATGTGTACGTATGTCCAAGTTGTCATTACCACATTAGCCTGTTAAGATCAAATGTATACCAATAACACTACAATTGAATTCGACTTTGCAAAGGATAAAGCAGAGGCGTATGCTAAATAATAATTGGACTTAAGATCTAGAAGGAGGTAATTGGAGAATACATTCCACTGTGACCGATTCTGAGCCGCGTCACCCAATATCTACCGACCTTAGTGGGGTATGACCGTAATGAGGCGTTTCCTCTGAATAACCAGTATCTGCAGCGATTCTGCTTTCTCAGCGGAAGGAAGGGGTCTCAACGGAACGGTAAGAACCCGGAAAGAGGGGTACACGCCGTTGTATTTTCGTTGTCTCAGGCTACACTCCCACTGATTGCAACTCAGATGAAGTAAACGATGAATTTTACAGATAGCATTCCGACCTCTGTAAAGCTAAGCGGATTGATATAGTGATAATGGCTGATGATTTTAATGCCCAAGTTGGTAGACTTATCAAAACCAAAGGGCACCTAGGTGGATCCTATGATGTCGAGACTCAACGAATAGATAATGATGACCTTCTGTTGTAACTGTGTTCAGATAACAGTTTATTTCTTGCAAGCACCATCTTTAAACATAAGGAAAGATATCAGTTGACATAGCGACCCCCACAATCAACTCCACACTGGACTCATATAGACCACATTGCCACCAGCCACCGTTGGAAAGGCTCAAGAGAATGCCGCTCGTTTTGGAGTAAATGTTTAGACTCGGACCATGCTTTAGTACGAGCGCGTATTAGTCTGCATCTCACTGGACGTAAAAGATCCACGGCGAGGATCCCCCCCAAAGTTCAACTTAATGATGAAAAAGTCAAGGATGCATTTCAGAAACAACTAGAAAACCAATTAGTTAACTACGTAAGTGATAAGCATACCGAGTCAGCTTGGAATGATATCCAAAAAGCTGTTGAATCAGCAATAATATCTACTGGTAAACTAAGCCTAAAAGTTAAGAAAACTCAGTCGATTTCAGCTGTATCTACTGAACTGACAGACACACATCGCATCTGGTTGTTAACATGATGAGGAGCGAAAGAAACTTAAACACAAGCTGGTTAAAAGCTTACGGAATGATCGTGAGCAGTGGTGGGTGGCGAAAGCTAAGGAGATGGAGAAGACAGCGGCAATATGAAATAGTAGGCAACTTTTCAGACTTATCAAGGAAACGGGTATCAGAAATCCGACTGTAAATGAAACTATCCCAGAAAAAGATGAGACCATTATTCACTGTCAATCCAGAAGATTGGAGCATTGGACAGGACACTTTAGGGAACAGTTCAACTGACCCTCAGCCTCATCTCAGTTACCTACCATTCCCATACAATCTGAGTGACAAATTAGTATTAGTCCCCCAAGTCTTAGCTTGGTTGAGGCTATGGGGAACCTAAAGCGAGGGAAAGCAGCAGGACCTGATGGGTTAACCCCTGAAGTATTTGAGGATGGTGGTCCAGTTATAGAAGCAAGATTAACAGGGATCTTGGCTAGAATCTGCGTACTGGACGTAATCTCAACTGACTGGTCTCGAACACTAATCTTCCTAATTTATAAGAAAGGACAGAAGTCCTCTTGTGAAGATTACCGAGGAATCAGCTTAACGAATATAGTGTATAAAATATTGGCTCCAATAATGCTTCGACGTCTAACTAAAGCTCATGAAGAGCAAACTCAAGAGAACCTGGGTGGTTTCGGACCCGTATATAGTTGTATAGACCGAATATTCACACTTCGACGAGCTCTGGGACATAGGCACACTTTTAGATGTCCAACAATAGTTGTATTCCTTGACCTTAAGGTGGCGTCTGACTATTGATCTTGAGGTTCTGCCAATGTCTGTCATACAAGCTCTCTACTAGAACACCACATGTAAAGTCAGAGATTATGGCTAGCTGTCCTCAGAGATGATTACCTCAACTGACGTTCGCCAAGGTTGTCCGTTTTCTCCATTTTTATTTAATTTTATCATTGAAATATCTTTAGAGTTAACAGTTTCATCGTCTAACCTTTCAGGAGGGGATGATCTTTCAGGAGATAAACTTGCTGACTTAGAATATGCAGATGACATAGTTTTACTGGGTGAAGATACTGACAAAATGCTGAATCTTTTGACTGACTTAGGCATCAATGTAAGCATGTTTGGGATGCAATTCTCCCCGTCCAAATGCAAAATGCTGCTTCAGGGTTGACTTGCGTCGTCGCCGAAATTAGTGATGAGGCGAAAGTAGTTGAGTGTGTTGACCGCCTTACTCATCTTGGGAGCCTCATCAGTCCTGATGGTCTGGTGTCTAATGAAATCTTGGCTCGTACACAGAAGGTTCGATTGGCTCTTGCCAGGTTGTGTCATTTGTGGCGTAGCCGAGAGTCCGAACAAGATAGCCTCTTGTGCTGTTAGAGGTATGAAGGCGGTTGTCACTTCCTGGCTGCCCACACTATGGAAGGATATTACTTCTTGAGGTACCTGAAAAGGAAACTGGATTAGTATTGGTCATAATGACCTGAAAGCGCGGTCGCAGAGCCCAAGAGGCAACTGCTTGAGGCCAATCACACACGACCTTGTTATGGGATGTTTTCATAGTGTTAACTCCGTTCTTTACAAGGCCTTACTGCCGGAGACGGAAATTCGTGGAGTAAGGTGGGGTGTGACATTTTCTGGGTCGATCTTTTCTAACCTCTTCCTTTGTTTGTGAGAAGGCAGCATCACTGCAGATACTGGTTATCCGAGGGAAACACCTTGCTGCTGTCACACCCCGTTGCAGTCAGCAGTACGACTTCGACCTCAGATGTTAGGTTGTTGCCTTTAGTCTTATCGCTCTCCGACAGACATGCTTGGCATGGTAGGACCTAGAGGATCAAGAGTTCCAGCCAATATAGATCGGTTGGGTTATCACGATAGGCAAGCCCGATCACCACGTCAAGATAGCAGCTACGGTCGGGCGTAGCCTAGACATCTGTCTGCCGACCAAAGGATGCGTTCGGTCTGTTTTACTTTATGGATATGAAACACGACGATTAAGGATAGTAGATATTCGTAGGCTTCTACTATCCGATCATAGATGTCTTCGAAGCATTACTCGTGTTTGCTGGGACCACCGATTAAGCAATACGAGAGGGAGGAATAAAGTACTGGATAAAGACTGTAAATCGGTTAGTGAATTAGTGAATCTTCATTGGATGAGGTGGTTATGACATGTGTTATGTTTGACTGACGACCCCCCACCTCGATGAGCAATGCTGTCTGGTGTAGGAGTAGGCTGGAAGAAAGCTAGGGGCGGCCAAACCAAAACATGGCACCAGTCCATAAAGTCTGACAGTTGAGCTGAGCCATGTTAATAGGTGTTGACTACCTGGTTGGGGTCCGCATGGTGATCATAACCAATTGTTAGAGACTTTGAGTTATATGGCTCAAAATCGTTGGCAACGACGCAGATGAATCCATTCCTTGTCCTTCTCCAAATTCTAAGGTATGTTCATCAGAACTCCCTGTTTACTGAAGTATATTTTCTCAAATCTTATCTTCGATCTCTTTACCTTTCCACTGATGCTAACTTTATTACTACCTCCACTACTCTGGAATTTTGTCTGACAATTTAATCTCTATCTACTAATTCAATCATGGCAACTTGAACTGATGTACGCATGTACCAAGTTCTACGTTGTAACTGACTGACTGCTTACTCAACAATCCCATGATAAACGGTCAACACTTTGAAGACCTTGAGCCTCCTCATTTCTATTCTCAACGCTCATGTTTCGCATCCCTAGGTTAATGCTCGGAGGACTGCTGTGCAGTACACTCGGCCTTTCGTTGGGAGACATACCTCGCCTACACCACAAGTGACGTAAGTTAGCAAAGCCAAGCGAGGTTTCTGGATCCTTACTGAGATATCTCCCGACACCAGCTAACTTGCTTATTGAGAATAAATAGTAATCCGAACATAATTATACGAGACTGTCTCCACTATCCGTTTTTTGGACCGGGAAGCCAAAGAATTCATGGAAGTGCCTTTCAGCTTGCTGAGTTAGGTGTTGAAATCCCCTGCTTTATTTACCGAGTGCTTAGCTTCCTGAAGGAGGCTAAAAAACAACATGTAGAATTCGTCTTTTAATCTATGTGCAGCAGTCAGTCGAGAGGGAAGCATTGTCAAAAACAGCAAAAAGTCGTCAGTATCTTTCCCTGTCTTTCTGAGCCTGCACTGTTCCTTATAGCCGGATAGCACATAAGCGACTGTCGACAGTGGTCCACTCAAAAGGCACCTGTTCTCTGCTTGCAAACCTGGCTCTATACATACACTAATAACTCTGTAGACCATGAAGTTCTATGACAGTGTCTTTCATTGAAAGGCGTGCCCCAAAAGTACATAAAACTTGTTAAGGCTCTTTACTCAAGCACTATTAGTCGTGTCAGAGCATATGGCGAACTGTCATCTGAACTTGTAACCTCAAGTGGTGTCCGTCAAGGCTGTCCACTTCCCCCATTTTTGTTTAATTTCATAGTTGACATACTGTTGGAAACTACACTTTCATCGTCTGACTTTTCAGGAATCGATCTCCTACCAGGAAATCCACTTATTGACTTAGAATATGCTGACGATATAGTCCCGTTTGGCGAAGACGCTGATACGATGCGGAAGCTTTTAACAGCAATAAGCTCGAATGCAAGCATTTTCAGAGTGCGTTTCTCCACCTCTAAATGCAAACTATTGCTCTAGGACTGGTTTACGTCAACACCTGAACTAAAGATAGGGAGTGAATTAGTTGAGCACGTCGACTACTTCACTTATCTTGATAGTCTGATTAGCCCTAAAGGGTTGGTCTCTGACGAAATCTCAGTACGGATTCAAAAAGCTCGTTTGGCTTTTACCAACCTACGTCACCTATGGCGTAGACGAGATATTCGTCTCTCAACGAAAGGGAGAGTGTACTGCTCAACAGTTCGCTCTGTCTTACTGTATGGGTGTGAGACGTGGCCATTAAGGTTAGATGACACTCGAAGGTTATTAGCTTTTGACTATCGATGTCTGCGAAACATCTCTCGCGTTAGCTGGGATCACCGAGTAAGTAATAACGAGGTTAGACGACGGGTGTTAGGCAAATGTGGTCAATCGGTCGATGAGGTTGTGAATCTTCATCGACTGAGGTGGTTGGGACATGTGTTGCGTATGCCGAACCACCGTCTTCCTCGACGCGCAATGCTGGCTGATATAGAAGTAGGATGGATGAGAGTTGGAGGCGGCCAACCTGAAACATGGCATCAGTCCATGAAGTCACTGACTGCCGGTTTAAGTCGTGTCGGTAGCTGCAGACTACCTGGATGGGGTCCTCGCGATTACCGTAACCAGTGGCTAGAAACACTGAGTGACATGGCCCAGAATCAATCACAATGGCGCAGAAGTATTCACTCATTGTCCTCCCTTATATCATGAGCTTTAAATTATTCCATAGCTTTCTTTCTACGCTTTTTGAACCATATTCTATATGTTCACATTCCTTGTTACTATTATTATTTTATTTTATTGAAGTAACTTCTACTAATGGTGGTGGTGTTAATCTTGCGGTGCCATGGTGGTATGGCAACTTGAACCGATGCACACATGTGCCAAGTTCTATGTTGATTGTACATACATACATACATACAACTACACGAGAACTTGTAATCGGCTCTTCAAGTGAAAAGGAGTGAATTGAGCTGTTTCACTATACTGATATGGTGAGGCAAAGTGAATTATTACTCTGGGATTTCGCATGTGTCTTTGGAAGATACATCATATATTAATGATAAGAGATTTTTGAATTTTATTTAGTTAGGCCTGCTGACTGATTTAACACAGTGTTCACATACTAAATCCTTCAACGTAAAATCTATAGGGCAGTTTTAAGAAACATAGGATAGCGTTTCGTGAACTCAAATCATTAGGACACTTTAGAGAGGTGGATGAGAGATTAGGGCTTGAAATAAGAGAAGAAACGTTAGAAGGAGAATGGGTTTGAGCGTGAATAAGGTGACTTCGAATGCCTTTAGAGGTATTAGAGGGTTCATCACTCCTCCCAATCCGTGGGAGGGTTATATTTAAGGTGTCTGAATAAAAAGCCGGATTATGGGTGGTCTTGCCAACCCGAGAGTGTGTCCGCATCCCCAAAAAGACTACTGCTCGAAACCAGTCACACGACCATTTTACATGTTTAATGTGTTAATTACGAGCTTGAAAAGGCCTTACTGCCGGAGACAGAAATCTGTGGAGTAAAGAAAGTTGTTCATTTTTAGGGCTGACGTTTTGTGACTTTACCTTTGTGAGAAGACAGCGTTGCTGTGATGATAGCTGTCGGAGGGAATCACCCCACTACCGTCACTCCTGTTTACAGTCGGAAGTACGACTTCGCCTTTGAACCTTAGGTTGTTGATTCTAGTCTTACCGCTCCTTAACCGACTTGTCTGGTAGGACTTTAAGGGCGATTGTTCCAACCATTATAACTTGATTGGTTCATCATGATAGGAAAGCCCAATCACCATGTCAAGGTATTATCAACGGTCGGTCTAGATTTCTGTTAATACTGACTTGCAGGATAAGTGAATTACTCTGCAACTACAAACGCAACCACCCTAAAATTACTTATTTATAGTCAACATAGTAACTACTAAATTACCTGAGTAAACTAAATCTTTCGCTTCAAGTCCATCACAATCCACTTTTTGGCTTTGGAGGTTGTGTCAATTTCTCCCTTTGAGTAAGAAATCCTTGTATAGTAATAATCCCCCAGATAAGCACCCTGCACTATCCATTATTCCATTCATCAAATGTATGCATAACCCAATCTTTTTGGATAATATACTCATAAATAGCTCTTACTAGGGTATTAGTTTTCTAAATATAATAATGCCTATTTAGGACACCGTAATTATCTCTTTTAAGGTATCACTATCCACTTGTGCCGTATATTTTAAATAGCCAACAAAATGATTTTTCGAACATTAATTAGCTTCATCAAAACTACTAAGGTCCACCTGAATTACTCCCAGTAACTAACATGTCATGTAATATTCTATGCTAGTCCTTGCCATCAATAGTTGATTATCATATCATAGTTGCTCCCATGGTTCACTTGGCTTGTATTTTTTAGTATTATTACAAATGTTGATCCTCACTTGGTCTACGTTTTACGTATCAACTTTTGAAACAATTCATGAACCTCACCACTAGTCACTGAAAATCTTATATCAATGCGCCACTTATAAACCGTCTTTGTGGGGTGATTACATATTTTTCGTTTTATCCTACTGAAACCAACCATCTTAGTGTGATCAAGAATCTAAAATTACCTTCACCAATCATTTCCTTAACCATAACGCTCTGATTTGTTGTTGCTGTAGTCAAGCCCAGTTCCGGACATGCATTAACCTATATCTATTTGAAATACAATTTGACGAAGAGAATAAATTGAAGCCGTGCTCCAAAGAGAGTTGTTGCAAGCTGCTACATGTCGTGATAAGGATGTAAGTTGAGAAAATAAAAAAAAATCACTAAGTCGCGAGATCTCTTTTTTCCATCTTGGTCCACTAATATAGTATAACGATTCAAGCTAACGCACATTTATGTCAGATTCTAGTTTATGACCGATTGAATGAGGTAAATCAATGATTTATACCATAGGCATTCAGTGGTTAGCCAACATCTTAAGTTTTTTTTGTACTGTATGGTTGAAGTTTTTCTTTTGTTCCGCATGTAGATAATTCATCGTCTGTTGTATTACTCATTCAAAGCCACAGCCCTTCTATGGAATGTTATTACCATCGGCAGATTCGTTAGCTACCGTAAATTCAGCAATTTCTCAGGCTACATTAATGAATCAACCGAGTGAATCACATTCTGTTTACGATACAGTCAGAAATCAATTACCTGGATCTCATTCATTTGCCAATTTTATAAACAGGAGGATATCTGTAAATAAATCATCAGGTTCCGCGTACAGGTTGAGGATTCTTAAACGTTATGGTCGACACTTAAAACGATTCATTGGGTAAGCTTATAGTATTTCCATTCATTATTACAATAAGTAGTGGATTAGGAGATTTAGCACAGGTTTATCGACTTAAAATATTTATTTATCTGGGCTATTCTTTAAAACTTGAATCGTACTGTTCTTATCAGTTGCACACAATTACGCCTAATAAAATTATTTAGCATGCTTATAATCGTAGTTAATCGACTCGTGTCGATCAATTAATGTTTTAAAGTAGTTAAGTTTATGTTTATGTATTTAGATTTAAGCCACATTTTTGAGTGTTAATGATAATATCCACTACTCAGACCGAACGGGAGTTCGAATCCATTAGTTAATAGTCAAGTTCACTAACCACTAAGCCACTTCTTTCATCAAAAAAGACTTCATGTGATCTTCCTCTTATTACTTCCAAAATGATACAATAGAAAAAGTACATAATTTGGAAATTCACTGATTCATTTCTCGGTACTCACTACCTTTAACTCGTTTGATATACAGTTTTCCGATGTGAGATCTATTTACCGTTATGGTTAAAGTTCTCTATTCGTTTTTATTACCAAAAACTGATCATTACATCACTACATGTAGTGGAACGGTGGCGTAATGGTGCATACGTTTGAATTTAAGTTACCAGTTCTATGGTTCGTGTGCCGCTACAATTATTTTGGTTTGAGTAATGGGGTGTTATCACTAGCTCTTTTATATGTTGTGGCTCACAACCAAATACACAGATATGTACTTGGTAAATTAGTAGGTAGCATTATCAAACAATTTAGGTAAAAATTGCCCATATCTCTATAGAACCATAACACTAAAACATTTTCGACCAGACTACTGGATCTTCTAGTAATGCAAAAAATCATATCCATGGCCTATAGTTTTGTAATAGCTACATTATTTCTGAAACACTTTGTTTTAGTATTTTAATACCAGTTTTCGTGTGGTAAAATATTAGTTTTTCTTAACATTATCTTTATCTGATACCTATATTCTCCTTAAATTTTAGTTGCCATGTCTTGGAACTAGAAGTGTGATTATATAATCGTTACACTTCGTATTACTGACTTTAAACTTTCCTGAACCTATTGTAGTTAAATTGTGACTCAGTCACTACAAGAAAAAATAAAGATAACGAAGATCTCTTAAACACAAGCTTAACGGCTGTCTAGTTAATGCTACTTAAGTTTTACTAATTGTTTATATAACATGAAGCTCATACATTAATTTATTTTAACGAAAATATTTGGTACAAATGGGCATCAAAAGTGTATGCACGACAGAAGTAAAAACAATTTTGTGAATGCTTATCGCGACTTTGAAGAGTGTTAGAAAATTACGAAAGGACTACCTCTTACTTCTCTTATGAGCCGTATCTATTAGTTTCATGCCACTGAGTTATACTATTTTTAAGAAAGTTGAGATGAACCGACAGTTGCTAGACCTACACAGCTTTCTAACTGCAACATCAAGTCATAAACGAATTAGCTCCATTTTTTCCATCCAATCCCAGCTTCAGCAAATAATACACCTTCTGGAAGCCTCTAGGATAGTATTCCTAAAGTATGTTCAAACCACTGGGGCTGATATTTTAAGATCGTTCAACCGGTAGATTCTGATGAGTAATATTCATCTGTCAATGGTGTATTATGTGAATGCTTAAACTTTTTTAAAGCAGTTTTGGCAAAGCATTTTAGTTTTCCAAAAATCTAACATGAACATACCGTTATATGCTATTTACTAAGTACACTTTCCGTGATTGGTGAATTTAACTCGATGCTGTATTACATAATTAAATGTTTGATTCTCGAAAGGACAAACCAATTTCTTTTAAATATTTACCAAAAATATGTTTTCAATTAGCTGCAATTACTATTGTGTATTATTGTTTGTATTTATTTATGGTATTTCAGTAGTTGTTTTTTTATCAGTGTATAAATAACTAATAATCCAAAATTCAAGATATGTGTACTTCACTCTTTTTTTGACATTTCATCTGATGGTATCTGTAACAGTGTTTATGTATTCCACTGAAATTTGTCATCACCTATGATACTAAAGTTTGAGACTAATTTCAGGCATCATTATCAGTAAATATGTTTAAAAGTTACAATGCGTGTTGTATTCAGTCCCTTCAGCCCTTTTTTTCTATCCACTTATTAGACAGTGACTGCCCACTGAAGCGTCATTTTTATTTCAATTCTTGATTTCTACTATATTTTGTATATTTAATCCAGTATGTTGGGTTCCATTACCCTGACGTACCAATAACACAATTATTTAACATTTCAAACACTTGTAATCTTTAATGAAAATTACGCTTTATTGTGCAAAATTCATCCAGTAGGTAAATTAAAAATGATCGAAATTGTGAAGTGTTACGCATAACATCAGGCAGTAAATATGTCCCATTTTATATTTAATTAAATATAACTAGTTTTGTGGAGATTCTGTGGAATGCAACATATTCATTATAACTAACGTATATGGAGATGGAACAGTATTCCTTCACGTATGTATGTAAACAACTAAATTCTCATTCTAAGGACCTCTTGATTTCATTCTTTATAAAGCTGTACTCTGTTGATTTACAGAATTAACCTGTAACTTGAACTACTTTATGACTACTTGCACATAGTTAAGTTGCATTCTTAGAAGTTGTAACACATATCTAAAGGTTTTTTTTTACCCAAAATCTCTCATTTTCGATAAATTTGTACTTTAGTTTATGCGTTTGTTGACAGGGTTTAGAGATTATACACATTTTGTTGAATGTATCTTGAGGTTATCAGAAAAACGGCAGAAACTGTTGTATGCAACACCTAGTAACCTAAACGTTAATGTCCTTTTGTCTGCTCATAATTACATTCTTTGAAATGTATGTGAAATTAACCCTCTTCTGAAATTTCCTATAACATATCAACTTCATGTAGGTAATCAAAAAAAATGGCGAACGCTTAGCTGTAAGGTTCTGGGTTCGATCCTTGATGAGGACGTAGATGCACACTCCTATAGTTCCTCACGCTATGACTTGTTTGCTTTCAATCGTTGTCTATTCAGAGTCAGTTTGTTATGTAAAATTTCACATTCAACTATCTCCATAGTGTCAAATACTAACAATAGGTCTTTTTTAATTTGTAATGAAAATTTTTCTTATTGAATGAGTCAGCTTCTTTAACGTGTTTTTCGTCTTCTACCCATCAATTTTTACTTTGTTATAATGATCAACATTGTTATAATTGAATAACTAACATTCATTGGAATATGTGGTTTTCACATTGTCTAACCCCGTCCTCTCTCTCTCTTTAAATTGATTTGCTATTTGTCAAGGTCGTCACTCTCCCTCTCAATATCGCATTTTTCTTATAGATTTCCTTTGGATTTACTCTTACCCACTATTAATCAATAATTTCTTTCCATTCATCAATATCTATCTGTAATTATTAACGTATAATCGATTATAAAAGCTGGAGAAAAAGAGAATAATCGTATGCGTATTCATTATTTTTTTATAAGAGGTCTTTATGTGTGTGTGTATGTGCTTATGCGCATATCATATTGAAAACTGACTGAGCAACGATAGAACAACTTGTTGTACAACCAGCCTTATTAGTTAGCTATCATATCATATTTTTACATTAAAACATCTGTTTCTTTGTGTCAGTCAATCCTGATATATTGATCGTGATCAATAAATTTTTGTTTAACTAACTAACTGACCAGTTCGAGTTCACATTATTCAGTGCTCGTTCATTCACTCTCTCAATTCCCCCTCCCTTCACCTGCCTACCTATCTTAATTTTTCGTGTTTATTATTTCATATTTTTTTCTAAACAACCAATAGTGATTTTAGTTCTTTGTTGGT
The DNA here is from genome assembly GCA_034768735.1 of Schistosoma mekongi. Taxonomy (NCBI): domain Eukaryota; kingdom Metazoa; phylum Platyhelminthes; class Trematoda; order Strigeidida; family Schistosomatidae; genus Schistosoma; species Schistosoma mekongi. The sequence continues at coordinate 26,601,922 of CM068309.1, read as the reverse complement.
TACGTATAGACATTATCATTTCGAATCATAAATGACAGAAATGTGAACTAGTTTAATTTTTTTTACTAAAAACATGAATAGAACTGCTACATTTGGACGCCAATATTGTTGTGTGTTATATTTGAAATGATATACGTTGATTGATTGTTGTCGGTTTGTTCATTGGCTGATGTAGACCGTTTTGTTGTATATTCTCTAAGATTATCAAAGTGACGCAATCTTATGTCATACATTCGTATTATTGTAAATATTCATTATATTTCTGTTTGGTTTATACATTGGATCTATTTCAATCTGCTCATTGATTGCTGATTAGTTTAAGTACCAAGCTTCTAAAAATGTTCTGCTCTCCTTTGTGTTTCTAAACACTTACATTACCTCGAATCAGGTCAAGAGGGAAAAGAACCAAAATAATGTGCTAAAAATGTGAGGACAAGTGTTTACAACAACCAACCAAGTTCGTGGTCGGCACAACAATCTGTTGGTCTTTTTTAGAGATAATATCATAGCTCATTTCTATCAGAAAACTGGACTGATGAAGTCATCCAGAATTATAATGAAAACTCTGTAATCAAAGCATCCAACTCAGAGGACGCATTTATGAAAGCAGTAATAAAAACGATGCGTCATGCATTCTAAACTACTCCTGCCTTGTTTTGACTGGCATCCCCTTTGAGCTTCCCACCATGTTTCAGATATTTTTTAAGGACATGACTGATTGTTAGTGATCAATTCTCCAACGTGTAACACATGATTGGATTGTTCTGAGAACTTGAATACAAAACTACCCATTTACTTGGATCAAAATTATGAAATATTGGCAACTGCAATTATTTGATTTGGTTTCCGATAGCACTGAAATTAGTGTGAGCTATTTCATGGATGCGTAATATGAAATAAAGCTGTGTAGGACTGGCATCTTTTAGTTCATCATAATTTCCCAGTTCGATGGTGCAAGACACTGACTTGCGACTTTATTAAATGTATCTCCAAACAGAATCCAAGTTCATTTCTACTGTAGCCTCCTGTTATATTCTTGAAAATAATATGAACTTCCTCATCTGAAACTTTGTTTAGCCATATTTATAAGTAAATTGTATTTCCTATTGTATGCTATTATTGTCCACTTTTATCTTGATTGTACCACCCTTATTTGTTCACAATATTATCACTATTTTTTGTGCTACAATTTTTCGGGTGCCACAATCTATACTATTTAAACAAGTAAATATAACCTGCTTATTTAAGTTCTTGTTTACTTATGTATATTGCTTTTGGCTTTTATTAAGAACTTTTCAAACCGAAACCAAACTTGCCACCTGATCATCGATAACCAATAAGCCACGACTTCATTTATTTTGTCGTTATCGATTAGCTGTCTCGTTGTTTCCTTAATTCATTGCTGTCTTTTGATCCATATTTTCTCTGTTATGACACATGTTTGATCAATTTTTATTCGTTTCTTAACAGACGTAAAGTTGATAGAGCTGCTGCTGACAATGATGGAGTTAATGATAATTGTTCTATATCAACAAATTCTTGCCAAACAATCACTAGGCTAACTGATTCTTCAATATTCTTGAATGAATGTAAAGGAAACCATATTAATATGGAAATTTTAAAAGATTTACAAAATCAGGTAATGTATACAATATTTCTATAATGTTTAGCTTTTTTGTAAATATTTAACTATTAGTAAACATATATGCAGATAACCCTTACTTACTTAAATAACAGACTTAATAAAAACTTGTCAAGATGCAAGACCTTTGTAGGACTCATCAGACATGCAGCATCTACACCGATGCCACCTATCATCGGAAGAAGATAATTAGAAAAATATTCGACCCTAGATATCCTTCACTTTACCTTACTCCACAAACTTTCGCTACCGGCGGTAAGACCAACGCTACTCACAAAAAGGCAGTATGTTACTGGCCTCAAGCAATTATCCCTTCAGCTCTATGATCACTCTTCCTGATCAGCGAGGTCACTACTAGTTTAGTTTTATTATCATATACCTCAAGAAAGCATACGTTTCCACGGTGTTGGTAAACAGGAGATAACAACGTTTAGGAGCACTCGAGCAATTCTCTTATCATTGACTTAGTCATTTCCTCAATTGATGTAATGATACTTTCTTTCGTAGCCGTGTTTCATATAAAACCGGTAATTCAGATGCATTCTGTAGCAGTTTCTACTGAAGATTTATTGCTGCGGTTTCACATTGTTTCGTCTGTTAATTCTCAAACAGCCGTCTAGCCTTAATTAGTTCACGGAATGCTAAAGTTGATGTATAACTGATACATTAAACATTACAGTAGTAAGGTGGTTGTTACTAGTCAGCTGAAAAGCTCCAATCTGAATTTCGTGCTACTTGACACTCGTCCTTTTCCTGAACCACTCTAACTGCAACCGACTTATGGGATTGAAAATGTACCCTGATTATATTCATGAATCTCAAGTAACATAACACCTTGATCAAATAATATTTCCTATCAACTTCTTCCAATCGTCTAACATCAAAATAGTGTACTCTATCTCGAGTCATCGAGTTCGGTCAGTAATAAGGATTAGACAGGCATAAAAATTAGTCCCTTCTTAGTGATCAGTCAATATGGTCTATACTCTCATTCACCTATCTCACAAAACTACTCATTCTATTCTACCTTTTTTAGCAAAGTATTTTATCTCAAGAAGTCAATCAGCTGAAGCAACAATTTCTGGAAATTCAAAATGTCCTAGTGTCTATTCAAAATATTCTAATTAATCAAATTCATCTTCAGTCATCATGCACATCTTCTATGCTCCCACATCCTTTAAATTCATCCGTTTATTTGTACAATGATAATATTAATAATGGTACTGGTAATAATGCTAATATGTCTATATTTTCACCAATTATTCCAATGATGAAAGGTGGTATTGGTACAGTTAATTTTCCCTCCAGCAATGTACGTAATAATAATAAGAGTAATAATGGAATTATACAGAATCCACTTATTTCACCAAACAGTCTTAGTTATGTGACTACCAGTCCATCTTCATCGCAGTATACATCAACAACAACAGTGACGTCACTTAAACTGAACGATATCTACAATCCTATTACTTTGTCTACTTCTTTTATGCCTCTAAAAATCCTAACAAACTGTTCATCCTCAGAAAACCCACCAATTCCGTCTTTAAGTATTTCATCTTCATTTTTTCCTGTACTTTGTGGTTCCTCAGTTCCCTCTTGTATCCCATTGTCACACGCAACATCAAAAATTCCATTGGGTATGTCGTTTTTTTATATATAATGCGTAATTTTGTATACTATTGTTTGCTTTTACATCAGATGCTGACTCCAAACAGATAATAATGGAGCGGCTGTTCGGTTGGCTTTCATTGCAAGTTCTGGGTTCTGTTTCCTTTTGAGTCACTAAGATGAAACGGTTGCCCAGTACTCACTAATTTTTACTGGTACCCAATCGAGATCATTTTGTGACATACAAACAGCAAATTGAAACTAATATCCACGAAAAACCACTTTTGTTTATTAAAATAAACAGCCTAGAGTTGGAATGATCAGTCTAAAATATGTCACAAGTGACTTAACTTCATGATATTGTGATAACAGTAAGTGGAATCAAATGACTAACTTGAGTTCAAAAGTCATTATAACAATTGTAAAGTTGCTGGGATGGCTTGCAATAATTCTGAATTAGCTGAATCAACTTTATCTAGTCATTATTTATCAGAATTCCTAGAAGTTTTGACATAATCGCTTTGGTCGATTATGCAATTACTTGCTCTCAAATTGTATGGAAATATAATGATGACATATTGTTAACTCTAACCTGTAAATGCATTTCGCACTTACTGGAATAAAATATTTCCCTTGATAGGATTCTGGGACTTAAGTTTAGAGAAAACTTGTACTGTAAATTCAAGAACTTACATATTATTCAGATAATTAGAAAATTTTGTATTTGCCAAAAAATATGTCACTTATTATTTATGGCTTATTACATACAATTCATTAATTAATTTATATGTAAAATGTACATACACACAGTCACAAATACAAAAATACTAACATAGAGTATATCACAATTTTTTTTTCTCTTCTGATTTCGTACAGTATATTCTAGTCTAATGTATGTATATATGTTTTGTATGTGTGTGTGTGGTGATGTTCGTCATTATTGATTATCTTCTGATAATAATAATAATGCTTATCAATTATAGATTTTTAACTAATAAATAATCGAACATAGATAGACATTGTTGAAATACATTTTGTTGTTGTTTATTTAAGAATATTAATGCACTAATATTATAGATTGACACCTAGGCATAGAATTGTATTCCCGTCCGACTTATATTATCTAATTAATTTTGTTTAGTTAAATTTTAATTAAGTAATTGTTAAGATGATATTTTATTTGCATGTTTTTATGCTATAAGTTTCATTGTTCTTTTTCTTACAAGGGAACGAAACAAGTAGTGGATAGGATTTTTTACGATGCGATTGGTTCAATTCATTGAGTTATTTATTTTAATGATGTTATATTCTCTGTCTTTTAGATAACTTAATAACTTGCCAAAATTTTATTATCGTTACGATTAACATCATCAGGGCCTAATTTATATAGTGAAATAAAATAACAAAACCTACAGATTTATATGCTCATCTTTGAGCTACAAATTAGTTGTGAGAGCTACTGATATTGTTCAGTTCACTAGTCCAGTCGGACGTAAGTGGAACTGATCTGAAATCTATCTGTTGGAAGTCAAGTGTCTCAATCACTAGGCCATCGATGGCATGCACCTTTCAGCACTGATGCTGAAAGTGTAGATCTATGTACTAAACTTTGTACCACATTTTATAAATGGGGTCCCCGCGATTACCGTAACCAGTGGCTAGAAACACTGAGTGACATGGCCCAGAATCGGTCACAATCGCGCAGATGTATTCACTCATTGTCCTCCTTTAAATCATGAGCTTTAAATTATTCCATTACTTTCTTTCAACTCCTCCTGAACCATATTCTATATGTTCACATTCCTTGTTACTATTATTATTTTATTTTATTGAAGCGATTTCTACTAATGGTGGTGGTGTTAATCTTGCGGTGCCATGGTGGTATAACAACTTGAACCGATGCACACATGTGCCAGGTTCTATGTTGATTGTACATACATACACAAATACTTCTATCACTGCTCGGTTGCCATAATTAAAATATTTCGAGGTGAACTCGAACCACCTACTTCAGTTTGAGAAGCTATATAGTATTGATGACGCCTACACATTGTGTGGCGCATAAGTAAATTAATTTGTATGTTCATCTTATAATATCCTTGTTTATGATCGGTCGTATTTGTAAGTTTTGTTGTCTTCATTTGTTTTTGTATTTCGGTTGGTTTCTGACTGTGTGGTTGATTAATCTTTTCCACAGATTGATAAACTGGCTGTATATTGATTTCTATGTTAACTACTGATTGATCTAGATGTTATGCTCCAAGAAATTCTTTGACATTTCGGAATGTCGACATTTTTTAAGTCAGATTCATGTCTGTGGTATGTATGTATGTACAGCATAAAACCTGTAGTTTTTTTTCTCATTGATCAAAACAGCAAACATTAGTTCAAACATAATGAACGACTACAGTAGGTTGTTTTACCACTAATTATTTTGAAGACCTAAGTAACGAGGTGTTTTCAGAGATATTTCAGGAATGTATGCGAAGTTTTACAATTGACTGCTCTAAATGTCATATCTTGGCATAATGGATAAATACATGGAAAGCCAGTTCACTCCTTATATTCCACTAGATCTTAAGTTCCAGTATTTCTTAATGTTAAAACCTCATTACTTCCGGAACTATCTTTCTAACGACTAGTCTTTCTTACTATCATAGTTACTACAATTATTTCGGTATGTATATGATTCGTCTTGTTAATCTCACCTCACCGCGATAAGATATTTCATATGAGATGTGCCACATTTTTTCCGCTTTTGAAATTAAACTAATCTTCTGAACGTTTATTAAGAATGCTTGTCTAGAGTACAGTATACTGACAAGCTGAAGCGACTTTTTAAATGTCTGCCGTAAACAATCAGCTTTTCGAAATCGGCATTGATCTAGAGATCAGTGTTTACAAATGAACCAATTACCGTCACAAATGTATACTTAGTTTCAGCTAATCACGAAACTGTATTTTTTAAATGACTAATTTATTGGCAGATGAAGTAACATTGGGATGAATGTACGGAGTTTTCGTTATTAATGTATTTATTGAAGTACTTTCTATGCGTAAACAAAAAATACAATAATCTTTGAGCACGTCCATGTAGCTTTATAGCACTCATATTTTAGAATTTATTCCATAAATTCAAATAGCCTTCCTGACATCTTTAAGTCAATTCTAGTTAGAGTTTAAGGTTAAGGTTACAGATTCAGTTAAGTGAAGTTTGTTTTCGGCTCAGGAGAAAGGTTGATGTGTGTGTTATAACCATTTTCTTACCATGAACCCGGTATTTGATACGTTTAGAGCCATAATTTATACTCTGTGATGAAAAAAAATAATGTTTATTAATAATTTTACAAATTCTAAGCGTGGTACATGGGCATTACCATAGCTGATTTCTTATTATTCTTGGGTTTTCTAGGCTGTTGTTGATTAGCTGTAATGATTGTTCTATTTGGACGGTTTATGAATCACTCACGCTCACCCCTAAGCTATACAGCAGCCGAAATGTATCTTTTTGGAAAGTGTCCTCACTTATTTTGTATTATTATCGTTTTCTTGTCATTTTATTTTGAACTATGCCTACTTCTCTCAGAAATAATTCTCATTTTCTATTTCCAAACAGATAATACCATCAATAAAATTGTTTGTAATCTTCAAACCAACCTGACTTCAGCTGATTCTTTGTCAGTAGGTCAAATGCATTATATGCCTTTAAAAGGACAATTCATCAATGCTCTACCTTCCTTAACTACTACTCTTACTACTTCCAATACAACACAAACTCGCCCGACTGCATCGTCTTATTCCCCAATCTGTTCCGGTTATCCACTAACAACAACTTGTCTGAATAATGCTACCTCAATAGATTCACTTACATTTGCTTCCTCTGCCACTACCCTATTGTGTCATAACGATGATGACTCGAATAAGTTAGAAAATTCGAACAAGTGCTATTCTGACAATAATGAGTTCATTTCATCGAGCCATCTTAGAACAAACATCAATTGTATCGATGAGAATATCGATCCATGGGATAGTCCTACTACTGCTTCATCATCTATTGATTCTTCACAACAGTTTCCCAGAAATCAAATTGAACCATTGAACACTTTTGAAATAGCTGCTACAGTTCGTGATCTTCTTACTAAGCATAATATTTCTCAAAGGCAATTCTGTAGGCATATACTTAGGTTAAGTCAAGGTACTATGAGTGAATTATTATCGAAACGAGACCGTGGCATCGGTTAACTGCACGTGGTCGTGATTCTTATAGACGATTACAAGCATGGATAACAGATCCAAATAATGTGAATAGTTTAAAAATCGCTCAACGTAAATTAACGTGTAAGTGTGGTTTATTACATTTTCATCTAGCTATTATGTTTGTATAAAATGTAAAATTCGAAAAGAATCATTTATGAATGTTTATGTGTAACATGTGTTGTTACGTACTGTGCGTCGTGAAAAATTGCGGAATAAAGATTTAAAAAAAGCCATGAAGTAACGAGATCATTTTCAAGATCACAGCCTATCTTTACGAAATCATAATAATAACACATAAGTTCACTATAGAGCTAATTTCGACACTGGCTATCCACTAAGTAGTATTCATCATCGACTTCGATTAATACCAATCTAAATTATTCGTCTCCTTCAGTGCCCCTCTGATATCTAAATAAAATTGTTGGTCCAACTGGTTCAGAAATTATTACTCAACAAGTAAGCAGGAGAATTCATGAATAAACAAACACTTCTAGTGTATAAGTACCATAAAATCGATTTTAGAAATAGGGTTGCAAATTAGCATACTAAAACATATACGAATCACTGTGTTGGAAACGGTAAACACGAAAAACAATCACCATGAGCATCTTTGATTCGAAGAATGTCAGGTTTAAATCTTCAAATGTCTCGTGTGTTTTTAGAGGTATGAAGGCGGTTGTCACTTCCTGGCTGCCCACACCATGGAAGTGTATTACTTCTTGAGGTACCTGAAAAGGAAACTGGATTAGTATTGGTCATAGTGACCTGGAAGCGCGGTCGCAGAGCCCAAGAGGCAACTGCTTGAGGCCAATCACACACGACCTTGTTATGGGATGTTTTCATAGTGTTAACTCCGTTCTTTACAAGGCCTTACTGCCGGAGACGGAAATCCATGGAGTAAGGTGAGGTGCGACATTTTCTGGGTCGAGCTTTACTAACCTCTTCCTTCCTCTGTGAGAAGGCAGGTTATCCGAGGGAAACACCTTACTGCTGTCACACCCCGTTGTAGTCAGCAGTACGACTTCGACCTCAGATGTTAGGTTGCTGGTTTTAGTCTTATCGCTCTCCAACAGACGTGTTTGGCATGGTAGGACCTAGAGGATCAAGAGTTCCAGCCAATATAGATCGGTTGGGTTATCACGATAGGCAAGCCCGACCACCACGTCAAGATAGCAGCTACGGTCGGGATCTTCAAATGTAAATTGCAAAAAGATGTATTTACGTGTTGGTTTTAGGGATTAGAATTAAGTTTATTCCGCGCAAACAATTTCGATTCAGTGAGTAGGCACATCCGATAAACTATAAAAACATACATTGAAGATTTTTCTACCCATGTGGTTAAATACTTATGTTGTGGATACTACTCATAAGGTCGTCCATAAGTAGTAGGTAGCGGAAAGTTACATGAAAGTGGAAAGAATCTGTAAACAGTATATGAGGTAAGTTGCAGAGTGGCAAGGAGCAAAGAGTGATTAGAGTACATAGGAGAATTGAGGACAACCAAGGGAAGCAAGCCCACAACTGATACTGATCGAGGACGACCTTATGAGTAGTATCCACCACACTTACACTACTGTTTCGTTGAGCCAATACTTTATGAAACTTAGAAAAACGCATAAATCAAGTGGAAAGATTAAACTCATCTTAATTTGTTTACAGTATTCATTTAATTACCTAAATATTCTCATTATCATGTGAAAACACACGGAACCATCTCTGTACTTTGGTTTTACCAAATTGTGACTTTATTACCTTTATATATTACCGTTTATTATTCTATTCTTACTTTTGTTATACCACCATTAAACAATGACCTATCAGTTAATCCTTTGAACTTCCAACCTCATTTGTCTCGGATTCATAATCCGTTCATCACATTCTAATTTGAATCTTTCAAATCAGGCATCATGAGCTTACAATCTGAATACCTGATTCTCAACAACACTGACAATCCGGTTTTAATTCGCATGAGCGGGAGTTGTGGGGAGGGGACTAGTCGGACTCTTTTTTGTCTTCCCAATAGTTGGAAAAGTAGGTTGTGTTATTGAGGTGTAACCTATTTACTTGATACAGATTCGTCCACGTAGCTTCGAACTATACTTTACGTATTAGAGCTAGTGATTCTTCCCTATCTGGTTGCCCAAACTAGAATAGATGGAGTATGACTCAAACTCCCTTCAACAATGAATTGGGGTCGTCTAGTGCAAGCTATATTAAAGTGCATTCGCGTGCTAAGTTTCCGCTTGTTGACTAGAAAGGCTTCGTACTTAATTTGCCACACACACACACACTTGAAACATTCCCTTCATACTAGTCACATTTCTATCGTTTACCTTGTTGTATATTTTCTTGTTTCATCGATGAAGCAGTAGAAGCTGTTACTCAACCCACACGTGAAGTTACTAGTTTAAGTAAGCAATCTCAATCAGTTCCTTCTAACTTAGATCCTGTTGAAATACATGCACCTTGTTCAAAAGACCTATCCTCAGCGAAATCTACCACATCATTCTCTCCATTCGGCTATCGTAATGATCTTGAACCGCTATGTGTTGTAACTGGTCGATCTCAGAAGACGGAACCTACTATACAGTATGACCTGGATGCTCAAAAGTCTAACGATCCTCAGCACTGTTATCATCAGCAATCGAGTAAAGAAATAAATTCTAGTCATCACTATCGTTCTTTGAAATCTTCTGAGTCCATCCAATCAGATGAAAATCTAATGTCGAAAGAAGAACAAGAAACTGAAAGACGTATTAATCAAATCTTATTAGCTGCTAAAGCTGCAATGGATTATGAGAAGCAAATTAAAGCTAATGGTGGGGCAACTGAGAAATCGATTGGGGAATCGTCTGATAATACATCAATAAATATGTCTTCAGTATTAGAATGTCATATAGGAGTTTGTAGTAAAAATAATAGTATCAATAATCCGTTGGTGTCTTCAGTCTCTTTTGCTGGTGCTGGTTATGACTCATCACAGGTGAGTAGTTTTAACTTGAATGTGCTTGTATTTTCTTTGTTCCACAGTTGCAATATGTTCGATGTCTCTTTAAAACGGCTATTAATTTAGTTGATTTGTCTTCTTGATGTTATTTTTTGTGGATTCTTACACTACGGTACACTTATATACGTTGCCGATACCTGTAAAATCACAACTCTGAGCCATTATCCTAAACATTCACCAGGTGCCTCGTACCCAGCACCTGTCATTTCTATTCATTTAGTAAATTAACGTTATATCTCACCATAATTTTCACTGAGGATTTGATTTCTGTCCCTAACTTTCACTAATTTTGTATTTTGCATCCGGCATGTCATGCTGTTGTACATGGACATGCTCAAAGAAGTCAGTTTTACATAACTCCAAATGTTTGCAATCAAAGTTTAATGACATTTACACCAAAACATACAGAATTCATCTATTAAACAACCGGAAAAGTGACCAAAAACACTGAGTGCAATATACTTAGTGAGTATTGAAAATGTGAATATTTTTATGTTGTCACTTGATTAAAATACGCTTTCAACGGCTTTGATTATCACTCATACTTTCAGGTAATTTGAATATAATTGAGATTTGCCCATTTGTTTGGTTGGTCTTGAGGATTCAAATTTCATAAAACTAGTACTGAGATGTTCTAATCTTAAGCTCAAGATCTATATACCGGATAATCAGAAGCACTTTTAACTACGGACCAGTGTTATTGTGTATCAGATTATCCGGCCTGTTTCTAAACTATTTAAATGTATTGAGTCTAGAATGTCTAAATTCTGGATTTAAATTACATTGCTCTATTATATACCGGATACCCAAAACCAACATTTTTGGATAAATTTCTTGAACCATTTTGACGAGTCGTACATATTCTTAGTACCTAACAAAAACTAGGAGGACGTTGATAAGTTATTATTACTTGATCATAAACGTCTTATAAGTATTACTTTTGTATCTAGGGACGATCAAGTGAACGATGCTTAGGGTAGAAGCTAGGTGCTAGACAAGGTTAACTAATCAATTGAAGAGCTGATGATTGTACATCGACTGAATTAGCTGAGAAGTGTATTATGTATACTTAACCACTGCCTACCTTGGCGTTTAATGTTGATTGTTTTAACAGTAAGCTAAATGTAAGGTACTGAACTAATGGGTAACATCTTACTATGGAATCACATAAAGTTAGTATTTGAGCTATGTTAACAGACAAACTGTTCAGTTACAGTCCACTCAGTTGTTGTTTTCAATAGTCCTAGCTGTGTGGTGTGATTCGCAGATTAATTTTTTCCCATTCTTCACTACTAGTCTTTTCTTATTATCATTTATACCACTACTTCGATAGATACTCCATACAGTATTTACGAGTTTGACATTCAACTTTTCTAACGTGTATGTTCTGTATATTTTACTGCTTCTATCCTAGTTTGGTGAAATAAATTTGTATCTCAACCATTCTTAAGTTTTGCTGATATTTTGCTACGTTTATAGATGACTATTACTACTGCTGTCACTTCTGGTAGTACAATCAACTCTTTTGAGCCAACTGCCGTATGCACTTCATTATTGAATGAAGAAAGTAATGATACATTTGTTTCTTCATCTCATCTATCAGTATACCCCAACAGTTATTTATCATTAAGACAGTCAACAATAGTCGACTCGGATTCATCACTCTTAAATCACACTAACACATTTAATAAAAATATCAGCAATCTCTCGTGCACTCCTACTGCATACTGTAGTGGTGGAAGTGTGCAAAGTATTGATGAGAGGTCATTTGCTTGTGGATCATCTATAGATGCAGTTGTAGAATGTTCTAATCTGCCATCTAGTCACCAAATGGAAGCGTCGCCTGTGTGTCCTATTACTGCAGTTCATTCTACTGACCAATCCTTGCCAATTATGTCACATAGTGGAATTACAGTTTCAGACCTTGTGAGTTTGCTAAACAGTTTTTAACTTCTATAGATGCCTTTATCTTATGTAATGAAGTATTTCTTTCGATACTGTAAAAGCTATGAGTTGCTAACCAGTGGGGTCATATGTTTGAATTCCTCCATCTACTTTCATTAGAACAGCATAATAGTACCACTAACCTAATACCGATTATACGAATCTGTATTTGCTGAACGAATTACTACATGTTATTGTGATTAGCAGATTATTTATTATAGATTCATTCTTAATTTAAACTGTTTTATTCACTATCCTTAAACGTTAATCATAATTATGCCATGGTCTCCCACTCACATATGACTCATTTTTGCAGCCAGTGATTTCATATACTAATGTCGTATATTGATCAACCCACTTCTATTTCCTCCCTATTTCTTTCATATGTTTGGATTGGCGACGGTTCGATATTCGTAACGTGTGCCCCAGTTACCTCGACCGGTAAATACACTCAACCTTATCATACTAGGGAATAGTAGGGAATTATAAATCCGTTAGTCATAATCAGCGTGTAGCCTAATGTGGATTTGAATTAGCTCAATTCGCCATACCAAATCCGCACGATAGGAGAAAATTAGAGAAGTCAGTTACGAAATTTCGAAATACTTTAATAACAGTGATAGTGAGAATAGCTAAGCTTTGATAATTTGGTTCAAGAAAAAGAAATAGAAAGTTATGTATGAAGGAATACTGGACCCCGAGATATAGAATAGCCGTTGCCTAGACGTGTTGTTCGTTCTTCCATACTACTAATGACCCAACTGCATTATATTATATTTTTTGAACACTCGCTCTTTTAACTCTTACTATACTAGATAGGTCGGTCGGAGAACAGTAAAACTACAAGCAACAAACGTATAATCCCAGAACATATTCATACCACCGACTATTTCGGTGTATGACAACAGCTTAGTGTTTCTTTCAGACAGCCTGCATTTGTGACGATGGTGCCTTCTCCAAACAGAAGAGATTAAAAACGGTCGTCTCAAGATGGTACATCTCACCCTGCTCCACGAATTTCTGTTTCTGGCGATAAAAAATGTATAACTACTCACATGTAGACTTTGTGTTACCGATTTTGATCAGCTTTTCTTCATCGTGTAGAGCCATGCTCCTAGGTCGTCATGATTACTTCTAACCTATTGTCTTCTCCGCGTTTCTGAGGAAAACCCTTTTACGATGTGGTCAACTATGAAGTGGCAACTACCCTCAAACTTGTAACGATATTCGAGATCACTTTGTATCCTAACGTTTAATACAAATAGACATCATTTATATCTTCTCATAATAACATTTTGTCTTTATTGTAATTATTGTTTTAGTTAAAACTACTGACTAATCAGTTGACGAATAATCGTTCAGGCAATTCAGACAAAACACAATCTTTAATCACACTACCTTGTACTATAAATGATAATCCAAAGGATTTCAACAATAGTCACAATCTTATATTAAATAATAGTAATCTTCCATTATTGGTTAGATCGTCGTCACCATCAATTTCTTCTCCTTATTCTTCCCCGATATCATCTATTTCTGTCAATTCTGTTAATCGCGAAGATTGTACACCGATATACACAACAACCACAACAGTTAATGAATTTTCAATACCTATCTTATCTCCATCAATGATTCCAATAAATCACCACCCACCTATTATTCCGCCTTTAGGAATTCCTGCCTCTACATCTTTTTTCCCACAGACTTCCTCCTCTTCGTCATCATCATCATCATCCATGTCTTTACAACATACTTTGATGCTTTTAGCTTCAGCGGCTGCAACAGTTAGGAGTGTTCCGTTGATGAATACTTCATCGACGCTAACCACTTCAGAGATAATTGGTGGGAATTCACTGACTCAGGTTGGCTCGAACACGAATACCACTACTGCGACTAATCCATTGTTAATTGATAATGATACTGTTCATTGTTATAATAATTCATATGAAACCGATGATAACTTATCTGATTCAAATTACAGCAATAATAATAATATGTCTTCATCACAGAAAGTAGTTCTCCCTCCTTTAAAACAAGAAGATATTGATAAATATACCGAATTGTCTACTGAAGAGATAACTCACCGTACACGTTTAATTCTTTCTCAGCATTCTATTAGTCAAAGACTTTTTGGTGCTCACGTACTCGGTAAGATTTTTTTTATGTGTTTGTATACAATTTAATATGTGCGCTAATTCCATGAAATTTAAAACAAGTCAGTAGTAAACAGGATTGAAACTATCACACGTGTGCATTGTCTACCCAAGTTACTACATTGTATGAGCACAAAAGAGATTGAGTTGTCAAAATGAATGCATCACTCATGTATCCTGGTACGATCGAATGAACAGTGGTGAGGTTTGGCGAAAGTGTTAGTTTATTTCCACCGTAGCTATCTGTACACTTCGAGATAGGCAGTGGTCGGCCATATATATTTTATGTCCATGCGAATTATTCACACGTGAAAAATATCTCGATTTATCCAATATGATTCGGTATAGTGTTCTCCATGTAGTTTATAATAGTTCTCCAGTTCATGCCAGTTTATACTAAAAGTTTACTTTCATTTTATACATTTTGAATAGTTTATGTTAGTCTTTCGAAACAGGGCACTTCTCGGAGAACTTGAGTTGTCTGACCTAGGTGGTATATTCATGAAGCTTTCACCGGATTTCTAGACAACAGCACAAACTTTAGCTAGTATTAGGCCATTAGAATTTCCAAACAGTTGGTCGGTAGCTATGGTTCGATCCCCATTTTTTCCGGTTCTAATTGCAGTCGATGTTAGGAATAAAAAAATTTCTGAGGATATCAGCATTTATTGTAGAAAACTGATGACACCATGAGATAACAATTTATTGCAGGGGCTCTAAGGCACAGTGTGGTACAATCTTCAAGATTTTAAGTATATTAAAGATTGTATGTATATCTTTAAATATACGTTATCTGAGTGCTTTAAATGAATGCTGCTTGATGGATCGCATTCGCTATATATGCGATTCTCTTGGTTAAATAGATATACACTTGGAAATTTTAGGATTCATTTTCATATCTGCGTACGCAATTTTGGTCAGAATAGGTTGGCATCCAATATAGTTAAGTCTCAGATTTTTCAGTATTGATTATAACATTCATCACATCCAAGGGTTGTAGCTTTTTGTCTGAATCCTTTTTGTTAGTAACTTTTATGTCATCCAAGTGATCATAAATTAACTCCTAAACCAATAAAATCTTTACAATCAATATTTTATTAGTCATGAGATACAACAATCGAGTACGAAAAGCCAAATATGCTGTACAAGATATATTTCACCATCTGTAGGAAACACTACATCGGGAATGAATTCAACTAGGATCGTAGAGAAGATTTATAGCTTAGGAGGAAAGCATTGAAATCGTAGACAAAGTAAGCAAACGAATCCCGAATAATTTTCGAAGGAATTCAGGTTACTCATCAGTAAACAGGGATTGAAATGGGCATTTAATTGTAGTTCCAGAGACTACACCAGGGGAGAAATTATAATAATTGTTCTTTGACAACAGAATATTATGCTAGCTAATAGTAGAGCGATTCCAGTGGCTTTTGAAATAAGTGTTAATGTTTTCAGAGTGATTAAAAAGGTTAAAAATTATTTGTCCAGTTAGTACGCGCTAGAAATGTCATATCATACTTGCATAAATTCCATTTTTTTTTACTAATTCTGACACGTTTTCAGGATCTTTCAAAATCTCAATGTCTTACGTAAGTATATAATAGTTTAGTTTTTTATGTTCTCATATTAACTTAGTGAGTAGTTCTTTTCGTATTTCTCGCCTTTTGTCTTGTGTTTGGGACTTAGTTGTAGGTGATTTCTGGTCACTAGGGTGCCGTTAGAAAGTCACCGTCAAGCGTCCAGATATCATACTAGTATTCTGGGCTCACATCCTAAAGTGTATTCTAATAATTATTACCATTATTATCATTACTTGATGTTAATTTTCCTGTTTTCCCTAATACTCCAGGTCTATCTCAGGGAAGTGTTTCTGACTTATTAGCTCGGCCGAAACCATGGAAATTACTTACGCAGAAAGGTCGTGAACCATTTATAAGAATGCAGCTATTTTTAAATAATCCTGATGATATAATAAATTCGTTACAATCATGTAAGTGTTCTCGTGTATAACTCTTTCATTCGTTATCTCTTATCCTATACGATGGGAGTTATCCTCAACGTTTTCAAATCTTAATTGATTTATGGTGTCCAGCAATTTAAACCATTTTCCTAATTACTCAATGGGTGTATGCTACTTATTACAATGTAACTTTCATTAAAGGTTTTATCCCATACTGTTCTGCATTGAAAAAAATATTCACTGTGACCTTGGTAATTGCCAAATACAATACGGATACGTCTGCCTCGTGACTACCAGTCCCCCAAGCCAGAATAGAGAAAACAGCGACTTATTAGCCAAACAGATTCAGTCCGATCCAACCCGATTCCGGTCGTATTGTATTTTAATCATGCCTTTATATATACACAAATTCAGATCACAAAGCAAACCAATTAGGAATTTTACATCAATACGAAACAGAAGAGATTGTGGCAGTGAATAGGGGTAACTTGTACACAACTAATTAACTGTAGTCCATAATAAGAGACAATATAATAGCAAATATACTAAAGGATAGGGTAAGAGGAACGTAACAATGATGGAAATGTTATGTTTGCATTACTCACGACCAGAATAAATGAATTAGTCCTCTAAAACACAGTTCTGGAAGTTTTTCACCCTTCGTTAGTGGACTGACATTATATATACCCACTATATTTATGTTTTTTATATGTCACGCATTGACAGGTTTATAAAACACTACTATGAATACTTCCAAATTCATGAAATGTTTACTAAAAATTGCCGAAAATGCCTAATCTTTGCACAATGAACAGCGAAGACGCTGAGAATAAACACAGTTCATTTTACAGATAATTTGTATTGCTCACTGTTGACAGTCAACTGGTAAATCAAAAATCAACTGTCTCCGTTATTGTGTTGATTAGTGATCAATATGTTTTAACGGGAATCAGTTATATAATCTTAAGCCTTTAAGCTAAAAATAGTAACTTAAATCCATTTAGAAATAATTTGGATTGCCTAAATGGTTATTTGAATATCTATTAAGGTTCAGAAATGCGGATGTTATTAACTTGTCAGTATGGGAACGGTTATGTTCTTTCGATTACCAAACAGCAAAATGTCTAAAATACTATAGTAAATTCTTGAAGCAAGTAAAATCTTTGTACATTTTAAAATAGTATCGTTTTCCATCTATAAATTGTCTATTTACCGTTACTGTCTTTCGATTGTTTGATATCTAGTGACAATGTATAACTCTCATTGGCTCATTGGTTTATTTCGGACAGCCTAACAATGGCTAAATCCTGTTTTTGAATTGAACTTTTACCTGTTATGTCTCAGTCGCTAGTCCCACTTGGCCTACTTCAAGTCGAGAAGTTGGGTAGTATAACTATGCCTCACATTTGGAATGTGGCTTAAAGTACACAAATCTTTATCGTTTACCACAATATGTCAACTATCACTTGTTTATAATACTGATATAGGATTTATTTTTTCTATAAATGATCATTTGTGCGGTGTCCTCAAAACCATTTATTTAGAGTTTAGGTTTAACTAAAGTCAAACAGAAAGAACTTGGCATATTCTCTATCTGTTATTAAACACGTCGATATAATTACTATAAAAAACATACAAAGAGATTGAAAACACTTAAACTGGATATTGGTTTTGAAAATCCGTCAAAATAAATCACAATAAGAAGCAGTCATTTATTAAAATAGTACAATTCTGTTTCTGACCATTAATTAAAGGAAGCTTTCAAATAAGCTGAGGCTTAATTCAAGTGGTTGGCGCCTAATTAATTGTCATTGGTCAGTGTTAGTGATATGACGCGATGAAAAGGAGATGGAGGTGATGATGATGATTTTGGTTGGTGGACGCGAATACCAATTAGATGCGTGCCTAGTTGAGAAATGCATGATTGACCTAAGCCCATTCACCCCCCCTAGGCCGACAATAGGACAACCAGAATTGAGAACAGGAAGACTGAGAGAGCGAGAATCAAGAACCGGAGAACCAGACCAAGGTCCAAGGTCCTATTATATTTTAATCATGCATTTATATATACATAAAACCAGACCACACAGTAGGCCAATCGGAAATCTAACATTGATACAGAACAAAAGAAATAGTGGTAGTGAATGGGGAGAACTTGTACACAATTAGGTAGACGTAGTTCGTAATAATAAACAATACACAAAGAATCAATACACTAAGCGAGAGAACCGGGCAACGGGAACGTAACAGTCATAGAAATAAAATGCTAACACTGTCCGCAGTTATAATAAATGAAATAATGTTCTAAAGCACAGTTCCCGAAGATAGCCAATCTTCATTAGGTGCCCGGCATATCAGTTAGTTACATACATAATTGACATTTACTACTACTAATAATAACTGCTGCTTATTGATTATTTGCATTGTTTACTGTATTTAGTGCTATTGATTTTTGTTTGATTTGGTTGATTGATTGACAATTGTTAAATGCGGTCAGAGCCAAAAATCAATAATGAATGCAATTTTAATTAATTATCTCTTTGTTTATTCATTACTTGTGTGTGTATGTGTAGTATCAGTGATAGTATTCCAATCGTTATATAGTAAATAAAGTATGATTTTCTAACTTTTTTTCTACCAAGACCTTGTTTTTCTTTACAAAAATTTCTATTATGTATTTTTTTTCCGGATGTTGTTGTATCACTGCCAAGCCATTCAGAATCACATTAGTGACTGCAAGGAATTTAAATGATAATGCCAGATATGATTATAGTACTATAGAAGGTAGTTTTATTTAGAGTTGATAGCACTTAGGATTGAAGACAAAAAGCTTTTTATAACATCGTGCATGAAAATATGATGTAGTAATATGGCTGTTGTTTTTGATATGTCAGCCATCTTCAAACTGTGACCAACGAGATTGGCACCTATTGGTCTTTGTAACTCTCCCTACCTTAACGTCCATTTAAAACATAAGGAAAAGCAGTTATAATATTACCTATACTTTTTCTGTCATCTTTACTCTGAACATCATATATTTATGTACCAGTTACTCGACGCATCAAATTATGAGACTGACTTACTTATTGTTACTTGCGAACAAAAACATTATACCAAAATTAATAGCTTAAGTAAATGTCTGTACATAGGAAAGTGTAAAAATAACGCAATCTAAATCTGAAATCTCAGTATGGATTCAAAAAGTTCGTTTGACCTTTACTAGTGGTCTCTCTACCGATCAAAAGACGAGTATACGCACAGCCATTCTCTCCGTTTTACTATGTGGTTATGAAACATTACCCGTAAAAACAGAAGGCTATTAGTATCTGATTAGTGGCGTTTTCGAAACATCTGTGCTGGGGTCATAGAGAAGACACTGCTAAAGGTTAGATGCAATGAATTATAATAAGATGTTTAACCACTTGATCAGGCTTTATTTCGTGGTTAGGACATATTTTATGTGTAGCATGCCACCACGTTTCCCGATGCACGGTGATGATTGGCGTAGAAGTATGATAAAAGGAATATAGGGATGGTCGATTTAAAAAAAATGCCATCATTCCATGAGGTCATTGACTGTTGATAAGTAAAGATTACAAAATACCTGGGGTCTGTTCGATAATCGTTGTCAAACATTCCAAAACATTCGATGACGTTACTACGGGTCGGTTACAGTTGGGCAAATGCATTCACTCTTTATCTTTTCACGCTTCCTGTCTTCTGTTAGAGGCTTAAGCGTGAGAGATTTTTTTGAATTAGGAAGCTGTTAAAAGTTATTGTTGAGTTTATGTGTTAGATATGTTTAAATCTCACTTTGACGATTTTAAAATAAAATTTCTGTAGATTATTCATCGACCAGTGGAAATTAGCGTTTGTCTATCATATTTACATTGGTCAATCGCTGTATGGAGATCTTTATAACGTTTGTCTAAACATTTCGTGCTCATCAAATTCCACCAAGCCAGTATCCACCAGTTAAAGTGACTTGAAATAGCACACTATATTCATATGTTACTTCATGAAGCGCTCACTCGGCTTCGCATTCTGATAGATATTAGTTCTGAGTTATTCCATTCGTAAGTGCCATGTTAAACTCTTCGACAACATTTTGATTTCACTTGACGGAAACCTTCACTTAATGGTTGTTTTTTCTCTTAACTTATCATTGTAAAAAAATATACTCTAGCTGCTATCTGTCCCCAACCTCTTACTCAAAAATTATTATCAAATGAACCAACATCTGTAAACGAGTGCACTGGTGGTAGCAGTAATGACGGTAGTAGTAGTAGTACGTATGTTCGACCGAATTCTAGTATTTCTCCTGGGGCCACGAATATGGATCAAGAACGTCTCATTGTTCAGTCTAGTGAATTTCCCTGTTTATATGACAATAATAATATGTCAATGTTGACAAATTTCAAATTTATGGATAAACTGGAAATGCTTAATTCAATGTCATTGGGTATGTTTTAAGTCTTAATAAGAACTAAAAATGTAAATCAATATAAATAAATGGTTTTTTGCTCATTATATTCACTGGTATTATACAAATTTTTCAAAATCATCAACTGAGGTGATTAAAATATATCACCTCCTCCTATCCAACCAGCCATTACTTCAACTCATTAGCTGGTGTAATGGGACAGGTTGAAGTAAAGCTTAGGTCAGTCAAAATAATGCATGGCGTCAATCCATAAAATCGTGAACTGTTGCACTGAGCCATGCTGGTAGGTGCGGATTATGTGGTTCAAATGAGAGAGAGATAACTACTATCGGTAATCCGAAACATTAAACAGCATCGCTCAGAATCGACCATAGTAGCGCAGATGTATTGTTCACTCATTGTCGCCCGTTGGATCTTTGTCTTCAAAATTATTTTGCACCCTTTTCCGCGAATTATTTCTTCTCTAACCACTGAAACTACTACTATTTTGACGTCTTTCTTGATGATCCTAACTTTCCGTGCTCTTATTGTATAACAACCTGAATCGATGCAGATATGTCTTAGGTTCCACATTACTCATAACAATTAGCTTGGTAATTCCTTTGCAGAGTTGCTTAGCTGAATCTTTAGTTAGAATCTCTAGTTTATGAGTTCTTTTAGATTGGTTATCATGACAGAATCTCATAGTATCTGGACAGTAATATAGTTTTTAGGTACTTGAATGTTATGCGTAATATACATACAGTTTTACCCTACTAAAACCGCCATTTATTATTAGAGTAGCCGTCTTAGGATCCTAAAGCCTATGAACACCACCGGTTTGGAATCAGTGTTACAATTATCATGTGTACTCTCCGTACTTATCGACCTGATTTAAGTGCCAGATGTTAACTTTTGTTCTTTTATTTTTGTAAATAATAGTCTTCCCACGATAAACCAGTGTGTAGAACTTCTCTGTCATGGAGCCATAAATACATGGTTATATAAAATCATTTCAAGGTGAGCAAGTTGTCCCTACTCTTGCCCCCTCTAAGGGCTTTTTGGTGACAGAAATATAACAAGCACTGTACTATGTAATTGTCCATCTGAGCGAAATAACTTACATCAAAACGTTTTTTTTCCTTTTTTACTTACATGATTGTTTGTTTGCTGTTTTTTAATCTACGCTCTTCGATTGAATGTCGGTATTCACTATTCTCTTAATATTTTATATACATTATATTTTCAGGTTCATACCACAGTGGAATGATTCACTCTAACCATCAGTCTGATCTTAAAGCGAGTTCAGATGTGTTTATGAGACAGCAGTGTATAGATCAGACAATAGTACCAACAACATTGTCAAATTCCTCATTATATGATTCATCTCAAGTGTACTCTGTACAAACTATTGATTGTTCACTATTCGAACCGATTACAAGCCCATCGGGTTCACCTACACCCAACTCCACACAAAATGATTATTTTACTGAGAATGAAAATACGTTACCATTAAACTGTAGTAGTAATCATAATAGTAGCAATAGTCAAAGTGCTAATGTTTATCAGAGACCTTCATCAAAGAAAGTCATGGAATTAGCAACATCTATAACAGATTTGGATACAGCCTCTATGTGTGGCAAAATAAAAGAGGTGAGGAAAGTGTTAGTCGAATGTTTTCAATATCTACTTAACAGTATTCAGCTTAAATTATCCGCAGCTTTTCTAGTGTTCACTAACTGAATTGTATTCAATTTCTTCTGTCATTTTTCGATCATTTGTTAAATGAGCACTACAAATTAGAGTTCGTTTTCCGTCTAAACCTTCATTTCAGTTGTCTGAAGTTATCTATAATTGACTTCTACGTCCATGTCAATTTAGCTCAACCAAACTTGCCAGATGAGAAATACAAATGTAGTGAAAGTTTTTAGGTTGAAATGAAATTATTAATGAAGACTACACTGTCGTGAATAGTACTCATTTTACTTAATAGACACAATATTACGAGGCCCACATATCGTGTTTGGTGAAGATGCTGACAAAATACAGAGTTATTTGATACGATTAAGTAACAATGCAACCACATTTAGGATGAGTTCTTCACCCTCTGGGCGTAAAATATTGCCTCAAGATTGGTCCACAATATCACCTAGACTGATAATAATGAGTGAAGTAGTTGAGCCCTGCGACTTGTCTTGGAAGTCTGATCAGCTCTCATAAGCTTGTATCAAACGAAATCTCGGCATGGATTCAAAAAGCTAATCTGGCTTTTGCCAACTTACATTAAATATAGTATAACCTAGATATCTGTCTGCTAATCAAAAGATTAATGCACTGCACAGCAGTTCACTCTGTTGTACTGTATGGATGTGAAATGTGGTCATGACAGATGACATTCGTAGTTACTTCAATGGTAGTAAGATAAATGTGTGGACACATAGAATATGGTACAGGAAGAAAGACTTAGTTCATGTGAGGACATAAGATAATTTTACTCTCACAATTTAAGGAAGATAAAGAGAATGCGCCTACGCCACTATAATCGATTCTAAACCATGTCACCCGGAGTCTAACCAGTGATCACGATTATCGCACTTACTCCAACCAAGTATCCTGCATCTACCAACACCGCCTTGATCGGCGGTCGGTGATTTCGTGGATGGATGCCATGTTTTGGTTTGGCTACCCCTAGATTTTTCCCATGCTACCCCAACATCAGTAAGCATTATGCATCGAGGAAATGGGTGGTTAGGTATATGTAACACCTATCCCAACCACCTTAGTCGATAAGAACTCACAACCTCATCAACTGATTTTCTATCTTGCCTCAATATCCGGCATCTAACCTCACTATTACTTACCCGGTGATCCCAGAAACGCGAGGAATGTTTCTAAGACATTGATATTCAAATACCAATAAATTAAGAATGTAAATAACTCTCAGTGGTCATGTTTATGAACCATAGAGTGTAATAAAACTCAGTGATAGGCTGTATATTCAACTTTTAATTGAAAAATGGATATCGCTTTAATCACAGTTTACGTAAATTGTCAAACGAACTTTTTGAGTCCGTGCTGAGATTTCGTTGCACACAAATCCATCTGTGCTAATCACACTTCCGAAATAAGTGTCGTAATCAACGCTCTCAACTACTCCATTTCCTATCTTTAGTTTATGTGCTGAAATAGACCAGTTCCGAAGTAAAAAATCAGTCAACTTAATTGACAAAACTGAACATCCATCCTTAAAAAGCTCTGTAGCTAGTTCATCCGGACCCTCTGCTCCATTTTGCTTTTGATTAACTATGGCTTTTCCAGCTTCGACAAGAGTTAGAGGGGGGTCTTATGTCAACTGTCCATTCAGGTTGAGCAGGGGAGTCCTACTACTGTAATCTGCTCTCAGTGCTATTCAGCGATTATGTTCGCGCTTTATGAATAGGTATTTTTCCATGATCTAATGAATTAGACCGGAGTTTGTAGGTGTCGATTTCATATCCACTTCTTGATCTCCAGACGGTAAGTGACAAATAAGCTTATTTTCGAATGTAAGATTGTATAACCATAGAGTGTAATAAAACTCAGTGATAGGCTGTATATTCAACTTTTAATTGAAAAATGGATATCGCTTTAATCACAGTTTACGTAAATTGTCAAACGAACTTTTTGAGTCCGTGCTGAGATTTCGTTGCACACAAATCCATCTGTGCTAATCACACTTCCGAAATAAGTGTCGTAATCAACGCTCTCAACTACTCCATTTCCTATCTTTAGTTTATGTGCTGAAATAGACCAGTTCCGAAGTAAAAAATCAGTCAACTTAATTGACAAAACTGAACATCCATCCTTAAAAAGCTCTGTAGCTAGTTCATCCGGACCCTCTGCTCCATTTTGCTTTTGATTAACTATGGCTTTTCCAGCTTCGACAAGAGTTAGAGGGGGGTCTTATGTCAACTGTCCATTCAGGTTGAGCAGGGGAGTCCTACTACTGTAATCTGCTCTCAGTGCTATTCAGCGATTATGTTCGCGCTTTATGAATAGGTATTTTTCCATGATCTAATGAATTAGACCGGAGTTTGTAGGTGTCGATTTCATATCCACTTCTTGATCTCCAGACGGTAAGTGACAAATAAGCTTATTTTCGAATGTAAGATTGTATACCATAAAATGTGTTCATTCATTGAATTTTTCATAATCTTAAAATTACTGAAGCCTCTGAGTGATTTGGCAATAAAATCACCAGTTGTCCAGTCACAAATGTGTAATCAGCCATTTTCCAGATTTATCTTTTAAGTTTCTTAAGAGGGCTAATTGGACAAAGTATTTTTATCATTTAGAAGTAATGGGAAAGATTTTCAGCTTGAGTTTATGCTTTTTGTGTTGCTATATTTATTGGGCTAAATGAAAGCTGCATTTTTAAGCTCTGCGTCGTGGCCTAGTGATTAAATCACTGGAATTTCAACTGGTAGATTGTAGGTTTACGGCCAACTCACTCTACATTTTCTGGTCTATTGAACTGTATAGTATCGTTAGCTCTCACAACTAATTTGTGGCTCAAAGCTGAATACACATCCGTATATTTTCTCATCTTGGCTTCTCTTCACGATGTAGCTCTTATTGTCTGAACAACACCATAGTCAGCACCTAATGAATCTAGGAATCGTTTTATTTATTCCACAAAGACTAAGTCAGTCCCTTCTGATAGTTTTGTTTGCGACTAATAATCGTCATGATTTTCGTTCCCTTACAACTGTGCTCAGATAATCGCCTATTCCTCGCAAGCACTAACTTTAAACATAAGGAAAGACATCAATTGACATGGCGGCCCCCACAGTCAACTCAACGTTGGACTCAAATAGACCACATTGCTATCAACCACCGTTGGAGAGGCTTGATAGAAGACTGCCGCTCATTTTGGAGCACATGTTTAGACTCAGACCACGCTTTAGTACGAGCGCGTATTAGTCTGCGTCTCACTGGACGTAAAAGACCCACGGCATACATCTCCATAAGAATCCAACTTAATGATGAAAAAGTCAAGAATACATTTTAGGAACAACTAAAAAACCAATTAGTCAACTGTGTAAGCGATACCCATCCCGAGTCAGCTTGGAATGATATCGTAAAAGCTGTTGAAACAGCAGTAATATCTACTAGTAAACTGAAGCAAAAAGTTAGGAAAACTCAGTGGATTTCAGCTGCATCTACTGAACTGATAGATGCTCGGCAACACATCCCGTCTAGTTCTGAATACGATGAGGAGCGAAGGCAACTTAAGCAGAAGCTGGTTAAAAGCTTACAAAATGATCGTGAGCAGTGGTGGATGGCGAAAGGTAAAGAGATGGAAAAGGCAGCGGCAATAGGTAATAGTAGGCAACTGTTCAGACTCATCAAGGAAACGGGTATCAGAAATCCAACTGTAAGTGAAACTATCTCAGAAAAAGATGGGACCATCATTCACTGTCAATCCAGGAGGTTGGACCGATGGGCAGAAGACTTTGTGGAACAGTTCAATTGGCCTTCGGCCTCATCTCAGTTGCCTACCGTTCCCAATCAATCTGGAAGGCAAATTAATATTGGTCCCCCAAGTCTTAGCTTGGTTGAGAAGGCTATAGGGAACCTAAAGCGAGGGAGAGCAGCAGAACCCGATGGGTTAACCCCTGAGATATTTAAGGATGGTGGTCCAGATTTGGCAGCGAGATTAACCGGGATCCTGTCTAGAATCTGGATTGGGCGTAATCCCATCTTACTGGTCTCAAACACTAGTCGTCCCAATCTATAAGAAAGGACAGAAGTCCTCCTGTGACAATTACCGAGGAATCAGCTTAACGAATGTAGTGTATAACATATTGGTTTCAATCACACTTCGACGCCTAACTAAGGCTCGTGAATAGCAAACTCGAGAAAACCTAGGTGGTTTCAGACCTGAACGTGACTGTATAGACCAAATATTCACACTTCGGCAGGTTCTGGAACATAGACACACTTTTAGACGCCCGACAATAGTTGTATTTCTTTGACCTTAAGGCGGCATTTGACTCTATCGATCGTAAGGTTATGCTGCAATGTCCGTCATTGAAAGGCGTACCAGTGAAGTACACTAACCTTATACAAGCTCTCTGTTTGAACACTACATGTCGGGTGAGAGCTTATGGCGGATTGTCATCAGAACTTATAACCTCAAGTGGTATCCGTCAAGGTTGTCCGCTTTCCTCATTTTTATTTAATTTTATCATTGACATACTTTTAGAGTTAACATTGTTGACTTCTGGGGTGTTGACCTCCTTCCAGGAGATAAACTTGCTGACTTAGAATACGCATATGATATAGTTCTCTTAGGCTAAGATGCTGATAAAATGCAGAATCTTTTGACTACCTTAAACATGAATGTAAGGATGTTTGGGATGCGATTCTCTCCACCCAAATGCAAAATGTTACTTCAGGATTGGCTTGATTCGACACCGAAGTTAGTGATAGGGAGTGAGGCAGTTGAATGTGTTAACCGCTTCACTTATCTTGGCAGCCTCATCAGTCCTGACGGTCTGGTGTCTGCTGAAATCTCTGCGCGTATACATAAGGCCCGATTAGCTTTTGGGAATTCACGTCACTTGTGGAGTAGGCGAGACATCCGACTACTGACCAAAGGACGCGTTTACTGCGCAGTAGTTCGATCCGTTTCACTTTATGGATGTGAAATATGGCCATTAAGGATAGAGGATATTCGTAGGCTCCTAGTATTCGATCATAGATGTCTTCGAAACATTGCTCGTGTTTGCTGGGACCACCGAGTAAGCAATACGTGGGTTAGGAATATAGTACTAGGTAGATACGGTAAGTCTATTGATGAAGTAGTAAATCTTCATCAGCTAAGGTGGTTAGGACATGTGTTACGTATGCCTGACCACCGCCTACCTCGACGAGCAATGCTGTCTGGTGTAGGAGTAGGCTGGAAGAAAGCTAGGGTCGGCCAAACCAAAACATGGCACCAGTCCATGAAGTCATTGACAGTTGGGCTGAGCCATGTTAATAGGTGCAGACTACCTGGTTGGGGTCCGCGTGACGCTAGTAATAAATGGCTAGAGACCTTGTGTGATATGGCTCAAAATCGTTGGCAATGGCGCAGGTGCATCCACTCCTTGTATTCCTCCAAATTCTAAGTTTCTGAACTTATCATAATTTTCTCTTTACTGAATCATATTTTCTTAAATATTATCTCCGATCTCTATTTCCTTCCATTAATACTAACTCTGTTACTACCTCCCCTACTCTGGCATCTGATTCGACAATTTAATCTCCATCTGCCAATTGAGGCATGGCAACTTGAACTGACGTACGCATGTACCAAGTTCTACGTTGTAACTGTCTGTCTGTCTGTCTGTCGTTCCCTTTTTATTTGTCGTTATATTTCTGTTGTTTGAGAAACCTCTCACCTCTGGCTTTTTCCGTACGTCTCGATTGATCATCTCTTACCTTTTGTTCTGAAGGCCTATACCTCTGACATTCACAAAATTTATTAATCTTCCACTTTCAGCGATCTCTCTAGATTCTGAAAACTTTTCCGAAAAATTATTAAGGATTTCCAACAAACGTAAACTTCATTCATCATGGTCATTGGTAAATTCCAACATTTTAATCGAGTTTAATTTTTCCATACTAAACAATATCTAGATTTTATTTAAAAAATATTAAAATATCTCTCCAATTAACATGTTTTTTGTTGGAATTCTTGTTGAATTGTTTTTTTCTTGTATAATTCTTATATACATCAGCTTTTGCAGCGTCATTCAATACCACAAAGATTATTTGGTGACGTCGTATTAGGCATGTGTCAAGCATCCGTTAGTGATATTCTATCTAAAACACGTCCTTGGTCACAATTGTCTAATAAGGCAAGAATACCATATGTACGTTTACATCTCTGGTTACAAGAACCAGATCATTTAGAAATATTGAAAGCTGCCCAGACAAATATCAAAGGTAAATTTCTTTATATGCACTATTGTGTTTGATGTAACTTATTTTCCAAGTACATATCCCTGTACCTGAATTTGAGTCATGCCTCTATGCGTGATGGTTAGTGCTTCAACCTAAAATAACTGGATGTGAACGCGAACTTGCAATCTAACATTTGATAGTCAATACACAATATCTGACTTATTTATATTTTCACTTAGGTTATATAACACTTACTTCTAGTTTAAAACGACTGTCCATAACAGTTTTGTTAGAATCCCTACAATGTAAAAAACGCCTCAACTGTTCGCTACTGTGTGTGCTTGTTGAAATAAAGAAAACCACCGAGTATTATTCTACTTACAATGTATCAGAAAGCCTTTTTTTCAATATTTTATTGCTGTGAAACCTAACCTTGATAAGTAAAGAGCATTCTTAGGTTACTAGTATTTGATCATAAATGTCTTCTGGTGCATTGAAACTATTGGATGCTCAGTGTTGAGGTTAGATACATACTACTAGGTAAAGTTGACAGAGCTGGTGAGCTTCTGAATCTCAGCCTACCGAGGTGATAAAAACATTCCCACCGCCTACCTCGATGTGTGTTGAACGCTTGTGTTGGAGTAGGTTTCAAGAAAGCTAAAAGCATCCAAACCGAGAGTTGTTTCATCCTAGTTTGCGTCTCCGACTGTATACGTGTATAACCTCACCTCTGAGTTGGGATTGAGCTCTCTTTCCGAGGTTTAAAAGTCCTGGATTCGATCCCCGGTGGGGTCGTGGGTATATACCGATAGAAAGGTACCTACTTGGATGAATCATGTCTGGTGCTTTTGTTTATTTTTCAGACTCATAACTTTGGTCAGTTCATGATTTCAAACTACACAATCCAGTATAATCTATGGCACAAATCTGTATTAATCTGAATTGCCACACTTCGTATGAACACATCCAGGGAGTAAATTAAAAAAATGATAATTAAAGAAGAGGAATTAATTTTAGTTTCCGTGGCATTGTAAATGTGAATTAAATTATAAGATGAACTAAGATCAAGAAATGAGTAGCTTTGAGTGATACCTACCTCTTAACTTTAGGGGATGATTGCTAATCAGAATTGAATTGCACCACCCCAACTGCTTTAACACCATGTCACCCAATGTCTTTAATAAATAATTATGAATGTTATTGTTGACTTAACTAGAAAGTCTGCATTCACCATCACGATTTTGACCAACACCATAAATTGATGTCTTGTTTTGATCTACCGATACCAGGTTTTTCGCATAATACTCTTAGTTCAACTAACCATCCATTGTTATAGTTAATCATTTCCACTTTTGATAAATATAATCCGAGGTAGTCGGTGGTCGGGCATGGGCAATACATGTCCCAATCATCTCAGTCGATGAAGGTTAGTGTCCTCTTTGAGTGATTTACCATATTTATCAAGAACCTATTGTCTAACCTCAATATTACTTATTCGACCGTTCCATAATATACGAGTGATGCTACGAAGATTCCAATGGTCAAATACCTGAAGTCGATGCATATCTTGGGTTTTCATGGCCCACGTTTCGCAGCCATATGTTAAAACGGTGAGGACTGCTGCGTAGTACACCCGGCCTTTCGTTAAGAGACGGATATCTCGCCTGCACCACAAATGGCGTAAATTGGCGAATACCAATCTGGCTTTCTGGATCCGTGCTGAGATTTCGTCAGACACCGACCCATCAGGGGTGATGAGACTTCCGAGATAAGTGAAGCGGTCAACGCATTCAATTACTTCACTCTCTATAACTAGTAGGCCAGTCCTGGAGTAACACTTTACATTTGGAAGGGGGAAAGCACATTCCAAATATGCTTGCATTGTTACTCATTGTGTTCAAGAGACTCTGAATTTTTTTCGCGTCTTCACCAAATAGGGCTATATAGTCTGCGTATTCTAAATCGACGATAGGGCCTCCTGGAAGGAAGGCGATTTTTGAGGAGTTAAAAAGAGTGAGATTTCTAAGAGTACATCTATGACGAAATTAAATAAAAAAGGGGATAAGGGGCAACCCTGACGAACCTCACTTGCGGATGAAATTTCTCGTGACAGTTCGCCATATGCTCTGACTCGACCGGTGGTGACCGGGTAGAGAGCCTTTATAAGGTCTATGTACTTTTGAGGCTCTCCTTTTAATGGCAAACACTGCCACAAGACTTCACGGTCTACGGAGTCGAAAGCTGCTTTCAAGTCAAGAAACACAACTATAGTTGGACGTTGATACGTATGTCTATGTTCGAGAATCTGGCACAGGGTGAATATTTAATCGATGCAACCACGTCCAGGTCTGAAACCAGTCTGGTTTTCTCGAGTCTGTTGTTCTCTAGTGTTGGGTAGACGCTGAATGATTATAGAGGATAATATTTTAGATACTATATTAATCAAACTGACCCATCTGTGGCTATCGCAAGTGGATTTCTGTCCTTTTTTATAATCTGGAACGATCAGCGATCGAGACCAGTCAGATGGGATGGTGTTCAGTTCCCAGACTTTGGCTAATATATTAGTCAACCTGCCAACTAAAACTGGACCACCATCCTTAAAATTTCGGTAGACAACCTCTCAGGTCCTGCTGCTTTCCTTCGCTTCAAGTTACCTATAGCCTTTTCAACCTCATTGAGAAATGGAGGACCTTCGTCAGTTTTCCATTCAGCTAGATTGGGGATAATAGGTAAGCTAAGAGTAGCTGGGGGCCAGTTGAATTGTTCCTGAAAGTGTTCCTCCCATCACCCTTATCTTCTAGACTATGGGTGAATCATAGACTCATCATTTTCTGAGATAATTTCACTAGCAGCCGATTTCTTAATACCGGTGTCCTTGATAAATAGGAACAGCTGTTTACTATTGCCTACCGCCACCGATGCTTTCATCGCTTTTGCTTTTGTTGCCCACCACTGTTCATAATCCCTACTCAAGCTCTTTATCAATCTACGTTTCAATTGTTGTCGCTCTTCATCATACTCCGAGTCTGCTGGAATGAGTTTTCGAGCTTCCATCAGTTTACTAGAAGTTCCAGAGATCCAATGGTCTTTCATAACCTTATGAATGAAAAGTTAGGTGCAGATAACGCTGCTGCGTTTACGCCTGCCTTAAAATCATTCCAAGCTGTTTCGGGATGAATCTGTTAGCTATGAGCAACTAAATGCTTAGCTGAACCATTTCTAAATGCATTCTTGGCATTTTTGGTCTCGAATCGATATCTAAGGAGTTTGCCTGATGTGACCTTTTTGAGACTAGCAAAACGCATAGAAATACGTATTCTCACTTGGACGTGGTCAGATTATAAATACGTGTCCCAGAATGAGCATCAATCCTCTATACAGCTTCTCCAACGATAGCTGATGCCGATGTGGTCGATTTGTGTCCATCGTTGTGTAGATGCTGAAGGTCGCCAGGTTAAACAATGTCTCTCTTTATGCTTAAAGTTTGTGCTACCTAGAAATAAACGGTAATCTGAACATAATTGCATCAGACGATCTCCGTTGTCTGTTCGCTGGGCTGAGATGCTGAGTGACCCACCTAAGTGTTTATCAGTTTGATTTAGTCTACCGACTTGGGCATTAAAATCCTCTGCTATAATTACCATGTCTGAGCGCTTGGCTTTTTGAAGGAGGCTGGAGAACTTCATATAGAACTTGTCTTTCACTCCATCTGTTATTCAGTCAGTGGGGGGCGTAAACAGAGACGACAAAAAAGCATTGGTGTGTATCCCTATCTTTCCGAGTTCGTACTGAGCCATTTAGACGGACAGCACATAAACAACTGTCTACAGAAATCCACTCGAGAAGTGCATATTCTGCTCGTAAGCTTAGTGCTATGCCTACACCAGCAAGGCCACGTGAAACTGCCGTATAATCTCCAGATAAACAAAGAATGAATTGTGCTCTTCTGCTGCATTGATTAGGTGAAGTCGAACGGATGACCATGCTGGGGTCCTTTATGCGTGTTTCGGAGACACAGCATACATCAATTGCAAGAGATTCTGATGTTTTAGCTTAAGCAGTTTGTTGACCAATCTGACACAATGTACATACATTAAAAGCTCCAACATGGAGTTTAGAGTACGACTTCAGGAGACCTGGCATTAGCATTTCGGGAACTTGAGCAATCAGTACAAGTGGCACGCATAGAATATGTAATGAGAGAAGTGTAAATAGTAGGAACCAGAGAAGGAGAATGTGTTCGATCGCGAACAATGTGATCTCGAGTGCTGTTGGAGGTATGAGGGCAGTTATTATTTCCCGATTGCCTACACTTTGGAAGGGTTTTTCTTAGGGTGCCTGAAAAAGAAAGTGGATTAGAAGAGGTCTTGATGACCCGAGTGTGACCCCAGTGCTCAGGGGACAACTGTTTAAGGTCGGTCACCTATGTTAATTGTTGCCCCGGTTGTCACAAGGAGCATCGGCCTCGTGGTTTCTTAAAAAGCTCGGCTTTCGTCATGAGGTGTCATAACTCTTCGAAATAATGACCTTCTAACTCCCGGGGGGGGGGTTAAAGGATTTAGATGATTTTTCCTGATTTACACTTTTTCAGCGGAGTTGTTGTTTTTACGGGATAGGGTTGCTAACCCTATGTCCAACCCTCCTTTATCCGGGCTTGGAGCTGGCAGTAACCCCTAGGGGGTTCCAGGCAGTGTTCCACTACCTCCTGGCTTCCAATATCTGTTCCACTATAGTCAGTGTGTAACATAGATTGTGCCGTATAACGGTATGTACAAACCACTCGTATACTAAAACGTGAACACTAAAGAGTTGTAGATCACCTTAGCTAATGAGCTATTCTACGGATATTTTAGTTTTACATTTTTTTGTTGTTTGTTTAGCCTGTACACGTCCTAACAATAATACGAAAATAATTCAAGGACATAACTCGAACAAGAATGAATTGTGCTCTTCTGCTGCATTGATTAGGTGAAGTCGAACGGATGACCATGCTGGGGTCCTTTATGCGTGTTTCGGAGACACAGCATACATCAATTGCAAGAGATTCTGATGTTTTAGCTTAAGCAGTTTGTTGACCAATCTGACACAATGTACATACATTAAAAGCTCCAACATGGAGTTTAGAGTACGACTTCAGGAGACCTGGCATTAGCATTTCGGGAACTTGAGCAATCAGTACAAGTGGCACGCATAGAATATGTAATGAGAGAAGTGTAAATAGTAGGAACCAGAGAAGGAGAATGTGTTCGATCGCGAACAATGTGATCTCGAGTGCTGTTGGAGGTATGAGGGCAGTTATTATTTCCCGATTGCCTACACTTTGGAAGGGTTTTTCTTAGGGTGCCTGAAAAAGAAAGTGGATTAGAAGAGGTCTTGATGACCCGAGTGTGACCCCAGTGCTCAGGGGACAACTGTTTAAGGTCGGTCACCTATGTTAATTGTTGCCCCGGTTGTCACAAGGAGCATCGGCCTCGTGGTTTCTTAAAAAGCTCGGCTTTCGTCATGAGGTGTCATAACTCTTCGAAATAATGACCTTCTAACTCCCGGGGGGGGGGTTAAAGGATTTAGATGATTTTTCCTGATTTACACTTTTTCAGCGGAGTTGTTGTTTTTACGGGATAGGGTTGCTAACCCTATGTCCAACCCTCCTTTATCCGGGCTTGGAGCTGGCAGTAACCCCTAGGGGGTTCCAGGCAGTGTTCCACTACCTCCTGGCTTCCAATATCTGTTCCACTATAGTCAGTGTGTAACATAGATTGTGCCGTATAACGGTATGTACAAACCACTCGTATACTAAAACGTGAACACTAAAGAGTTGTAGATCACCTTAGCTAATGAGCTATTCTACGGATATTTTAGTTTTACATTTTTTTGTTGTTTGTTTAGCCTGTACACGTCCTAACAATAATACGAAAATAATTCAAGGACATAACTCGACATATACAGGTTATGAAACCTCAACTACCATTATGGAACAGCCGATCTCAGATATATCCACTGAACAGTTTTCATCATCGATTAAACCGGATTCATCAGATTTAATTAGTTCTCTAGATGTAATAAGTAAACTACATTCAGTAACAACGTCAATTCCAACTCGCAAACGTGCACTATCGTCATCATCGTCATCAACATCATTGTGTAATCAAGAAAATTCAATGAATTCACCTAAGAAAAGTGGTAAACTGCTAAAAGTTAGTTCATCACAGATCACACCGTCATCATCACCTAATTATAAAACACGAAATACAGGAAATTTACAAGCACCCGTGGATCAATTGAATGAATATGAACGTCAAAGTTTATTTGATATTGCTAAAGCAGCTACTACTGTTATGCTATTAGCATCTAATGCCAATTCTTCATATCGACAAAGTAGATCTAAATCAAATTTGCCTATATCACCTACTCGTAATATCAATACCAAATCTCCCAAATTAACAAGTCCAAATAAAAATAAATCTAATAATTTACGTTCACGTAAATTACATCAGTTAGTTGATATCACTCAATCACAAAAGGATTTATTAACAGCAGCTTGTAATAATCAATTATATTTATCAACAGAAAATATAAGATCTCTTGCTCATGAATTATGCCTTCCATATAAAACGGTTAGTTTTATAGTTATATTTTTTGAGTTTTGTAATACAAATATGCACCTACTCAACGAGTCCGGGTAAAATAATAAAAGTTATTTCTTAAACTTTTTTTTAGCGATTATCAAAGTGTTTTGTCGGTTTGCTGTATCTTGAGAATTAAACAGTTTGTATTTGATATCCTACAGTATTTTACTGTTTATATTGAAAATACCTAAAGTCGGCAAATAAACAGAACAGTATACAACCACATTGTTTTGTCCGAAAGTAATCGACAGAAAGATGTGGACTTAGGTGTTTGTCGTGTTAGTTACTTCTCATCTGCAATTTTCAAAGGACTGATTTCACTTTGCAGTGATTTGAACTCGCAATCAGAGAAAGATATTTTGCCAATTTCTATCAAAAATTTAACATTAAAGAGTCATTTAGCTTACATATTAGCTACAGATATGATTTGTAGAATCCGTTCACTTGTACGAACTAAAAAAACAATATTAGTTACCACTCACGCGCATATGTTACTTGCGCCTCACTGTCACTTATAAGTTACAAGTTAGCAAACTATCACACGTATACTTCCTGGTTTAGGTAAGTACAATACTTCTAATCAGCGATTGAAGATGTTTGGGTTTTATGAAATGAAACCACGTAAGGTGATAGGGAAAGATGATAAGTCAGCGGCTATAGAACTTTATCAAATAAGGTGGTCGGAACATTTATTACATATGTCTAACCACCACTTACCTCAATGCACAATGCTGACTAACTTAGAGTAGAATGAAAGAAAGCCAGGAGCAGCCAAACCAAGGCCCGACATTAGTCTATGAAGTCATCGTGTTGGTCTGATCTGTGTCGGTGTCTCAGTCCTAATGGTCTCGTATCTGATGAGATCTCGGCTTGTATGCAGAAGGCTCGATTGGCTTTTGCTAATCTGCGTCACTTGTGGCGTAGGCGAGGCATCCGTCTTCCGACCAATGGACGCGTTTACTGCTCAGCAGTTCAACCCGTTTTACTCTATGGATGTGAAACATGGCTCCTAGTATTCAATTATAGATGTCTTCGAAGCATTTCTCGTGTTTTCTGAGACCAACGATTAAGCAATATATGGGTTAGGAACAGAGTACTAGGTAAGTATGGCAAATCTAATGATGAAGTAATAAATCTGTGTTAGTTATGCCTGACCACCGCCTACCTCGACGAGCAATACTGTCTGGTGTTGGGAGTAGGCTGGAAGAAATCTAGGGGTGGCCAAACCATAACATGGCACCAGTCCATAAAGTCTGACAGTTAGGCTGAGCCATGTTAATAGGTGCAGACTACCCGATTGGGGTTTACGTGGTGATCGTAACCAATGGTTAGAGATTTTAGGTGACATGACTCAAAATCGTTGGCAATGGCGCAGGTGCATCCACTCCTTGTATTGATTTTCCTCGAATCATATTTTTGGTATGAATAATGTGTTTTTATTACTACTGATTTTCCTATGTTGGTATTCGTTTCGATGTGCTTCTGATGTGTGGCACCTTGGACCAATAAGTGTATGCGCTAGCTTCTACGTTTTACGTGACTGATTAAATTCTCAGTATCATCCTCAAATTTCCACTTTTCAGCTTCTTTATTTCAAACTGTTTTAATTCACATGTGCTAATTTTGGGCAACGTACATCAATAACAATTCGGGCTGAATTGTATCTAAACCGTTGCGGGTGCTATGGGACCTGTATTCGTGATCTCACTTCATATATTGTTTTTTTGACTACATACTCATTTATACATCACATCTGAATTTCTACGTTGTGTTTTCTTTTTGATTTTGATTTTTGTAACCTTCTTTCTACTAGGTTTTAAGTTGGATTCATAATTATCGAACACGCATTCAACAGGATATTAGCAGTCGATCTCAAGCTAAAATCAATTCAGATTTACCTCATAAAAATGAATCAAATGGTGAATTACTTGATAGTATTCCTCTGAAAAAACAACGCGAAACACGAACAGTAACTGCAACAACTACGAATACTACTTCAACAATAAATCACTTGTCATCATCGATCCAAGGTATTGTAGATAAACAACTGCAACATAATCGGCGTAAACCAATTAATCCTACCAGACTGGCGTGTTCAGTAGTTGTAATAAAGAATTCCCCTAACAAATCATTACATACTCCCAATTTATCTAGCTCAAATGAACATGAAAATTCGATTGTTCCTGTAACATAAGTTATTCTTCGTTTATTAATGGAGAAAGTTTCATCAACAGATAAACAACGAATTCATTAGTATTGGTGCGTAATTTGTATGTCTTTTCCGGCAAAATATTTTTATTACTAACATCAGGGTTATCTACTTTGTGTAGGAAGTATGTGTATATAAATATATAATTATGCATTTTGTACTATTATTATTATTCATCTATCCGGTGAACTGCT
Organism: Schistosoma mekongi; assembly: GCA_034768735.1. Taxonomy (NCBI): domain Eukaryota; kingdom Metazoa; phylum Platyhelminthes; class Trematoda; order Strigeidida; family Schistosomatidae; genus Schistosoma; species Schistosoma mekongi. Next base: position 26,563,964 of record CM068309.1, on the reverse strand, counting down.
TACAATCTGTAGTGGTTCTTTTTCAATATCTTTTTATACCTGGTTATCTATTTATTTATTTGTAAATTGGTCATAATGAGGTTGTTTCGTTTGTTTCTTTTTACAAAAAAGAATGATTTAGAGTAAATGGAATTGTATTCAATTTTTCACCATGGGAGCGGAAAGTTTGTTTTTATCTTATTTTTCTCTTTATTCTGTTTGTAAACAAGAACCAAAACGATGAAAGGTTTAAAATTATCCTTCTCCAAATCATGAAAGAAGTAAATTCAATGAGCAAAACAAGTGGTATTTTTTCTTTCTGGGAAATATATTCAAATGTTTATTGCTTATATTATTATGAACGAATGCTTAAAAATTTGTTTGTTTTTACACTGCTCTTTTTCCCCATATCCATGTTGAGATGTATATCTATATGCATATTGTTTAGTGCATAGAATTTGTTTATTTGTACTAATCCAGAATAAAATTCAGTCATTATTTGTTAGCGGTAAATTCCACTCAAAAGTTGATTGTATGTATTTTTTTTGTTTTCAATTTACATATCTCTCTGCTACTATTACTATTTTTACAATTTTATCCATAAGATGTTATATGCCTATTTTTGGACTTATGAGAATGAAGATTTTTATGGCCTCATTACCAGTTATCGCACATTGGACGTATTTTCATTTGTTGTTTTATTGTGCTTTGTTTATTAACAAAACCTTATTTGTTATTGAGAATTGTGTATTATTTAGTTGATTACTGTCAATGTTATTTATAAATATTTATTAATCATTCTAGCTAATATATGTATTTATCATTTCATGTTTTCAACGATAATGTTGTGATTGATAACCCAGTCAAATGCATTTGTGCTTTATATGCTTTATTTTTCACGCCATATTTGTGGCGATTTTGTGCACATATTATCTATTATGTATATATAACCGATTTTACGTGTCTTTTTATACAAGTATATGTTTAGAAAATATGTTTCTTAATTTGATCAAGGAAGGTTTATGTATACTCAGGGAATAATGTTCCACTACTAACTCAGTTTTTTAATTTCGATTTAATTTTTATGATGCTGTTGGAGTACTCTTCTTACTTTAATTGTGTCCTTGGTAGGTATCCGGTCACTGGTTGCATTTGATAATGTCGAGGCTGGCTTGGTGGATTTAATAACCGAAAAAATCTAAGAATGTAGGCAACGCGGTATAGCAATTTGTGCTAGAAGGTTCGGGACGACAAACGTGAGAGAAATACAGTATGATTTAAGCTAGGGGAAGACGTAAATGAATTCCCTATAGTGTACATCTTCATAGGCTCGCTGAATGTATACAACATTAAGATATTGTTAGTAGGCAAACCAACAGCAAGTCGTGTAGGCGGTTCCAAGCGTAGACAGTCAGTAAGATTATAAAATTACTATGAGCTCGTTAGGATAATCCGGGGTTTATTGCGTATAGAACTCGGCAGCGGCTCAAAGGAGTCGGAACGTAACAAGTTTCAGGTAATCGGTAAGGTTTTGATGCGACTCGCGTGTATTGGGTGTTGTCACGCATAATGCAACCTGTGTTATCCAGAATATATTAACTATTACGTGGAACGGAAACCACACCATAAGCTTGACTAACTAAATGTTTGACTGTCACATGGTCTGAAGGTATATTGATACAGCGCTATTATTCGTTAAATACAGAAGGACAATGTGTAACAAGTAGCGACGAACTGTTTGATATTGAGGCTCGCTCATATTTAATTGAAAGGTTACAACGTATGAAAGCTGTATCTTCTAAATCTTACAATTGAATTTCTATGACTGACTCGGATATTTCTAGAAGTTTTTGCCAAACCACTTAAATTTTGGATTTTTTCCTATGAATTCGGACTTTTCAACAGTCGCTCAAAATCTAGACTATGTACAGACGCATATCGAAAAATATTTGTTTGCCAATATTTCATTATGCGTCTTTTATCTAGTCAAATATTCAATTTTGCAAATTAGTACACTTAATTCTTATAGCACCCACCTTGTGCTGAGTTTCTCTTCCATTCAATTTCAATTCTGCAGAAATACTTAAGGTTCGCTTTGAGAAGGCACGTGTCCCATTTAATTATCAGCATCACTTCAAAAGTAACGATTGACTTATTTTCAGTTGTAGCGGTAAATAATCCCCAAAATAAATAGTTACACAGGTCCTCGACATTGATGCTCACTATGTTTGTTTTTGTGGACACTGCTAGTTGAAAGCGCTCAGTCACGCATCATAACCAGATCACGTCACGCCGCACCGTGGAAAGCATCTCTCTAGTCTGCTAGCCTAGACGTTGCTATCTCATTGCCTCTCTGTTCACGACCAAACATAACTTCTTTTCCATCCTTCATTGCCTTCTGATTTATTCTCATTCGTAAGAGTGGGTTCAATCGTTAGAAGTTGCTCTGGTAATGCCGCGAACGTAACTTGGTCATATATCGGGTGCACTTCACATTCATACAACGTCAAACAAGCCGGTAAGATTGTGTTGAATTTAACTTCTTAATATGTAACCCGTGAAAAATGCGAATGGCTAATACCCCTCCCCTTTACAAAGGTGGCGAAATGTAAGATTCGATCCACCAAATTTATACAGAATTTTACCCTGTACTGGTTAAAAATTAGAAAGTCATATGAACAAATATAAATATATAAGAGCCACATGGGGTGATCATGACTGACGGAAATCTTATAAATGGATTTTTCTCTTAGAAAAGTAATTCAAGGTAGCTACAGTTTAACCTGAAGTGATATCATATTATGTACTTCCAAACTCTTGTTGAAACTTCCCATCCACAAACCCTGAGGTCAGTGTGGCTTCAGTAAACTTACTTAGCGTTACCAAGGCCAAATGCTTGCCGGTTTACGAAATACCGATGCCATCTGTCCACACACTGGCGCCCGAGTTGTCCCTGTCTATGTCCAAAATGCACTTTAGACTATATATAGAAACTTTCAACTCTAGTATAACTCCATTCTTAAAAAAACTGAACCTGTTAAAAGTATTACGCAGGCAGGCAATTAGATAGTTTTTAACAGTAAGGAACAACCTATGTTCAGGCAGACTAAGTAAGTTTGGTTGCTCATGCACAGGAGACTCCAAGCTGACTTGATGACAACCAACAAGTCTAGTACCTTGTATACGACTAGCCAACTGAGTTGAATCACTTAGGTACTAACAGCCAAAATATTAACCCAATACGGCTTGTAACTAGACCTTCAAATCAAGCGACCCAAACTGAAGACATTGATGATAAGTAACATATGCCAAAAAACATATAAGAACTTAATTATTAGCAAGAACCATTTGACTGTCCTAATAACACAGCAAACCAACAGAATCATGATTACTTAAAGTGGTAAAGAACAATAAAGTGACACCTGATGCAAGTTAGGAGGGATTGCACTCCCAACAGATTTAGCCCAATTCGTTACCACTGTTTTAGGAATAGCATACAGTTTAAATAAGCAAATAACAAATCCCAGTTACTTATTAAATAAACAGAAAATATCAAGTAACAAATGTATTGTTTACATTGCAATGCACTTTCATATATTTAACTAAAGAGGTGACCGACAACAAGATGTTCAAATATCGACCACCTACTTTAAACTTAGATCTTAAAAGTCGTTTTAAATAAGAGTGATAACCATCGTAACAATTTCTGTCGACTCATTACATGAAAATAAGCTGAGATACATGATTGTAGGTATACTACTAGAATTTTTTACGAAAATCACATAGTGTTAGTTCTTCTTGCTGACAAATTACAAGTGAATTTGAACCTTTACAATTTTTGAAAATTAACGAGATTAATTCATATTTTTTCGAGACGACTGAAAACTAGCCTCATAATCTTCACGATTACTTTTTTAGATGATTTAAAACAAAACAGACAGCTATTTGCGTATGGATATATGTTTATTGCAGATATTTTACCTAATTTAAGACGACTGTAACATTGAAATAGTTTGTAAGATGTTCTTGTTTAAGCGACTCGGTATGTAGGTTGCCCATACCACCCGCAATTTTCCAAGGTATTATTTAAATGTCAGGATTTGACCAAGGTGCAGTCTATTTTTCCGACTCCCTTTTTCAACAAACAAGGGATCAAGATAACCTAGCTAATGTTCAGTTTGCAAAACGAAAGTTTAAGGAGTTTATTCGCCAGTACAACGATGGTGGCTTCGATTTTAAATATAGGTATCGGATACCATTATTGGTTATTCTCTTAGGGACCAAATTAAAAAAAACTATGGATTAAAGAAATATTTTATCGTTGTCAAGTTGAGAGATCTTAACAACTATGATTCCTCACTTACTCAGGAACTTACTAACCGTCCAAGTGAATACCTACCTGCGGTATGAGTACTTTGAAAATAAATTTAGTTCCCTTAGTTTGAAGAAGCTGTGACAGAAGTGGCGACTGAGTTGATCCGTTTAGGTGATGACGAGACTCATATTGAGCCTTCACAGGTGTTATTCGAGTGGGACAGTAATGCTGTCAGCCTCAGAGATGTACATTCAGAAGAAGTGTCTAAATTAGTCAAGATATCGGGTATTGCAATTAGCTCATCAGGTGTTCGTGCAAAGGTAGTGAGTCGTGCATTTTGATTCTAAACTGATAGGCGGTACGTTTAAGCTTACAATGTCGAGGGTGCCGCCAATTTTTGCCAAATCTGCCTGTCAAACCGGGACTAGAAGGCTTCACGTTGCCTCGCAAGTGTCCAAGCGCTCAAATAGGTGGTCAGGCTACCAGGTGTCCGATCGATCCTTTCTTCATAGTACCCGATAAGTGTCACTGTGTCGACTTTCAGACTATCAAACTTCAAGAAACGCCGGAAACTGTCCCACATGGAGAAATGCCCCGCCACACTCTGCTGTATTGTGATAGGTAATCTCTGCACATATTTGTTTTCTCTACATCAACATATTTTGTGTCAATGCTAACTTACCAAGAACCGGCAGTACTAAACCATTACTGACTGTTCTCTGAAAACTGATTAGTTTCTGTTAAGTTGTGCTCCCTGGTTCAACTGAATAGGTATAAGTATTTGTCGTAGCAACCATTAAACTATACAGAAACCAAAATTTCCTCCTAATGGCCTCATGATTGTCGCGACTTGTCAAAGCATCAATCGAGTTAAGACTCCAAGTAACTTGATCAGATTATATTTATCCAAATGGTTTCTAACCTCATTCTCAGAGTATGTTGTTGGATAAATATTCAGCATGGTAATTTATTGTCATATGTTGCATGGTCTTCACTTTAAATTCGTTCATTTAGTATAAGCATTTGCAGTAAAATAAATCAGTACTTCCAGTTTCCATATATCATTGGCACAGCAAGGTGAATACCAAATTTGAAATAATAGTTACTTAAATGGTGGTAATGGAAAAGTGTAGATATAGAGGATGTTACAGGGAGTTAAAAGTCAGTTCGTGAAGAGGTTCATAATTTGTGGGAAGGCAAAGAGCATTTTTCCATTATACTTCTAAATCACCCAGCGTTGTGCGTCAAGGTATCGTGGGGGGGGGACATACAGTACACATTCCAACCACCTCATCAACCTATTTGCTGTCTTTTCTTAATACGCGCAGTCCATCATTATTACATACACTGACAACTGCTCCGTATACTTGTCTTTCAACTGGCAGACGGGTTTCTGTCTTACACTATATATGACGTAATTTGGTGAAAGCCAAATGGGCTTTTTGAATTCATGCTGCAATTTCGTTGAACACAGGATTATCAGGGCTGTTCAGGCTTCCAAGATGGATAAAATGATCAATGTACTTAACCACGTTGCTCTGTATTGTTTTGTTTTACACTGGTTCTGAAACGAAGCCGTTAATAGTAGGCGGCATTCTTGGGTTATTGGTATTTTATTATCGGTGTTTTCGAAATGTCGCATTTTCCGGGACCACTATGAGCATAATAATGGGGTTATTGAGGTTGTGAGCCTTCACTGACTGTGATTCGAACGTGTACTGTATACTTCCCCACTACCTCTACGCACAACACTGACTGGTTTAGAAGTAGGATGAGGGTAAACTAGGGACAGTCAAGCTAAAACACGACATAGATCCATGAGACCGCTGGCTACTAATCTGGGCAGTGTTGATGGATGCAGACTGTATGCATGTATGAACAACATAAAACGTAACATATATGCACATCGGTCCAAGTTGCAACATCTCAGCAGCACAGCAAGATTAATCCTAAATCAGTGGATGTAGTATTTATTTCGTCGATAAAAATAAAAACAAATGTGTGAACATGTATAATACCATTCAAGGAGGAAGTTTTAGTTCTTGGAAAGAAAGTTATGAAATAATCGTAGGCTCACGACTTAAGGGCGAACAAATAATGAATACACCTGCTCTGCTGTAGCTTATTTTTGAGCCATGTCAACCAGTCCGTAAGATTCAGACTACTTAGTTGGGGTTCGCGTGATAATCGTGATCAATGGCTAAGGACTAGGTGATATGGACTAAAATCGGTTACGGTGGCGCAAGTGTATTTCTTCTTTGTCTTCTCCTCGATCTTAAGTTATACTATGCACACTTATGCTTTATTCATTCCTGTTGTAGTATATTATCGTGTTAGTTTCGTAAATTTGATCTCGTTTTAACTAGTTCAGTTTCCAGCTAAATATTACTATGTACTAGAAGAACTCCCGTTTTCGAATTATTTTCATTCGTTTTACACATTGTTCCCCCGATATTAGTGGAAAAGGTAATTGCGCACGTTATAGCAAGTAGACGTAATTTGAGTTTCTATAAAGTCCTTCACTTGTTAAATACGTAACCTACAATCGTACCGAATAAACGGCACCTTGTTTTGCTATCCGTTTTTCAATGTTACTGTCAGCTACCTGTTCAGATCATAAGTCGGATCATTGGCACCACCAAGTTTCTCTAGTGCAAATCTTGTGTAGTGATGTAACTATTACTCATACCTAGGAATCGCGTACAACTAGCTTCGGTGTTTGATATTAAGGTTCATTAATCAGTGTAGACGACGGTTATCCTCAAGATATTTTTCCAATATTTATTGATGACGACTTCAAATAGACTGACGATAAGCAGATTTTATCCGCCAGGTCCGTAACGTTTCACCAATATCATGTTTTGCCCGACAAAATAGTTGCTCTCCGACCATTATGCTACCTTGACGTGATAATCAGGCTTGCCTATAGTGATGACCCAACCGACCTATATTAACTAGAACGTATGTTCCTCTAGATCCTACCATGCCTAACAGGTCGGTTGTAGTGAAGTGAGATTAAAAGCAACAAATATAAGGTCATAGGACGAAGTTGTACTGCCGTCTGTTCAGAGGTGTGGCGGGTCCTCACACGATGAAAAGCGAAGAGTAATCAGACATCAAATGGTAAAAGTCTGCGAAACGATCGTGAGCAGTGGTAGGTAACAAAAGCAAAGAAGGTGGAAATGGCTGCGGCGTTAAGTAGCATTAGACAACTTTCCAAGTGGTAGTGAGATAATCTCACAAAAAGATGGAATGCTTATTCTCTCTGTCTAGACGGTGGGCTGAACACTTCAAGGAGCAGTTCAGCTGACCCTCAGCTTCTCTAGAACTTCCCACTAATTTGAGATAGCCTAAATGGAAAGTCGAATTAGACCCTTCGACTCTTGTCGAAGTCGAAGAAGCTATAGCTAACCTGAGGCGAGGCAGGGCAGAGGGTCCGGACGGATTGTATTCAGAGATCTTTAAGGATGGTGGTACCTCTTTGGCGATTAGACTGGCTGATATTTTGACTAAAGTTTGGGAACTTGACATAATTCCATCTGAGTGGTGTTGATGGTTAATCGTCCCAGTATATAAGAAAGAGTCAAAATCGTCCTGAGATAACCATAGAGGAATTAGCTTGACTAGTATATTGTCTAAAATACTAGCTTATATAATTATTAGATGTTTAGCTACAACTCGTGAACTGCAAATGCGAGAAAACCAGGCTGTTTCCAGACGTAGTCGCGGTTGTATAGACCAAATATTCACCATTTGTCTGGTTCCATAACACAGACATACTTTTCGGCGCTCGATAATGATGGTTTTTCTTGACTTGAAAGTGGCATTTGATTTTGTAGACTGAGATGCTCTATGACAGTGTCTTTCATTGAAAGGCGTACCCCAGAAGCACATAAATCTCGTGAACGCTCTTTACTCAAACACTATTAGTCGTGTCAGAGCATATGGCGAACTGTCATCCGGACTTGTAGTCTCACCCAACCGTACTTGCTACCTTGACGTGGTGATCGGGCTTGCCTATCATGATGACCCAACCGAGTTATATTGGCTGGGACGCATGTTCCTCTAGGTCTTACCATACCAAACAAGTCTGTTGGAGGGCGATAAGCCTGAAGGCAGCAACCTAAGATCTGAGGGTGAAGTCGTACTGCTGAGTGCAACGGGGTGACAGCAGTAAAGTGTTTTCCTTCAAATAACCAGTATCTGCAGCGATTCTGCCTTTTTGACGTAAGGAAGGGGCTAGAAAAGATCGACCCAGAAAATGATACACCTCACCTTACTCCACGAATTTCTGTCTTCGGTAGTAAGGCCTTTTAAAGAACGGAGCTAACACTTCGAAAATATCCCATAACAAGGTCGTGTGTGATCAGACTCAAGCAGTTACCCCTTGTGCTCTGCGATAGTGCTCCCGGTTCACTATGACCAATACTAATCCAGTTTCCTTTTTAGGTACCTCAAGAAGTAATATCCTTCCTCGGTGTGGACAGCCAGGAAGTGAAAACCGCCCTCATAACTCCAACAGCACACAAGATCATTTTATTCGAGGTCAAATCCCACCATCAACTCTTAATTACCTTCCTATCCCCACGATTAACCCGTCTAGCCTAACTTTATCACCTCACGCCTCTAATGATAATGGTTTGAGTTCACAAAATGTTACTCCTGGTCTCCTGTAACCTCTCACTAAACTATATATCTGAGCTTTCAACGTCTGAACCTTATGCCAATTAAGACAACAAGCCTCCTTAGCTATGACCTTGGATTCTCGCTCCATCAATGTCTGCTGCGTCTCTGAAATGCGTATACAGGATCCAAGTACAATCATTCGCTTGACCTCAGGTTGTCAAAATAAGAAACAGGCCTGGTTCACTCTTCATATTTCTGGAGACCCCACTTATACCACTCGAGGCCTTGCTGGTGTGGGTATAGTACTATGTTCAAAAGCTGAACGGGCTCTCCTTGACTGGATTTCCATAGACAGACGCTCGTGCGTTGTCAGTCTAAACGGGACGGTAAGAACCCGAAAAGACATGGACACACGCCGTTGCCTCTTTGTTGTGTCAGCCTACACTCCCACTGATTGCTCAGATGAAGTAAAGGATGAATTTTACAGAAAGCTTTCTGACCTCCTTCGAAAAGCTAAGCGCACTGATGTAGTGATCGAGCAATGCTTCGAAGACATCTATAATCGAATACTAGAAGCTTACGAATATCTTCTATCCTTAATAGCCACGTTTCACATTCATGAAGTAAAACGGATCGAACTGCTGCGCAGTAAGCGCATCCTTTGGTTGAAAGACGGATGTCTCGCATATGCCACAAGTGACACAAATCGAATGAGGTGGTTGGGACATGTGTTGCATAGGCTCAACCATCGTCTGCCTCGACGCGCGATGTTGACCGATATAGGAGTAGGGCGGAAGATAGTTAGGGGTGGCCAAATCAATATATGGCATCAGTCCATGAAGCTACTGTCTCCTGGCTTGAGTCGCGTCGTTAGATTCTTATGGAGATGTATGCCGTGGGTCTTTTACGTGGAGTAGGCGAGACATCCGACTACTGACCAAAGGACGCGTTTACTGCGCAGTAGTTCGATCCGTTTCACTTTATGGATGTGAAATATGGCCATTAAGGATAGAGGATATTCGTAGGCTCCTAGTATTCGATCATAGATGTCTTCGAAACATTGCTCGTGTTTGCTGGGACCACCGAGTAAGCAATACGTGGGTTAGGAATAGAGTACTAGGTAGATACGGTAAGTCTATTGATGAAGTAGTAAATCTTCATCAGCTAAGGTGGTTAGGACATGTGTTACGTATGCCTGACCACCGCCTACCTCGACGAGCAATGCTGTCTGGTGTAGGAGTAGGCTGGAAGAAAGCTAGGGTCGGCCAAACCAAAACATGGCACCAGTCCATGAAGTCATTGACAGTTGGGCTGAGCCATGTTAATAGGTGCAGACTACCTGGTTGGGGTCCGCGTGACGCTAGTAATAAATGGCTAGAGACCTTGTGTGATATGGCTCAAAATCGTTGGCAATGGCGCAGGTGCATCCACTCCTTGTATTCCTCCAAATTCTAAGTTTCTGAACTTATCATAATTTTCTCTTTACTGAATCATATTTTCTTAAATCTTATCTCCGACCTCTATCCCCTTCCATTAATACTAACTCTGTTACTACCTCCCCTACTCTGGGATCTGATTCGACAATTTAATCTCCATCTGCCAATTGAGGCATGGCAACTTGAACTGACGTACGCATGTACCAAGTTCTACGTTGTAACTGACTGATTGACTTGTAACCTTAAGTAGTATCCGTCAAGGCTGCCGAATATCTCCAGTTTTGTTTAATTTCATAATATACTAACTATTGGAAATAACTTGCCGTCTGATTTTTCAGTAATTGATCTCCTACCAGGAGATCTCCTTATTGACTTAGAATATGCTGATGACATTGTCCTATTTGGCTAGGACGCTTGATATAATACAGAATCTTTTATCAGCAATAAGCATCAATCCAAGCATGTTAGGAAGCATACACGTTTCTCTCCCACTAAATGCGAACTGTTGCTCCAGGACTTGTCTATATCAACACTTGAGCTAAAGATTGGGAGTGAAGTAGTTGAGTACGTCGACCACTTCACTTATCTTGATAGTCTGGTTAGCCCTAATGGGTTAGTCTCTGACTAAATCTCAGTACAGATTGTAAAGGCTCCTTTGACTTTTTCCAACTTACGTCTCTTATGCTGCAGGCGAGATATTTGTCTCAACAAAAGAAAGTGTACTGCGCAATAGTTCGCTCTGTTTTGCTGTATGGATGCGAGACGTGGCCATTAAGAGTAGACGACTTCGAAGGCTTTTAGTTATTGACCATCGATGTCTTCGAAGCATCGCTTGCGTTAGCTGAGATCACTGAGTAAGTAATAACGAGGTTAGACGACAGGTGTTAGGAAAAGTTGGTAAATCAGTCAACGAGGTTGTTATACTTCATCGACTGCGGTGGTTGGGACATGTGTTACCTATGCCAAACCACTGCCTTCCTCGATGCATGATGTTAGTTGATATAGGAGCAGGATGAAAGAGAGTTTGGGGGCGGCCAAATCAGAACATGGTATCAGTTCATGAAGTCACTGACTGCTGGTTTGAGTCGTGTCGGTTGGTGCAGACTACCTGATTGGGGTCCACGCGAGTACCGTACCCAGTGGCTGGAAACGTTGGGTAACATGGCTCAGAATCGGTCAGTGACGCAGATGTATGCGCTCATTGTCCTCCCTTAAATCGTGGGCTTAAAATTATTTCATAACTTTCTTACTACGTCCCATCATTTTTCTCCCTGAACTATATCCTATATGTTTACTCTTCTTTGTTATTATTATTATTATTATCATTTAGGTAACTTCTACGTCTACTGTGTGATGTTAATCTTGGTGTGCTTTAGATGTATGGCAACTTGAACCGCTGCACACATGTGCCAGGTTCTATATGGACCATACATACATACAATAAGGTGTGGCAACTTGAACAGATTCTCATGCTGATGTAATGAAGCAACTAAAATTAATGCTCGTTGCAGGTTAATTACACGTCAATAATTTTAAGTTTTCCATAATGTTCTCATCATATCCATGAATTAAGTTATGCTATATATACGTCATATGAATATCAAATGCATTAACATGTATTAATTGAAGATTATCCAATGTTTAAAACCTGTTTTATTTAGCGCATTAGTTATGTTTTCTAATCATGTAAATCAACCTCTTGAAATCACGCCGCCACTTGTTCTATGTAAGACGTATTGTTTATTGAGTGATTTAGACATATAACCTCACTATTTTCAATCGCTTCAACTCGCATTTACCTACAATTTTAACAGGTACCTTTGTGAGCAGGTCGTCCCGGGTAATCGCATAACAGTGGTGGGCGTATACTGTATTCGCGTAACCGTTTCCAATAAGGTATTTTCAGTTTTTATGGATGTAGATAAAATTTACTTATCACAAACTGTTCTTGAGGTTTTTGTATTCACGTGGATTTGCTTGATAAGACGTCTTAAACCAATCCGTTTCTAGCAATTGACAGGAGTCTCTAAACTTAAATTCTATGCTGGTTGGCATTTATCAAACAAAGTTTGCCTTAAAATCAAGCTACTATTCGTATTTTTAGATACTGATAAAATCCATTCAACAAAAGGTTCGATATTTAATTTGTTAGTATAAAGTTACGGTTTGTGTAACCTCCATAAGAAGTACAACAATCAGCCTTTCTAATACTGCATTTATTTTAAGCAGATTGTAGTTCCATTGACTATGTTGATATCATTTTATTGTCAGTTATCTAAACACTAAGTGGGAAAATTGATGAAATGGTTAGACGAAAATATAGATGGATATATGTAACGACATTAAGTATCGAGTCTTCACATAAACGAAGAGGAAATCGCGCTGATTCAGAGTACTGATTAGATTAAGTCATGTGAATGACTACACTGAGATCCAGTATGCGTGTTTCGGAGAAACAACATGCATTACTGGCAAGAGATTATATAGGGTTTTAGCTAGTGAGAACTGTTGATTGTTTTGGCATAGGATTAATACATTAAAATCTTCAACATTAAGCTTAGAGTACGGTTTCAGGAAACTTGGGTTAGCATGTCGTGGAGCACAACCATGGGAGAAGTGAGAAGGAAAAAAAGGATTAAGAGTAGAAGCTAGAAAAAACGGAGAACTGGGCGATTTGACTTTAAACAGGGTAATCTTGAGTGTTAAATTGATGGTAGCCTTTACGACTCGTAAGCGTAACTACAGTTCCGGAGAAGTCACTACCTAAGACCAGTTACACACGGCACATTTACAAGTTGTTTATTAATATGTTCCCTTCGTGCTTGCTAAAGCCTCATTACTGGAGACAGACAGTCGTGGAGTAAGACGTGGCACTCGTTTTCATGTCTGATATTTCCGAACACCCTTTTGTTGTAAGACGGCGGAGTCGCTACAGTGTCGGTTGCTTGAAGAATTCCTTACGACTGTCACATCTCTGTACGGTCGACAGTACAACATCGCCTTTGGACCTTGAGTTCGCAACCTTTCCCCCGGACTCTCTCTCTAACCTACCTGCCTGACATGTAAGGATCTAAAATAAACACATGTTCCAACCAGTCCAGTTCTGTTTGGTCATCACGATAGTAAGTCTGATCACCATGTCAAGGTAGCAGCTACTGTCGGTTCTGGAAAAAAGTTTTCTGGCTTGATTTCCATAATCACTAACTCTTAACTGAAAAAATTAATTACTTTGTCGGGCCATTAGAATTCTCAGCATTCATTCGGGATACTGATTTATTTATTATTATTGGATTTTGGTCAGCTTTGTGGTCCGATACTTAGGATCTTCCCTGCAAAGTTCAATCGTATTCTGAAAGCTTGAACGTTGTGGATGATCTCATACAGTTGTTATATCAGCAATTATCTATTACTGATTACATCATGCTATGATTCATACATTTATATTGTTATTTCTTTTTCTAAATAGCGTACAGGTGCAAATGAACGGTCAAATGCGGGTGTTCGTCAACCATATATCCGTGTCTTAGGTTTAACGATTGATACTGAAGGTCCTGGACGTAGTGCATTCGTATCTGGTAATACCAAAGGTGCAGCTGCAACTTTGACTGAGAATGAAGAAGAGGAACTAATGGCTTTAGCTAACTCACCAGATATTTACGAGAGATTAGCTCGAAGTATCGCACCGTCTATCTATGGTAGCACCGATATTAAAAAAGCAATTGCTTGTCTTTTGTTTGGAGGATCGCGTAAACGGTACCGATTGTATTTGCATAACCTTATTAGTCCCATTAATATATTATATTTATTACAAATGACTTAAAAAATTGCTGGTTACTATTTATTTACTGATGAATGCTTTCAATCAACTGACAAAACTTACTTTTGATTTTTAAGTCACCTTTCTTCTTATTTCATATAATCGTTACCATGCAAGCTATTAAATACTACATTCATTAATAACGATTTATTATGCACTTATTTCGAATCAAGCCTTCATTAAGATGTTCTTGCTGTAAGTAGTATTTCAATTCATTAAATTTCATCCGTTGTTGTTGACCTTTTAGTTTTAGTCAGTATAATATACCAAACTGGTCATTTAACTATTGTATATATATATATATATATGAGAGACGACGACGAACTTTACTGAACTATTGTAATTTACTTGTTCTACTTCCAAGCATTGTGTACTTATTTTTTCGGTAAATGCGAAATAAAAATTGTCTATATGGTGTAAATAATATATGACTCACTTCAGTAATATTTTTGAAATGTTTTGCATAATAATTTTTTTGATTTTATATCCAGCCTTCCTGATGGACTTATGCGTCGTGGTGATATAAATATGTTGATGTTAGGTGATCCTGGGACAGCTAAGTCACAACTTCTGAAATTTGTAGAAAGGTGTTCACCTGTTGGTATATATACGTCGGGAAAAGGTAGCTCAGCAGCTGGTTTGACAGCTTCTGTTACTCGTGATCCAAACACTGTAAGTTAAATCTTATTGTGAACTGGCTCTGTGCACAACAGAATTGTATATTCGTACTCAGTATCATATCTCATTAATTTGATTTTACCGTCTTAGAATTTATCATTCAACTTTTGTCACAAGTGTAACAATTTTATTTCGATAACCGTTTGGTGTTAAGCCTAAAGCAAAATACAAAACAATATTTACCTTCTTTGAAAAGTTCCTTTTTTTCTCAAATTTATAAAGCCAAACATTTATAAAAAGTTGTGACTGTATGTAACACTTTGTACATTCAGTACCTGTATTCATAATTGTTACTTCTTTTGTGTTAGTACTACGACATTATTTCAGTTGGTATCCTCCGACTAATGCAGTTGTAAATCATTACTTTATTCAAACTCTTATCTCCTTAGGTTTTTTGATATGAAGATTCGGTTTGAACTATCTAAGTAGACTAGTACATACTCGTGACGTAAGACACAATACCATGTCTTTTGTTTGAGAACTAGGTAAAGAATATACAACACTATAACACCAAACAGACTTGTATTCAGTCAAACATAATGTTCCACCTATCTACTCTTCAGTTACCCAACATGGTTTGCTTAGGCCAGACATGTTGTATCGAGTTGAAATAAAAATGTTAACTCATATTGCCTGTTTATATGTTCAGAGTATGGTTCCTGAGCCTCCAGTTGCTTGTTGACTTGAAAATTATAATAAAACCCAGATAGTGTATAAAACAGTTTTTTTGTCGGTCGACAAATTATTCATTCTATTTTCAGCGCAACTTCATAATGGAAGGTGGTGCTATGGTACTTGCTGATGGTGGCGTTGTTTGCATTGATGAGTTTGACAAAATGCGTGAAGATGATCGCGTTGCAATTCATGAAGCCATGGAGCAACAGACCATCTCAATAGCTAAGGTAATTTACGTACTTGGCATTGATATTTATCAAACTGAAATGTAATTGTAAGTTGTTTCTTGAATAGCCTACTATGTCGTAACCGCGTAAAATTCACATAAGTAGATACCATATTCTAGCGCATAGGAATTTTAGCAAACAGAATAATGTATTACCCTTTGGACAATTATGTAGCATTCTTAAATGCCTCTTGTGGAGCCTACAGATAACTATAGTCTGTCGTACTTTAAAATTGATGCATTTTTTAGTCCTGCATAATGGACTAACTTTGTTTAAACAATCGTCGGGAACTATGAAGTACTTGGCCGTAATTTTGCTCTGACCACTCTGCATCCACGATTTTACTTAGGATCAAATCCAAGATCTTCAATCTCCCCAGGGAGTCCTTTATATTCAGACCATATGGCAGGCGCACAGTTTCAGTCAGTTTGCGTAATTACTCGACTTTTATCTATTATCAATGATGATTTTTATCTCATTCCTGATGTGACTGTTCAAATGGTTTTTGGCTCACTACAAATGTGTATCTCTTAACAGTAGTCACTAGTAAGCACATGGTGATACATGATTATCATATAACTTGCTTGGGTGTAAACTTAAGATAAGTTCTGTCGATCCTCCATGAATCTGTTCTTCGATTAATGCAATTTTCTCCATCTCATTACTGTCTGCCTTTGAAAGTAGATATTTCACTTGTCCCATATAACTGATCTCCCGCCCCGTTTTTAAGGATAGTGGAACTGATAAGGCTGTTTGTAAAGGTTTGAAAAACTCAGAATATTCCATCGTTTCAGAATAAAGGGGTTATCGTTCACATCTTTAGTAAGGACTCAGTTAACCAGTGTAGCAACTATCAGAGGATAAATGTACTCTCGGCCGCACTGATCACATTTCCCCACCCCCCACTCCACCAAGCGTTTTAGTCACCGTCGCAAGTAATGCAAATCAACAATAATTGTGTTTCTTGACATCAGGGCTACCTTCAGTTCCTTGAGTAGGATGGTGCTCTAGACTTGCGTGTTTGAAAATTGTGTACATGAGAAATTTACTAACATCTTGAGGGTTCTGCGCTCAATCATTTTTATCAGAGTGAGGATATACAGCCACATTTTTCCACTATTCCGACCTACCATTAGATTTAGACAGAGTTGCCCAATCTCACTAGTCATCTTCGAAGTGTCCATCGACGACATTCTAAATACAGCTCTGAAGGGAGCTTTTGTTGCTGTTGTGGATTTGTTACCTGAAGAAAGACTTTTTGACCATGGTTGTGCAGATGATATTGTCTTACTGTGCGTGTTGGCACAATATGGTCGTGATTAAGGCACACTCAACACACGTTTGCAATTCTGTATATTAATTAGTCCATTCTCAGCCAATCGGCGCTAACTTATAATCGAGAAAGTGCTAGAACATTCTCACATGGATTTTATGCAAACTCTTATGTATTTATTTACTTTGAATTCTACTGTTCTATTTTCTAAATATATTCTGCTACTTGCTCAAGTTTTGTTCCGATTTGGGTCTAAGCTGGTGTCTTTGGCGTATCGAGGGATACTAAACAAGAGTGGAACGCAATCTTAGAGGCTCAACAATGTAATAGTTCACAAGCCATCCATATAGCATATAATCAGTTTGCAATTTATATCTGTAGGTATGTCATGTACTTTACATCTTCCAATTCATGATTAGCAAGAGTCTGTACCTATCCATGTGGCGAGCCGTTAGAACTAGTCGAAAAGTTCGTGCACCTGTGTAGCTGTATGTGTGCTAGTGGTGGTGTGTCAGATAAGTTCAGTCTACGCATAATGAAGACCGAATCGGCTTATGCCAAATTGGGCTATCTTTACCGCCGTCGTTATGTGGGTTTGGCATTTAAAGATTGAATACACAACGCTTCAGTGAAGGCAGTTCTGTATTATGCCTATGAGATCTGGTCTCTGTGCTAAGGATATGCGGCGTTTCTGTGTTCGATCACCGTTATCTCCAAAGAATTGCTAATATCTAGTAGCAACATCATGTTAGTAATCCTGGGGTTCGACAATGTGTCCAGGCGCAGTAATTACAACTCAGTTGTTGTCATCATCTTGAAACATCAGCCTCGATTGCTTTGTATCTTTCGAACATCATTTCAATGACTTTCATGTAGTGCATTATCTGCCAACTCTGAGGCTGGTTGAAAAAGTGAAGAGGTGGTCAGTTTGTGACATGAGACCGTTTTATGTTATAAAGATATATTGGACTCGGCATCTCTCAGTCTATCCTAACTTTGGTTGGGGTCCTTGGGATGGCTCAACTCTAAGGCAATGTGGAGAGTAGTTCCAGTAGACCTGGAGTAGTATTACAAAAATTTGGATCATTACCATTACTCTGGTAGTTATCTACTCGTGAACTGGATCGATTCATATGTATACTAGGTCCTACGTCGTACATGACTAATCAACTAACTATGAGAGAAATGAAATCAACTGTAATTATATTCTCTCACCTGAATTGTATCTTTTAACACCTATTTCTAAGTGCTTTCTCTGTTTTTATTTCTTTGTAATATGATTGCTTCGTTTCTGTGTCTCGTATCTTCATGCTTTCTTGTGTTGATTGTATGCTATGAACAAGTCAACTGTTACTAGTATTTACTTCTCTTTTCCCATTTCTATAGGCTGGTATTACAACGACACTAAATAGCCGTTGTTCTGTACTTGCAGCAGCAAATAGTGTTTTTGGTCGCTGGGATGATACGAAAGGAGAAGATAATATTGATTTTATGCCAACAATTCTATCACGTTTCGATATGATTTTTGTAATTCGTGATGAACATGATTCTCAACGTGATACAACTCTTGCAAAGCATGTTATGCAGGTGCATCTTCATGGAAAGTAAGTCTGTTTAGTATTTGTATTTATATTTTCGTATATAATGAAATATTCTTGTGTGCATCTTGTCAGCTGTTTTTGTGGATATTAGAACCATGTGAAAACTACCAACGACGAGGTATGCTTATATAAGCTTTTTTTATTAACCTCTTGTTGATATTTTAGATTGAAGTTTGATCAGTCTTCTTTAGCATACATGTATTGTTCATCAGATTTTAGAATAAATGAATTACAGCTAGCAGTGGAGTCTAGAACTATCTTGTTGAAGTTATCTTTATCCTAGTGTTGATGTGCTTGTTCAATCCGGAACCCCAGTACCTTTAGATCTGTACACTCACGGTTTACCAGGAATGACCAGAATTCTAACCTGAATATTAGAAAATGGAATGGTTCATACACCTTGGTAGTATTAATATAAACATCATACCAGTTAAATAAGTTATTTTCTACTTATACTCTGTAACCTCAGTTCAAACGTTTTGGTGTTTCAAGCGATAGGTGGTGGGTTCAAGTCTCAGTCTAAACACTAAAATTATAATGTAGATGCAAACAACTGGCTCGTAAGATATGGTGAAACACACCATGAATTCCACCGCTAGTCACATTCCATTTCTCCTAAAGATACGGCACATTATTTACATATGTAATTAAAATAATTTTAAATTGATAATCTTTTATCCGGATGAACGTACTTGATGTTCAAGATGGGCTGCAATAATCAATAACAACTGATCAACAAACAAAATAAATAAGTCATGCACAAATTACAATCAGCAAGGGATCTTCGGAATCAGTTCGCATTAAGCCTCCAGCTAGATGATTGCTAAAATAGTCTTGGAAGGTCAGTCACACGGCACAATTTATAAATTCAATAAATCATGCAGTTAAAGCGATATTCATCTTAAATTATCAATTTTTCCAATGCATTATGTAGACAATGTAAAAATCATTTTATCAGTTACATCACTTCTGGTGAGCTATAGTTGGTTACGGAATCCCAACGTGAACACAGACAACTTATCTAAATTTTTTTGCCACATTTGATGTTTACAAAGCTGTCTTTCTACTACAGAGTGAGTATACTAGGAGTGAACTGCAGCGTAGTTGATGTGCTTTAAAACTACCAAGCTTTATCACCGCCTTTTCTTTATCCACGCCACTTAATAGTTGTAAATTAATTCTCCTGTATGCACACGTATAGTTTTCCCCAGTGTTCTAATAGGCAATTTGTTTGAAATTATTTCCCTTTAAGTACGATTAATTGATATATAACTATTTATTATTCAACTACATCTGCCATTAAAGTGATCCTGTTGGAGTGAATCCAATGGATACTGAGTCATCGGATGAAATCCCTCTTAGTACCCTTCGACGTTTTATTGCTTTCGCACGTGAACGTTGCGGTCCTCGTTTATCTGAACAAGCTGCTGAAAAACTATCAAATCAATATGTTCTCATGAGATCTGGATCCACACGATATGAACAAGAGACGGGTAAACGATGTTCTATTCCCATAACAGTGCGGTGAGTAGTATTCTTGTTTTTTTTTTTACCAAAAATAGTTCCATTTCTAATTAAGTTATTCCATATTGTAGACATTTTTCTGTAGATTAGAAGACTGATTTGTGAATAATTTAGCTCATGCGTTATATATCCTTTTCTTTCAATTAACTTCAAAACATTTGTCTACATGTAATTTATCTGTTTCGTAGGCAACTCGAAGCAGTTATACGAATTTCTGAGTCATTAGCAAAAATGCGCCTAGCTGCCTTTGCAACTGAACAAGATGTTGAAGAAGCATTACGTCTGTTTCATGTTTCAACATTGGAAGCTGCGATGTCTGGTAGTTTAGAAGGTGCTGAAGGTTTTACTACTCAAGAAGAGCATGAACTCATCCTGCGTTTAGAAAAACAGTTGAAAAAGCGATTCATTATTGGCAGTCAAGTGTCAGAATATGCTATTATACAAGACTTTACACGTCAGGTATGTAGTATTTTATTTGTGTTGTTTGAAACATCGTAATCGTCAAAATGTCGTGAACCTACAAAGAGTAAGTGAATGGGCTTACTTCGCAGTACATTGCTCTGTTTTCACCATATGGTCCTTAAAAATAGACGATATTCGTGACTTACAGGTGTTTCATCTTTAAAACATTGCTCGTGTGCTTTTGAACCTATTAAGTCACAATAGCCTACACACTTTAATGTGATAGTGCCTATCTTCACTTTTGCAGGCCGGAGTATCGTTACTGTGTTGGAGCCGTCCAACAACGTGAGCGTTACTCATGGTAACCCTAGATCCCGAATGAAATATTTGTATTCTTTGCCATCCACGATATTTCGAACCAAGTTTTCGTATATTTCCTGTGGGTTATAAATCCATTAGTGTAATATATTTGACTAGCCAGGCACATGAGGCAAAAGTTAAGAGTCGATAGTGAAAGTGAGTTAGTTTTGACTCTAAATAATGTTAGAAGTATTAGGGTCGTTATCATTTTCCGGCTGTTCACACTGGGACGGTCTTTGCGGCAAGTGATGGGTAAACTGTCATATTCAATTTTGATGGTCTCAGTGACCAAGTAATAACCGCTTGAGGCGGGTCACGTGCGCATCTTTATCGTGCAGTTTTAGGTGTGGTATCTCTGTACTTGTAACACTGTATTTCGTAGTTTTGTAATGTAAGCCCATAGTAGCCGTCAAGTTTTTTGATCTCTCACTCAGTCTTGTAGTTCTCGTAGGTGAGTTGTTTATTCTAGTTATCTAGTGGGTTTATTGAAACATATGTTAATTGACATTAGTAAAAGCCCTTATTTGATCTATACAAAGCCATTTAAGTACAAGATGCCTCATAGTATGGCGAATAATGGATTATATCAGCAAACATTTGAAATGCGGATAATGAGTTTTTCTTTGTCGAACTCGTACAGTCAGGCTGATAACCTCAATCTACGTTGACAGTTGGCTGCTTGATTTACTCATGTAACAAACATGGATTTAAGTACTCAGCTTTGAGTCGCACCTTGGTTATATGATGGCTAGTACTTTCGGTTACCGAAATTGAATGTAGGTTGGGCATGGTTCAAATCTGCGACTTACTAGTACTTTCATTGATAAGCTACCGATTTACATAATGAAGGCTAATTATGCTGATATGAGAGGCTAACATGATTCGTTTTCATTTTTAAATGTTAAGTTGTTTATATTTAGTGAAACAATGTGAATGTTGTCTAAATCAGGAACCATACTAGCTTCTTTATTTTAAGAATAACACCACATTTTCTCTCAGATGTGCTAAATTTGCCTATTATGTGATTTTTGCTGCAGGGTTTTTCAGAGCGCGCTGTCACCAAAGTTTTACACTACATGATTCGTCGAGGTGAAGTGCAGTACAGAATGCAAAGGCGTATTTTGTATCGTATTAAATAGATACTAAATTATGCGCATTTACACTCGTATGCGATAGTTTTGTTTTATGTAAATTATTTTGTAATAGCTACAGTATTTTCAAACGTCAATATTGCATTTATGTATGTACAAAATGTGTTATAATTATAATTTCAAACTGGTTAAATTAATGAAACAGTTAACTAGGTTATAGTGACTTCTCAGTAAATAAAATACTTTCCCGTAGGTGAAGCGTTATCTTAGTGATAAATATATATTCCATATTCAAATACAAGGCCACAGGTTGTTATTCTACAAAACCTATTTCAGTTTGACAGATAGGTAGTATCGCTAACTACCAGAGTACATAAAGAGCAAACTTGGTAACGAAGTGGACCACAAATCACGGCAGAATTGCAGTATATACGCATTTAGTTCAATTCAACTGATCACAAACTACGTAGAGACATTGAACATATTGACGGATAACACAGAAAACCCGTTGGATAGAAAACTTTGTGTAGTTCTTCATACAAATGGAATTCTCGATTGTGACTGACCATCGCGCATGCAAAAACGTACTGACTGGATAATTAATCACTGTAATTGTGACTTGATCACTGTAGGATTTATCTTGCCACACCCACTGACAACACACGACGTCGGTCGACACAGCTGTTAATTCCCTACAGACATGCCTTACATAAAATGATTTTTGCGCGTGACTTCTATCCTTCTCTAGCACTGGTCTAGAAAGTGGCTTTCGGAGTATAATAAACTGGTCAAACCGAGATGCGTAGGTCCTTTCAGAGACAATATATCGCAGCACTGTAGCTTTGGTACAACACCAGGATTACGTGGACAGCCAGCCAGTCGATGTTGAACCCAGCACAAATACATGTTATCTCGGACTGTCATACTGGGATCAGAACAACGGAATGAATAGTGCAGAGCTGTGACTACTGGTTGAAGTTATTTGGATATGCGCATTCAGCTTATCGCAATAACAAAACACTGAACAACTTGACAAATTCGTTACCATTACTACTAATAATAAAACTCAGGAGAGTAAAGAAATTATAAGTGCGAACAAGCGTAAAAACATTACATAAAAAAGGACGTGAATGATTATTATCACAACATCGACATTTGTCTGATAGGAATGAATGTATGCGTAGAATAAATAATAGGGAAGTTATTATATCTCCCGAAATAAACAAATGCAAATAGACTGGAATGAAATAAGTATTTCGTGTTTATATTTAAAAGTTCACGAATGAACCTACACTTTGATATAAAATGCAATTAAAACAAACTAAATAATGAAAAGACTAAAATTTAAGGAACAAAAATAAATTGCAATACATTGTCAATAGTAAAAGACTAATAGGTTACAGGACTAAATCACTAAACAAAGCTTTCTCTTCGTCTATTGCACCTGCTGCAGTTTTATTCATATTTTTTGGTCGACGTGATGATTTTAACCTTGGCATGGAGATTTTCGTTCGACCACCAAAAACTATCGCTTGCTCTGGCCGTGAACGATATGATGACCATAAATGCAGTTTTTGACGACGTCTCCATTCTGCTATCAGCAAACCAATGAAACAGCAAACTAAACCAAGACTAAATGCTAATAATAAAGCTGAAGTATGACCTTCAGATTGACTTTGTTTCACAGCAGCTATTATACTTTGTGATGGATCAGCAGTAGTTGTTGTAGTTGGGATGGGATTAGTTGGAATTGGTGGTTGATGTTCTGCTGAAGATTATAATGAACAACAAGAATATAGATATGGAAGTTGACAGAAAAAGAACTTCAAATTCACTCAACAAATACATGTATATGTAGCCAAGTTTGAGCCATAATCCCTAAATAAAATTGTAGTATAGAGAGAGGCTTGAGTGATTCTTGAAATGACCGAGGAATTTTGAGCAAACTCTATAAATCAGAAGCATTTCGGAATAGAAATAACGAAGCCTATGAAAATAGTGTCTTGGGGGAGTTTACTAGTCCCTTAAAGGTTGATATCAATTTTCCCATCTTGTGTAGGGTTAACGTTCGTTTAGTGACCTGATTATTATTGCGTGTGTAAGTAAATATAAACGCGCCAAATAATCTTTAAATTGTGCACGGATAACCACCTCTGCATCAATGTATGTCAAGGTTATGACGCTGCTAAGAACCAACATACCTTCCTCTTTCGTTCTTCCTACATTATCTACTTTCCTTCTTAATTTATCCTCTTACTTGTTAGCTTGGAATCAACGTCAAGAATCAGTTTTTCGAATCCTCATAATCCAGACAAGTTCTATCGAATATTGCCTACATATATCTTTATTAATGAATTCACTAAAGATTAAAGGAGATAAAGTTATCACGGAAGCAACATTGTCGCTGTATTGATACGTCGTGTTGTGTGTAGTTGGGCAGCAGGGAATGTTTATTTGACAGTCGTAAGTTTTTGATTGAATTGTTTGGCTATTTGGTCTTCTTCAAACACCAACTGAATGAATGCTCTTTTCTTTTCGGCTTCGAAGCTTTAATTACAACTGTTGCTACATTTCTCAATAAATGTTTCTGGGCATCCATTTTGTCGAAGGCGTTCTTTTATTATTGTAATTTCATCTTCAAGTTCATCAGTAGTGCACAGTCGTCTAGCACTATAGTAGAGTGACTTCATTAGACCACCTTTATAGTTAATTGGACTAAGCTGTGAAAATGAAGGTATTGTCTATTCCATGTACCTATCCGGAATATAAATCTTTGGAAAGTTCCATCATCATCACACCAAGCGAGGCTAATGTTTGTATACACTACCCTGGTTTTCTGCACAAACACTGGTCTCGTCTATCATACCACTACCAAAAGCCACATAACCACCGAAATTCACAAACACAAGGATTCATTGTAAAAATTAGGTGCAGATAGAGGCTTTTTTCAGTCTTGATGCGACACTTCACAACTTGGTGTAAAGTATACACCACAATTATGCACTTGACCACCAACCAATTGGGTGCAATCGCTCTAAGCTTGTTTACAAGTACATGTTATATAAATCGATTTCAAAATACTTGCCACTTACTAAGGGTTTCAGAGTTTATGACTGTTCAATCAAGGTATAGGAAACTCAACATTTGAGTACAGTAATGGATAAAATGCAAACTGCTTGAAGTCATAAAATAAACTTGAAATGCATGTTTTAATCTATGAACATAACTAGAGTGATTAGTAGCATTTATTACTTTAAACTACCACTTTAACACACTCTGCCTTGGTGTAGCTTGAATTTTGACTGCTACCCTTCGTATAAGTATGGTGGCTCTTGATAAGTATTTACCTAATGCATTCCTCATTTATGTTCTTTGTGTGCTTCACTCTCCTCTAAGTGACTATGTCTATTTCGTGTTCGAACCAGAAACTTAGTAGCTGACAGTCGGACACATTAACCACATAGTCATCGATTCAAAAATGTATTACCCAGTTACCTGTGAGTGATTTACTAGTTTCACGTTTCATTAACTCATGCAACTCGCCAAGTACAAATTCGTAAATATTGTTTTAAGTAACACTTTATGTGTGAGGGTGGTACGACCTAGTTGTTGAAACCGAAGTGGTAGAGTGATACTTACACCTGAGGCCTAGTAGTAAAAAATGGGGCGTCTTAACCACTAAACATTCGCTCCAAGTTATAATAAAAACCTTTAGAAAATAAGACATACATTAAGATTAAAAACACACACAACATACCGTGAATTAACGAGTGCTTTTTAAAAGAGTCCTCTGTTTCACTAAATTTATTGAGAAAGTCCATATTTTCAAATATAGTTGGATCTATTATTAAATCAGATGGACGTTTACGATCCATAATATTATGCTGGAAATATGATGGCCCATCTCGATGTGATGATCCATGAAGAAAATTACTGGATGAATGATATGGAGTAAATGATAAATCATCTCTGCGCGATTGAGGATAATCTACTTTAAAAGTGTTAAACGATAATCTAGGCTTGTAAACGCCCGCTGCTGCTCCATATGGTTTTATTCGCGATGACAATAACGGCAGGCGATGATCAGTTCGATATAGATGCTTTCTTCCAGGTAATGCCTGCTGTGAAAGGTCATCACTATTAAGTAATCCTTTAGGATAACGCCATGCATCATCATTTGGAGTGAAAAATACTTCAGGATTATTATCATTATTTTCAGCATTTTTACGTATATCAAGCATAAATGACGCTTCTTTATCAACATCGAATAATGGTTTTTGGCTATTATCTTTAAATGGATGTGACAATTCTGTCAGTTGTTGGTCCCTATCATTATTATTATTTTGATAGTTTTGTTGATTAGCTGAATAAAATAATGAATCTGAAAGACGGTGTAAATCTATCATTGCTGGCGAATTACTTCGAGATGTCGCTAAAAAAGATGATGGTCGACCGGACCTAAACCTTTCTATTGAGTGGTAACTTTCATTTGGTGGAATTTTAGAAAATATTCTATCGTCAAGCTCCTTTTGTTTATGACGAATGATCGATGATGACTTTGTTTCATTTCCTTTACGAATTACTTCTGTATAATTAATTGCAAGTAACAAGATAAAGAAAACAAAGGAGTCGAAGTGAAGCTGCAGCGATAATAATGAGAATGACTAAACATTAGGAATATTTCTTGAGGAGATTGAGTAAAAAAGTATATATGAAAGGATGCTGGAAAAGAGAGTGAAAAATCAATGCATCGGATCGATTTTAGACCATGTCACCTAATCATCTGCAATTACTGATTACGGCTATTTTAGGGAATCGAGACCAAGTATTCAACACATACTAACATATGCAATACATGCTCCAATCATCCTAGTTCGTGATACGAAAATTCGTCAACCGATTCCCTATACTTGTCTAGCACCTTATAATTGGCTTCAACATCGCTTACTAGGTCGTTTCACGAAAAGTGAGAACTGCTTCAAGGAAGCCTTTGATCGAAAGCCTGCAACTACGGTATGTTACCTACTGTCGCAGTACCTATCAGGTTAACACAGCCTACTGCTGCGGAGTATACTCCGTCGAAAGATGAACGTTATAAGATTATTGCTGTTGGGACGGCTTCCAGAAACTTCAACGAAGCCTCCAGAACCCTTGAGTGAGCCGGAAACATTCCATCCAATCACCGATCGACAGAGACTTCTAGAATATCGAATTGGCGCCTTTTGATCGGGCAATAGTTGAAACTTCTTAGGTCGGATTGGATGGATTATAATACTGAGTTTGTTGTTTCAGAAAACTATAAATATACGAATATTTTGTACATAACTCGCTCTCTATCTTACTAGAATAAAGTTCCTGTCTACTCGCCTTCTGAATTTGCGACAAGGAGGGTTCAAAGCGTTCGGGTGCTACGTTGTCTGAAGCTAGTCAAGCCATCAAGTATGAGACATAACAACTGCTTTACCGTTGTAATTGAGTGTATGGTCAAAGGTGTGATGAAATCATAAGAAATGGCCTAACTCTGTGAGATTTAGAATTACATGGAATCCTTCGGCTATTCGTATCTTCACGTTTGAAAAAAATAGAAGCGGTAGCCGGTAAAAGTAGCATGTACAGAGATTAGAAAGTTGATATAAAAGTAAGCCTATGTCGAAAAAACATTCTCAACGCGGTAGCATCATGTTTCTACCACAATTTAATAATGTGATTGTTATGACGCGATGAAAAGGAGGAGGGGATGATTTGGTTGGTGGACGCGAACACCAATAAGATGCGTGCCTAGTTAAGAATGCACTATTGACCTAAGCCCATTCACCCCCCCCCCCTAAGCCGATAATAGGACAACCAGAATTGAGAACAGGAAGACTGAGAGAGCGAGAACCAAGAACCGGAGAACGTATTATATTTTAATCATGCCTTTATATATACATAGAGTCAGACCACACAGTGCACCAATCAAGAATCTAACATTTGTACAGAACAAAGGGAAGAGTGGCAGTGAATGTTACAACTTGTGTACAATTAAGTAAGCGTAGTTCATAGTAAATAAACAATGCGCCAAGAGTAAATATACAAACGAGAGAACCGGGCAAGGGGAACATAACAGTCATAGAAATGAAACGTTTGAACTGTCCACAGTTATAATAATTGAAATGATGTTCAAAAGCACAGTTCTCGAAGATAGACAAGCTTCGTTAGGTGCCCGGCATATCAGTGATTTGGACAATCTCTTTGGTTTCTTTTTTATAAGACAACTCTTCTTCACCAACCTAACTTCTAAATAGTAATATTTAGACAGATACAAGGGTAGCAAAAATATAAAATCTTATAGTTTCATTTCTTTCTTGTAAAATATGGTTCAAATGATTTGTTTCTAATACTGTCGCTTTTATGCACTCGTTTGCACTAAATCACCCGACAGTGCTGCTACACTGCTGTGGTGATCGGGCTTGCTTATCGTGATGACTCAATGGGGTTATACTGGCTGGAACAATCATCCTTCGAGGTCCTACCATACCAGGCAGGTCGGTTAAAGAGCTGTGAGACTACAAACAGCGAATATAAGGTCCCAGGACGAAATCGAACTGCCAGCTGTTCAGAGGTGTGACGGCAGTAAGGTGCTTCCCACTTAAGTAACTACAAAGATGCGACCCACTTAGATGTTGCTTGGCAACATGTCCAAGCAGCTGTGACATCTATTAAGGATTTATATCAGCATCTCAAGAAAAGTCAGTGGATTTCGATGGCTTCTGTTGAGTTGATGGACTCACGAAAACTTATCCTGTCAGGCTCCGAACACGATGAGGAGCGAAGAGTAATCAGACATCAAATGGTAAAAGTCTGCGAAACGATCGTGAGCATTGGTAGGTAACAAAAGCAAAGAAGGTGGAAATGGCTGCGGCGCTAAGTAGCATTAGACAACTTTCCAAGTGGTAGTGAGATAATCTCACAAAAAGATGGAATGCTTATTCTCTCTGTCTAGACGGTGGGCTGAACACTTCAAGGAGCAGTTCAGCTGACCCTCAGCTTCTCTAGAACTTCCCACTAATTTGAGATAGCCTAAATGGAAAGTCGAATTAGACCCTTCGACTCTTGTCGAAGTCGAAGAAGCTATAGCTAACCTGAGGCGAGGCAGGGCAGAGGGTCCGGACGGATTGTATTCAGAGATCTTTAAGGATGGTGGTACCTCTTTGGCGATTAGACTGGCTGATATTTTGACTAAAGTTTGGGAACTTGACATAATTCCATCTGAGTGGTGTTGATGGTTAATCGTCCCAGTATATAAGAAAGAGTCAAAATCGTCCTGAGATAACCATAGAGGAATTAGCTTGACTAGTATATTGTCTAAAATACTAGCTTATATAATTATTAGATGTTTAGCTACAACTCGTGAACTGCAAATGCGAGAAAACCAGGCTGTTTTCAGACGTAGTCGCGGTTGTATAGACCAAATATTCACCATTTGTCTGGTTCCACAACACAGACATACTTTTCGGCGCTCGATAATGATGGTTTTTCTTGACTTGAAAGTGGCATTTGATTTTGTAGACTGAGATGCTCTATGACAGTGTCTTTCATTGAAAGGCGTACCCCAGAAGCACATAAATCTCGTGAACGCTCTTTACTCAAACACTATTAGTCGTGTCAGAGCATATGGCGAACTGTCATCCGGACTTGTAGTCTCACCCAACCGTACTTGCTACCTTGACGTGGTGATCGGGCTTGCCTATCATGATGACCCAACCGAGTTATATTGGCTGGGACGCATGTTCCTCTAGGTCTTACCATACCAAACAAGTCTGTTGGAGGGCGATAAGCCTGAAGGCAGCAACCTAAGATCTGAGGGTGAAGTCGTACTGCTGAGTGCAACGGGGTGACAGCAGTAAAGTGTTTTCCTTCAAATAACCAGTATCTGCAGCGATTCTGCCTTTTTGACGTAAGGAAGGGGCTAGAAAAGATCGACCCAGAAAATGATACACCTCACCTTACTCCACGAATTTCTGTCTTCGGTAGTAAGGCCTTTTAAAGAACGGAGCTAACACTTCGAAAACATCCCATAACAAGGTCGTGTGTGATCAGACTCAAGCAGTTACCCCTTGTGCTCTGCGATAGTGCTCCCGGTTCACTATGACCAATACTAATCCAGTTTCCTTTTTAGGTACCTCAAGAAGTAATATCCTTCCTCGGTGTGGACAGCCAGGAAGTGAAAACCGCCCTCAACTCCAACAGCACGCAAGATCATTTTATTCGAGGTCAAATCCCACCATCAACTCTTAATTACCTTCCTATCCCCACGATTAACCCGTCTAGCCTAACTTTATCACCTCACGCCTCTAATGATAATGGTTTGAGTTCACAAAATGTTACTCCTGGTCTCCTGTAACCTCTCACTAAACTATATATCTGAGCTTTCAACGTCTGAACCTTATGCCAATTAAGACAACAAGCCTCCTTAGCTATGACCTTGGATTCTCGCTCCATCAATGTCTGCTGCGTCTCTGAAATGCGTATACAGGATCCAAGTACAATCATTCGCTTGACCTCAGGTTGTCAAAATAAGAAACAGGCCTGGTTCACTCTTCATATTTCTGGAGACCCCACTTATACCACTCGAGGCCTTGCTGGTGTGGGTATAGTACTATGTTCAAAAGCTGAACGGGCTCTCCTTGACTGGATTTCCATAGACAGACGCTCGTGCGTTGTCAGTCTAAACGGGACGGTAAGAACCCGAAAAGACATGGACACACGCCGTTGCCTCTTTGTTGTGTCAGCCTACACTCCCACTGATTGCTCAGATGAAGTAAAGGATGAATTTTACAGAAAGCTTTCTGACCTCCTTCGAAAAGCTAAGCGCACTGATGTAGTGATCGAGCAATGCTTCGAAGACATCTATAATCGAATACTAGAAGCTTACGAATATCTTCTATCCTTAATAGCCACGTTTCACATTCATGAAGTAAAACGGATCGAACTGCTGCGCAGTAAGCGCATCCTTTGGTTGAAAGACGGATGTCTCGCATATGCCACAAGTGACACAAATCGAATGAGGTGGTTGGGACATGTGTTGCATAGGCTCAACCATCGTCTGCCTCGACGCGCGATGTTGACCGATATAGGAGTAGGGCGGAAGATAGTTAGGGGTGGCCAAATCAATATATGGCATCAGTCCATGAAGCTACTGTCCCCTGGCTTGAGTCGCGTCGGTAGATGCAAACTACCTGAATGGGGTCCACGTGAATATCGTAACCAGTGGCTGGAAACGATAAGTGACATGGTGCAGAATCAGTCAGTGGTGCAGCTGTATCCACTCTTTGTCCCTCCATAAATCGTGAGATTAAAAGTATTTCATAGCTTTATTTCCACGCCCCATTTTTCCTCCTGAACTATGTTCTATATGTTCACTCATTGTTTTCGTTATTATAATCATCGAAGTAACTTCTACTTCTAATCTTGCTGTGTTTGTAAGGTATGGCAACTTGGACAGATGCACAAGTGCAAAGTTTTATGCTGATCATACATACATATAAATTCTCCAATTTATTTTAATTAAAATCGCGGTAAGTTAAGCTGACCTACATGTATCAGCCTACAATGCTCACGACAAACACTTTCAAACTAGATACACCTAACCATTCAGGATCAATCATAATAGCTGACTGTCCAGAGAGATTTTGAATCAATGTTGTCACTTGCTAGTTGAAAATTAAATGTACACTCTGGCTAACACAAAATTACTATATCACCGTATGAAAGTACGAAGACAACGTGGAACTTGACATAATCGTAAGTTTTCATACTATGCTACATGAAATTAACAACGGAGTAGAAGTACTATAGTGACGATGAAAATGAAACAGATTAAGCATTGAGGACAGTTCAATAGTACTCGACAATAAACAACTGAATTGCTTACGCAGTAATATTACGTAATATGCAAGTAATGCTCTGAAGCTACCAATGACTAGACGTAATCAACCAACACAAATGTATTTCTAATAAACACAATCCATAAACTTCAAGTAAGATAAAGATACTACCCAGTACATTTTTGTCTTTGATAATTATTAGAGTATCTAACTATTTCATTTATTTATCAACTCATTTGTTAAATAATGATTCGTATAACTGGCTTTGAGTTATACAAGGCTATTGATATTAACTGGTTGCTCAAAACAGAAGTAAACGGAGTGGAATTCAAAACCGTGATTTCGTCGTTAAAAAATGAACTTTAATTACTGGGATAGAGGTATATAGGATATCTAATATATCCCATGGGTGGTAAGAGTTAGACAGGAAGTAAAAATGTGAATGTAAATAGGTTATAGAACGTGTCTAAGTGCGCTATCCGTTACCGTGTAACCAATCAGTGATGCACATCAGCTTGAAGTGAAATTATGAAAAATCTGTGAACTAGGCTGTCAAATGACTAAACTGTAGGCAAAATTAGCACAATTACTTTGGAAACCAGATACTGAAACTTTTACCGATTAAAATGCTGGAGAATAAACAGATTACATCAGCAGGTTTCCTAATTTTTGTTTGCTGTTACTTACACCAACCCAGATTACACCGAATTATCCGACTAGTGACTTTTGAAATTAGTTAAAAAAAACCCGAACTAAATTACAACATGGAAACTTTAAAAAAACAACATACTTGAAGGACATAACAGTTCGTCTGATCCATCGGGACATTCAACAATTCCGTTACACTTGTCATAGATAGCAACACAAGTAGAAGAATCATCACATTGGAATTGAAGTTCTGGTGATTTGCAAACCGACTGAACTAAAATGTTTAATATCAACAGTACTAATTAAGAAGTTTGTGATTATACCTACCACATGAACCTTTCTTCGCAATCCAACCAGATTGACAAACACATATTCCATCAGAGCATATAGTTTTAGTCCCCTCACATAAGTTATTCGCATCGCAATATTGATTCAAACCAACTTGATGAATGGAATAACAAATTAGTCATATTAATACTTACCTCTATCTTTTATACTTTGATTACTACTTAATTCTTCTAAAAGGAGTACATCATAATTAGAATGACTAGAATAGAAACACTGTCCAGGCAGTCGACAATCAAATAAAAAGCAAGACTGTGTAGCCTAATTTCGATAAATTTTCTTTGGTGAAATGTGTTCGAAATACTTACCTCCGATTCAAATACTACTGCATTGCATTCACTCGTACTACAGCATTTAAAGTAGCATTCTTTAAACGATGCTACTTTCAGCTTCATGAGAAACTTAGCACCAGCTGGAATGGATTGTTGAGTTTGTTTGTTTGATATGAACTGGACACTTTTGCCACAGTTATTATTATTGTCGTTACTGGTCTTTGATAATGCCAATACCGGACAAACGACAGCCAAAAGTTGACATACTATGGTCCAAGAAAACAGATTCTTCATAGAGTAAAATTGACAGACTGGTACGACAAGTAATTTTAACCTAAAAGCCATCCAACAAGAATGAAATACGTTGTAATGGTCTATTTCAAGGATGAAAATGATTCTAACGAACAATTTTTCACTATATTTAGCAAGTGCATCAGCAAAAATTTGAGGAACACTAATACAATTTCTAACAGCATAACTTTAACCATCCTAGAGTTAAAATCACAAGTTCTGATCTCTGCAGTAAGATTAAATTAGTCTTACGGTGCTTAAACAGAACATCTCGAATGTTCAGTCAGTCCACACGGCTTCTTTGAAAAACTTATCTAAAACTATAATCTGCAATTTATTTGACTTAGATATCTAATTGTGGGCATCTGATTATTAGATTTGTTTATTTTAAAGGCACTAAAGTGTTGTAGTTTCCGACGAAGTTAACATTTAGTGTGTAGCGTAGTATACTAAAGAACAAACGAACAGATTATTGTTATGCATGTGTTCAATTAGAAATAATTACCACTTTTTGATTATTGTAGGCGATTAACGGACTAGTGGTAGTGAAAAGCGAAAGAATCTGATGTGGTTAGAAAAGAGCCATTTTCAATTAAGAAAACATAGAGAGCGTATATTAACAAAAACCGGCTTGAACAATTAGAACTGCAAAACAGATTGATGTGTCTCCGTTTATAGTAGCCACTGCATCACCTAAAATAGTGCCCCCCCCCCCACGTAAAGTCAATTAACTTGGTCTTCATATTATGGAGTAGGTGTTTGAGAATTTGAGCCTTAAATTTAAAACCCAACACAACTTGCATCTTTGGTAAAGAAACAGCATTAACAGTTCTTAAACAATAGGCACTTACAACTAAGCACATGTGTGCGTAGATAAACAGTTATATAAATTTTAGAGCAAGTTCGCTTAACTATGATATGGATACCTCAGACTCACAAAACTAGATTAAGATGAGATTTTATATTATTGGCTGAAACATAGGTTTGCAGATTCAAGTTGTGGAAACAAGGCTGTAAGAAGTTACGTAACACGATGACAAGCCAACTTAGTAGTTAGTTACAATGAGAAAACAAGCACAAATATAGGCCCACCTAATCTCAAATCAACATTAGTACATTGACATTAACAATGGTGAGATATCAACAACAGTAATGAGCTAGAAATATGAGGAAGAACAGCGAATAGAAACAATAGAATAGCACAACACACAGTATTCTATTTGTTTCAAACCATGTATACTAAACGCTTTGAAAATAAGATAAACCTGGGGATGTTTAAGCATGCGTTTCTTATGAAGGCTCTCAACTACCTACATGCGTTCAAACTAATGGTCAAATTCGTTATTTAATTATTGGGATCTGAACGCCTAATTAACAGTATAGTCCAAATCAGCAAGCCGTAGTATATTTTCATTGATTTCATTGAAAGTCAATTCAATTAACAAGACAAACAAACTTAAAGCGTACAGAAAGTGGCACATCCAAGCATAATCTGAAAGCCAAAACCAATAACTTAGGTTGTGTAACGCTAAATTCACTTCAAGCGCTTTTAACACCTCTTCGAATTTCCAACATTTTGGATATTTGTGAAGGGAACAGGAAGTCTTTCGCATCATGGGCATCTGTGTTTAGCTGCAATGGACTTCCAATTACACATGGCAAAAACCTAGGTATATATAACAAATAAATAGCATCAGCAACATCGTAAATAATAGATGTCTGTATGACGAGTGATTGTAAACCGATAGATCTCTTTGTACTAGCGTTTTCTATTTCACAGTTTTGGTTCCAGGTGTCCTGTTTCGCTCAATAACATAGTGCCTACACCACCGCCCTGGTCCTGGCAGTCTCAGCCGATTTCTTTCGTTTTTCACTTTTTTTGCTATCCAGGCGTGCTCAGCATATTGTATACGGTAACTTGACCTCCCTTCAAACATCTGCATCTGAGAATGAACAGGCCTGGTTGACGTGGTCTGCCAGCGTATTATTTGCTCCTCAGTCTGGTTAAACATTTTGCTGCCTGATTCTCTGTTGTCTCCAGAATCCCGACGTCCATTTTGAGGGTAGGAGGAAACGATGTTATGGTTTTCTCTATCCGGTCCTATTTTTAGGGACATTCCTGGTGTCAGCATGCCCAGCTGCCTATGAACTCGGTGAAACATAGTGTATGCTTTCTTGGAACCCACTTGATGGTTTTTCCAAGTTCCTAGGTTGTCGGTGAAAATTATGTCTAGGTTTCATTCGTTATAGATGCTAGTTATTCGTTGCCCCCTCCCATGATAATATTCCATTTAAGCACCGTCTGATGTGCAGTAGTAAGAGTTTTTGTGTTACAGTCATATCGCATAGCTCTCCACAGCTTTACATCATCATGCATATACATGAGTTGACAAGTGAATATTTGGTGAGGTCAAAAGAGTACAATTAACCCGATCGGAAGCTACTGAAAAGGCGAGAGTTAATTGCCTGTAGCCTTTACAAGATTATTTGGCCGGCCTTGCAGGGTCGGTGAAATACTTAACACTACTATACGTGTCATCATCCATGCTGGATACTCAGTGAACGTCAAAGTGTTTAAAGACGGCAAGAAGAGAATGGTGCTGACGGTGGTACAATAATTAACTTGCATCATAGGACTAGGCGCAACGTGGCTTGTGGTATCGTGTCTGTAACTCTTATTATCATTGTCATCATAAATACACCTTAAGTAATGACCATTTTTGTATGAATCAACAGGTCTGGCCATCAAGGTTAGAGCGCTTCAGGTCAATGGAGTCATTTGTCAGTGCAATTTGACATAAGGAAAGATACTATATCACTCCACTAACT
Organism: Schistosoma mekongi; assembly: GCA_034768735.1. Classification (NCBI taxonomy): domain Eukaryota; kingdom Metazoa; phylum Platyhelminthes; class Trematoda; order Strigeidida; family Schistosomatidae; genus Schistosoma; species Schistosoma mekongi. Next base: position 26,527,709 of record CM068309.1, on the reverse strand, counting down.
ATGCGATATGAATTCGATAAATAGTTAGGGCTATGGTGAAAACCATTAAGCTAATTGGAATGAGAACCAGTTTTCACTTTCGTAGTACCACACCATTGCTTAAGAGATGTGTTAATAGCTTTCTGAGCAAAACTAACAAGAATGGAGCTCCCTCTCTCAGAACAAGGGTACAGATTTTGTCGGCAGAATCGGCTTTATTTTCAGTTGGTTCATTTTTATCCAATAGCTAAAGAAAACTTCTGCTCCGGTCAGACGGAGAACAGCTGTACGACGGAACAATCTCATCAGGTTGAATACAAATGTGGTTATCAGTTTCATTTAATACTCATGCTTACCTTCTCTTAGAGCCTTTATGAAAATGTCTCTACTCTGTTCAAAAAGATTGTAAGTACAAGTGGAACGTTAGTCCCCTCGTTCCTTTCTAGCCAACCATTATTAATGATAAGAAAGAACCGCCAAAATGGAGTACCAACTCTTTATATTTTTCAACCCATGCACAGTAGCCAACAGAGCTCCGTTTTTCCTAAGTCAAACAAACAGATCAGTCTTCGTTATCTAATTTCAGTAGATAGGAAGTAAAATGCTAACACTAGATAAGTAAGAAGGGGACTTTGTACTTCACCCTCAGACATTACCATCCTAGTTATAGGCATTAAAACTTGATGCTATAACCTCTTACATTCCGGTCTTTTGCACTACGACCAATGACATCTTTCAGCTTCTGGAGATGAAGGGTGTGACTGTGTACAAATACAGGTCGCTTGAAAATTTGGGGTACGGACAAGGAAACAGCTCATTTGACAACTCTAAGGATAATGTCCAACAGGAAATTTTAGTAGGGATTAATGTCAGCGTTAAAATACGTTTCCCAATCTATATTTTTATAAACACTGCCAAGTTCAGGGGATGATAGATCAAGTGTAAGTTATTAGTACTGTGTCTAAGTTCCGTTATGTACATAACTGTGTAAAACTTTTTTAGTGGAATCGAGAGTGAATAGTTACCCACCGAATTCTCCTCAATGATGACGACACAATCCGATTGTGATGGTACTTGACAGGAGTTTGAGAATCTTCCTTAGTGTGTAGAAAGTTGATACCTCCTATCCAAAAGTACAGGTATCTGTGTAATCCTTATTTAATGGTTCTTAGTGGGTGGTGCAGAGTACCTACCTATGCGAGAATCCCTAGTTAAGTGGTTTCCATTCCTAACTCGTTTGTTGTTCCGTCATAATCCGCCAATGTGCAGACTGGCTCCACTGAATTCTTTTAATGCTAAATTTTGTCGTCACGGAGTCTACCCGAAATCAGCTTGATTTCCGCCGAAAGTTGGCTACTATTTGATCAAAATTTCTCAAGGTTAGATACTAGTAATTGCGACGACAGCAATGTAATGGTTGGTTTCTGGGGTTTTGCATTCGAATATTTTTGGATACTCTGACAAACTGTTGCTTTGAAACGCCCGTCAGTTTTAACGATCGTTTTAAGAAGTTCCATCAGCGAATGTTATGCACTGCGTCCTCTGGGTTCAAGCTTGCAGATGTCTTCTAGTGATTACGCTCCTTCCTTTGGAGAATGACCAACTAGTCTCTTTGGAAATATCCTTGATTAGGTTATTTGTAAGTGCAGGATACTTGGCAATATTTCTGTGTCCCCTCCTGCTGACTTTGGCATGTAGCCTGTTAGTAGATTGCCTTCTACTTCCTCGGTTTTGGAAAATGCTACTATATGGAGCTTTGATTGCTTGAAGTGAGCGGAGCTCTTGCCAGAAGTTAGCCACGTTAATATCAGTGGGTCACTGTTTTAAAGTTTGAAGTTGCGGTTTACATCCCTCATCTGTAATCTCATATCTACAGTAACGACTTATGGATATACTTCAAGAGTCCTCAGGGCAAATAGTTATGAATGAGTAGTCCCGAATGTTTATATGCCTTCTGTTATAACGTGTGAAAAGTTGATCTGGTTGTGAGCGGACGCCTGTTGAGGTGTGCCTAGTTGATAATGCGCGACGGCCCTATGCTCACTAGGTTTCAAGCCTTAAATAGAAGAATAAGACAATAGACCAACCAAGCAGAAACGAAATCAGAATTGGAATCAGATTCGTATTATATTTCACACACACATTTCATATATACAAAATAACGTAGTGATTATTCATCAATTGAAATTATCAACATCTTTATTAATGCAATTAAAAGTTGTCAAATGTGCTCACATAAAAGTGATGAAAGATTACGAATCATGTTAACGAAAAATCAATACAACTTGATAAAATGAACAATTTTATTTCTACGGATTTCAAATCCCTAACACCTTCCCATCAAATAATATCTCCGAGTAATGGATGAATTTAGATGTTGCTTACAAAGGTCATTTGACGCGCTTTAGATTGGCGTGCTTCTTCTACCTAAGTTATTTAATCTCAGCTTTTCCCTCAAACTTTTAAACTCTGCTCAATAGAAGTAGCGAACTGCAATTCCTTGAAATTCGCGTCCAGGTAGGGGGAGAGCCCTAAATCTTGAAAAACAGGAAACTAGTTATGCTACTACTGTGACGCAAGTCGGTGAAGAATGGTCTAATAGCGACCACAGAGTGGTTTTTTGTTCTTTGCCAATTCCATCACTGAAAACAGCACACAAACAGCACCAATGTGACACAGACACCCGGTGCTTTAGGAATACAGACTGGAAGCTTCTAGTGAGACTCATAAAATACTCAGAATGGAACGACTTCTTCACTACTGACTCACTTCAACACTCTTTAACAATTTTTTACACGACAATTCTATCATGTTTAGATACTATAGCCCCCAAAACAATATGCCTGCCCTCTAGGAATAAGTCATTTCTCCCACGTAAACACCAAACAATACTCAGAAAGCTTTCAAATTTTTATTTCTCTTCTTATGATTTCTCATGTCTACACTTAATTTGGGAAACCTTAAAATCTGCTAGGATGTCACTTGATCGAGGCAAAAGGAACGAAGAGCTTATTGCGCTTAAAAGCGGTACTAAAATGAATAGTCTGACAGCACTCCTTAATAAACGTACACACACCCCAACAGACATCCCATTTTTGATACAAGACGGCAAGGTATACAACGACCCCAGAGCAATATGCGAAATTTTCAATAACTCGTTTAGCAACTTTGAGGCTAAACTACCTACAAATTATATGCGCATCGTGCTTGTAGACAGTACATTGTCCAAAATACCTTTCAGCGCTAAATGCATAGCTGAAGCTATCAGAAACCTTAGGTCTACAAAAGGTTCAGGAACCGATGGTCTCCCATCAGTCTTCCTCAAAGGATGTGGTGAGGATATGCCACTTCTACTCCTTAAATTGTTTACCTTGTCGCTAGACACAGGTGAATACCCAAACATTTGGAAAACTAGCTACATTATCCCCAAATATAAGGCCGATGATAGAGCTAGTGCAAGTAATTATAGGCCTATAAATATTACACCTGTTCTTTCACGAATCATGGAGAAAATAATAAAAAATGGTATCTCAGAATACTTACTAGCACAAAGCCAAATATCTAAATCACAACATGGTTTTATAAGGAGTCAATCGTGTTTAACCTGTCACTTAGACTTCTTTAATCACATTACATCTTGCCGCGACTTACGAAAAGTAGTTTTAGTCCTATACTTCGATATATCTAAGGCTTTTGACAAAGTACTACACAGCATACTCTATAAGAAATTATACTCCATAGGGATTCGAAACCCTTTGCTGAGCTGGCTTAAATCATTCTTAATTAATCGGTTTCAGATAACAAAAGTAAACACAGCACAATCATCTCCTAAGAGAGTAACCAGTGGGGTTATACAGGGAAGCGTACTAGGGCCTCTCTTGTTTACAATATATATTAACAGTATCAGTAGCTGTTTTAACATTGGGAAAACCTTCTTATACGCAGATGACTTGAAAGTTGTCTACTCAAGCGACATAAATGAGCTACACAACACTGTTGAGATCGTACAGCAAGAGCTAGACGAAGTCACTGCTTGGTGCAAAGACCACCAACTTCACTTTAACGCTAAGAAATGTGGTTGGATTAGCATTAGACGTCGCAACCTCAACCTACACTTTGTAGTAGATGGAGAACAAATCTCCGAATGTAAGACGACTCTGGACCTAGGCTTAAGATACACTACCGATCTCACATTCAAGGAACAATCAATATCTGTCACCTCAAAGGCGCGCAGACTTATGGGTTGTATTATCCACAATTTCTACCAACGTGAGTCTAGATTGATTTTATACAAGGTCTGTGTACGCCCACTACTTGAATACTGCCCACTCATGCTCAGCAGCCTCCGAATAAATGATAAGCTAAAGATAGAAGGTGTACAGAGATACTTCACAAAAAAGATACTAGGGATGGATTGTGGGCTAAATTATACTACACGGTGCGATACATTGGGCTTAGAACCACTTTGGAAAAGACGAGCTAAGCTCAATCTGACATTCTATTTTAAAGTTTTACACCGTTTAGCATACTCCCCCGACTCTATATTAAGATTTATCGAAGCACCTAATTACGGTCTCAGAAACCATACAGGTACAGTGTGGGTGGGACACTGTAAGACTAAAATACGTTCTAACTTTTTCGTGCAATAGTTTACCAGCAGAAATCCGTACACTAGATAGCATAGATCACTTTACACGAGCGATAAACCAACAATTTAGTGACTCTAAGACGCTGAACAAACTACCGATTTATTCAACTTCTAGCATGACGTGCGAAATACTCGGTCTTCTTAATGTGTGGCAGGAGAGTGTAGACTATAGTAATTATTATCTACAGATAACATGAGCAATACACGAAACAATAAAACTAAAGTTCGGTACCCAATACTCCACGACTTACCACAACCTCAAGTTAATTAGTGTTGGTTCATAGGGTTCACAACCTTTAAACACTCTAAGCATAAACATTGTAGTAGGAAAAATAACAAAAAATAAAGATTATTTTGCTTTAAAACTGTTTGTATTACAACTACTAGCCAACTTCATTTGCTTTTTTTCTTCTATTTTGTATGTTCCTCCATATCATCTCCCCGAGCTTGTGATCAGCTGTCATAAGTAATGGGTCTCCATTACAGCAAACTACTCATAATATCAACCCGCACAGATTCCATCGCTACGGAAGAATACCTCCTATATTTGTGCAAAGTTGGAGTTCTTATCCATTGTTCCAAATATTATTCGCCTTATCCCGTATCTGGATACACTGAGTGGTCCGTTCTGCTCACTCCGAGCCGGCTCTAGAAGTCGCACCGCAAGAGACGAAAAGCGCGCGTGTTTGTAAAAAATGCGCTGTATTACAACGCGTAAATCTGGCGAACTTTGATGTCGTTGGTCTTGCAATTAATCAATGCCTTAACATGGTGTGAACTTCCCATCAATAACTATCGAAATCCCTCTTACCCGAATATCGACCATGCAGACTTCAATACCTCACGATAGATGTCCGCCGAACCAGGAATCTTGCTACTGAGTACTCCTAGTCTTATCCTGCATCTCATCCATTCCGCAAACTCAGCTGTTTTTGAAATTGTAACGCTCTGGTCAGGGAGCACGCGTCTCTTTGTAATTTATGAACCGTGCTACATTGCATATATTTTGAGTCCTAGCACTGCAAACATTTTTGCAAATGGTTTGGTTTTCAATTCAACTGATTTTATGTTATGACACTGTCAAAATATCTGCATAAATGTAAACTCATATCATTCTGATCATGCCTGTAAACTGGCATGTCCTCATGTACACAATGATACATGAGAATAAAAACTAATTATTTATTTATTTAATGGTTTTGGATACACCATGTCTGCACTTAAAGGCTGTAACTTCATTGTCCGATAGGTAACGAGGTGACTGAAAGCTGGCAGGAGCCCAGTGTATTTGTACATAACGTTTTAATAAGAGTAACAGAGCCAAGCCTTAGCATATTAAGGGCTTGAAGAATTGTGTTTCCTTGAGAGGAAACCAAATTCCATTTTGGATTCCACATAAGTAAGTTCCGTAGTACTGAGGATATTCGAAGATTTGATATGTTCAGATACGACTCATCAGAAAGTCTTTAGATATTTTTGCGGTCGACATAAATGGAATTCTGCAATATTTTCTTGGCCGCGTTGTCTGAATAATAAATTTATGCTATATCCACTCCGTTTTTCGGTAGGTTATCACTGGCAGAACACATAAATATCAACGTATGTCGGAAATCAGAACAAAACGTGAATGATACGTTGATTTCTGAAGCAAATAATGAAATTAATTTCGGAAGTCAAAACGTTGTAACTAAGTCAACGTGTTAGATATATATCTGTATATATATATAAATGCAACAAATGATCAGTACTTTAACTACCGTTTAATGCTGTATATAGACATTAGTAACTTTTGAAAATATTATTATTTCATTGAAACAAAACAATAAAACGTTGATGCTACAATTCCAACGGGTATATATGTTAAAATCTTTAAGGCTAGGTGGAATTAATATTATTCACATCTGATAAGCAATAATTTTAAGAAACGAATCGGCAACAAATATCGTTACGTGAAAACACTACACGCCATCATCAAGTTTTAGTCAACTCAACCATTTAGCCTGTGCAAGGCAGTTTGAATAAGTAAAAAATCCCTGGTATCATGTGCCTTTTTATTAGTTATGTGTTATCACTATATGCTAGTGTACATGAATTAAAATGCTTTCAAGATCATTCATGTCTAATCGTAAATGAAGTATGATGGCAAGTAGATGGCTTGGAGTTTCAGCCACTAAAATAGCTGCAATGAAGTGCCAAAGGTAATTAATCGTTCTAACAAGCAGTCCCACAGCCACTTACTAATAATCACTAATCACACTTTCATGAAAAAATTCAAATAGACGCCTGAATACGTATCAAAACAGGACATTTATCTTTCCTAAAAGTGTACATTTTAAACAGCGGCCCAATACAGTCAGTCAAGAATTAATATGTTTCTAAAATGAGAACAAGTCATGGCTATTCTGCAGCCGTAGATAATTTTGAAATTATTATAATATACACCATGGAGGATTTTTCCACATGGCGGTAAGTCGACGCGCGCATTTCATTCAAGGTTGAGATTGTAGCGGGGTCTGCTGTTTGGTAAGTTCCTTCTCCTTAGTAAACTTCATTTATCAACAATCCTGAACTAAGTGGATTGATAAACATTGTTTACCTACATAGTACTAGAGCCAGATATTAACATATTAGTCCTGAATATGCTATTTTTTCCTGTATGTCTTCGGTCTTAAGGGATAAGAATACACCAATAATCACTCTTAACCTAGCAGACGTAGTACTATGAGGATCTAATCTCACTTCTACCATATCTACAAAAGGTGAGAATTTGTATTCTGGCCGAAAAACAGTAAGTGACCTGTATCTGTTTCTTATACCTATAGATACAGTGAACGCAACTTCATATATAAGAGATTTGTTTCTAGTGACTAGTAAATGGAAGTGTTTAGCACTGTTGAAGTCATGAGTTCAATGCATGACTTAAATACTATGCTCCAGGAACTATGCATTTCATTATTCTATTGACTAACATCGACTCAGTACGTATAACAATCAATACTTATTAGAAGTCTGGACGAAGGTACATGAAATATTCATTAATGTAACCAACAACAAACGTGAGTTGGAAATTTAAACGGTTACATTCATAATCTCAAAGAGCTCAGTATGTATGTAAATACAGTCATCAAACAATGCCTAATATTCTGAAAACAATCTAGTTTGATGATTGTTACTGCTTCTTGGAAAAAAAAACAAGCGAACGGCATCACTACAAGATCTTGGTTTTTGGACTTCCTTAAAATGTTCTCAGTTCTAAGTGGCTCAAAAAGGACGAAACACCGAAATTATCGTTCACTGTTCGACAAGCCAGTATATGATTGCTCTGAGACCTACGTTAATATCTCAGCTTTATTTCTTATTTCATAATAGGGTGGACTAAAGTAATGTCACTGCAGTTCACTTCATCATAGAAGATTCCAACGCGCATCTAGATGTCTTAATTGGATTATAAGATGTCAGTGTAAATAATCAACTCTTCAAAATTTTCCAGTATCAATACTTCATTGATTAAAAAAACGTTTTGCCCTTCACTTACGGTCTTAATGATAAACTAAGTAGACCCGTCGTTGATACAAATATTGGCGATGTATCACTGATTCGCATGCTTACTGTCACTGAATTGTAAATACATATATCTATTATTTAGTCTATGAGTCTCAAGTGTTCCTATTAAAATTTCTGATGTGATACAACGGAGAGTGTATTGCTTAACAGTCGTGTATTTGATAAAAATCTTTTGTAGCTTGAGCATGCAACTTTCTAAGTTAAGCGACGAGTTACCGTTCGAACATTGACCAATTAATATGAATTGCTTACTGTTTCTTAGATAAAATCTTTAGTAGATTACTTTTCAGGTCTACGCAAGGTTTACGAGTGGCTCTGGTAGTTGTTATATTTCAGCTTAATGACTACTAAACTGTAGAAATAACACATCTACAATACAGGACTAAGTAGTATATGATTAAATATCAATTTTCTAATTATTTGTATCCACTTAGCTACCAGCTGAGTAAAATTATAGATGAAGTTAGGACAGTTGTTTTGTATGAACTTAAAACTGCCCTATTTTTGTTCAGGGTTCTATTTCCTCATTAAGAGTTTTAGAGTGGTTATTCTTGGTGGTGTATTTTAATTTTCCGCTATAGGTAAGGTGAAGTGTCAACTTTGTACTCTAATCTTATGAGGTTTCATGTGTAATTGTTATGTCTTAGCTTTTTGAGCATACTGCTTAGTTGGTGTCCACACGTTGACCACTATCAGTAGTTAAAGACATGACTTTGAATCATTTTTAGTGGTACATATTAATTCTATACTTATCTTCACTTGATCTCAGCTTTAAATCGTCATCTACATAATTTTCAGTTCTAATATATCACCACACATGCTTTCTTATTTTCCCAAATTGTTTTCAACGTTCAGTCTATCATTTTCGTTGTTACCACGTTATTTTAACCCTTTTAGCACTCATTTGTTAATCTTATTTTGTTGTATAGTATGGCAGCTTGGACTAACGTACAATTGTTCAAACTCCTGCTTTGTCAATGAATGACTGATATAGAAAGCTTGAAAATACGGATCAACAAAATTCACTTGGTTTTCGAAGCATTTAGCTGTTATATAATTTCGGAAAAACTACCTTAAGCCAAGGCCCGCTTGAATATACATGCTGCGTCATATCGTTATAGTTTCGATCTCTATAGGAAACTCGCAACTTGATATTTGAGTTATTTCCTTTAATCCACTTGATATTGCCAGTAGGTATTAAGCTTTATCAGACTGTAAAACCCAGACTCGCTCATAGTTGTAAGATATGATGACTATTTTTTTCTGTTGGTTTGAAAGGAGCAAACTTGAGAAAGCATATACCTCAGTCTTCCTTATTGGTATGTTAATTAAATGTATACTTATTAGCTTGTGAAACAGACGTCATAGAAAAATGTTTGGGGTAAATTTTTTTAAAAAACGACTCTGTACTGTTTTCTGACAGTTCTGCGTCAGTCTAATGAATACGTGAGTTAGCTAAGCTTGTCTTTTAGTCGTTAAGCTATAGGTCCAAATCTTCCTTCATTCACTTCTGCTTAAAGCAGCCAAGTAGAATTAATATCCTTCTCAAGTATGAATCAACTGCTGACACGTAAAATTCAGTTTACAAATGAGTTAACCGCCTTATTTACCTAAGCACTTTCAGGAACAATTCAACTGACCTTCGGCTACTCTCCACTTGCAGACTATCTCCAAACTGCCTGAGTGAAGAATTGATACGTCCCCCAACTCTTAGTGAGATTTAAGAGGCTATAAGTAATTTGAAGTTAGGTAAAGCAACAGAACCTGATAGGTTGATTCTAGATATGTTTAAGGATGATGGCCCAGTTTTGGTAGATATGTTGACTGATATATAATCCAACATCTAGGGACTGAACGTCATTCCATCTGACTGGTCTCGGTCGCTGATCTTTCCAGTGTACAAAAGGAATAGAAATCTTGTGATAAATATAGAGAAATCAACTTGACCATCCACCCAGTAAGCAATACGTGGGTTAGGAATAGAGAAGTAGGTAAATACGGTGTCTATTGACGAAGTAGTAAATCTTCATCAGCTGAGGTGGTTAGGACATGTGTTACGTATGCCTGACCACTGCCTACCTCGACAATGGCGCAAGTGTATTCACATTCTTCATCTAGATCGTAGTTTCTATTATTATTTCATGCATACTTTTACCTTATCCTCCAGTTTTGTATTCTATCGTCGTACTAATGTATGACAAGTTGAATGTATCGGCATATATACCAGGTTCTGTTTTGTTAGTGGCTAACTGACTGATCAGGGAAGCTTCATAGCCCCTAGTGGAATGACCTGGCGAAATTCTCTACAGTTACAAAACACTCCCTCGAATTTTAGCAGCTTGCTTCGAGCGTAACCCAACTAAGTCTTTTGTCTGTTCGCAAGAGCTCACCCAGTGTTTCAAACAGTAAAGCGTGACTTATGAGGGTATGCGATCGTGGTGTATTACTAGTATTCCTTTATAGATTTTCTTTAAACGTCCATTTTTGATTAAATTATCGAGTTGATAATGTTGGAGTCAGTAATGTGATACTATGAAAAGGATGTGATCAGGCTAAGATAAGATCAACCTATGAAGCTATCGACTTCTAATCTAGGCTGTATTGAGAAGTATAGGTAGCTTTATTTGAGTGCACTGGATAGTCGTAATCCTTGTCTGACGGGTCTAGTTAACATGGCTCGTAATTTATTGCAATCTTTTATTCGTCTCCTCCTATATAATAATAATTTATTCCCAAGTAACAATTTGTACATGAGAGCATACCAGTTTACAGGCATGATCAGAATGATATGGCATAATCGTAACAGAGTTTTAGTAGAGTTATTGTTATGGAGTTGACGATATACAAAGGTATCAATTAATATTGGGCTCAATATTATTCCATTTTTCACACTAGCCTTTTATGCTTAATTTTGTGTGGTAGTACACTTCTGATGCCCAGTCGTAGCAAAATTTCATGTTACAATAAGTTCACTTGATTCTGGTTTCTATTATCCATTATTATTATTGTTAGTTTTATTGTGTTTAGTCTTTTTAATTCCACCTTACTATCTTGAATCGATGCACATTTGTATCAGGCTCTTCGTTGTGTATAATTGGTATGAAGCATAGTAAACAGATATAATATGACGTCTCTGCAGTGATAAGTCGTTTCCTTTTACTCTATTTACAGTGGGTTGTCTGATATTACGTGCTTGATTCAAATAAATTCAGTCAACTTTAGCGCCCATCATCATCATCAACAACGTAGAACCGGGCACAAACGCCTGTAGGTTCAAGTTGCCATACCACATTAGCACTACGAGAATATTGAGGTAACGTATAGACAGAATACAAGAGGGAAGAGTAAAGCAAAGATGTCTAGAAAATAACAATAGAATTCAAGATTTAGATGAGGTTAAAGAGTGAATACACTTGCGCCACTGTGACCGATTCTGAGCCATATCGCCTAGTACCTCCAGCCTTTTGTTGCGATCATCACGCTGACCCCAACCAGGTAATCTACATCTACCTACATGGCTTAGACCAGTAGTCAAGGACTTCATGGACTGATGCCATGTTTTGGTTTGGCCGCCCCTAACCTTCTTCCATCCTACTTCAGCCTTAGCTAACATGGCGCGACGGGATAGACGGTGGTCGGGCATGGGCAATACATGTCCCAGCCATCTCAGTCGATGAAGGTTAATGACCTGAGAGTGTGACTGCAGTGCCCAGGGGACAGCTGTTTGAGGTCGGTCAAGTATGTTAATTGTTGCTCCGGTTGTCAGAAGGAGGGGCATCGGCCTCATGGCTTCCGAAGGAGCTCGGCTTTCACCATGAAGCGTCATATTAATCCTTCCAACTTCCAGGGCAGAGTTAAAATGGTTATAAAGATTTTTACTCGTAAGCTGTTTTTTAGCATAGTAGTTGTCTTACGGGGTGGGGTTACTAACTCCATGCCCAACCCTCCTCCTTTATCCGGGCTTGGGACCGGCAGAAACCCTGTGGGGGCTCCAGGCGGAGTTTTAGCTCCCATACTCGAAAAATTAGTTCGTTAGGTACACTTTTCCCTATTTGTGTTAGCTTCTGGTTTATTTTAATGCTTTATTTCAGATTCCCAGTTAAACTTGCACAACTGATAAGTTATATCTAGTTATCAGTCTTCTGTTACTTTGTCTTTTTCATAGTGAGAAACATGCAACCTGAAAATCTTAACGCACTAGTGCTAAGCGTTGACTATATTTATCAATCTGCTTTCTTCGACTTTCCTGAAAGAGTTAATTCATATTCAGAGAAGTCAGTGATTGTACCTTGAGTGCGTAGAGTGACGTAGTGGATGGTGAATTTCTTGAGTTTCTGGCAAAGTCGTGTGTGGATTCGCACTTAACAAGAACCTTGCACGAAAATTATTTTGACTGAGGTAGAAGAGTATATATTTTGTCCCGAAGGCTGATCTATTCTAACTAGTAAACAGTGCTATAGGTCCGATTTTGGACGTGACTGATTTAAAGATCCACCTTCACTGTTGTCTGACCACTGCCTACTTCGACGAGCTATGCTGTCTGGTGTGGGAGTAGGCTGAAAGAAAGCTAGGGGCGGCCAAACCAAAACATGGCACCAGTCCATGAAGTCATTGACAGTTGGGCTGAGCCATGTTAATAGGTGCAGACTACCTGGTTGGGGTCCGCGTGATGATTGTAACCAATGGTTAAAGACTTTAGGTGATATGGCTCAAAATCGTTGGCAATGGCACAGGTGCATCCACTCTATGTATTCCTCCAAATTCTAAGTTTCTGAACTTATCATAATTTTCTCTTTACTGAATCATATTTTCTTAAATCTTATCTCCGACCTCTATCCCCTTCCATTAATACTAACTCTGTTACTACCTCCCCTACTCTGGGATTTGATCCTACAATTTAATCTCAATCTGCTAATTTGGACATGGCAACTTGAACTGATGTACGCATGTACTAAGTTCTACGTTGTAACTGACTGACTGGCTTACATAAATATTTCATACTGATTTAAATTGGATAACCTGTTTTTGAAATCAGTATTGTTGTTGTTTCTTATTCTCACAGAGATGGAGATTCAAGCAATCCATCAAAATTTACACTGGGAACCTAACAACATACAGAATGCTAATTATACTTCTGATGAGGACGACTTCGAGAGTGGAAATAGTACAGCAAAACTGTACGAACGGTCACGTATTAAGGCACTTGCAGGTTAGCTTTGTTAATATTCAATTCCAAGAATCATTTTAGATGAACGTGAGGTTGTTCAGAAAAAGACATTCACAAAATGGGTGAATTCCCATCTTTCAGTTGTATCTTGTAACATTGAAGATCTTTATTTAGATCTAAGAGATGGGAAAATGCTCCTAAAACTTTTGGAAATTTTATCCGGCGAGCGTCTACCTCGACCAACGAGAGGAAAAATGAGAATCCATTGTCTAGAAAATGTAGACAAATCCTTAAATTTCTTGTGTGATCAGCATGTTCACTTGGAAAATGTGGGTGCTCACGATATCGTAGATGGGAATTCACGGCTGACACTTGGACTTATCTGGACAATTATTTTGCGTTTCCAAATACAGGATATAATTGTTGAGGAGTATCAAACGAGTGAAACCACGATGTGGCCTTTAAAGATGCTTATTATTGTGGTGCCAAAATGAAAACTGCAGGCTATCCTAATGTAATGTTCGAAACTTTACGCCAAGTTGGCGTGTATGTTTAGCCTTCAATGACTTTAATTCACAAACATCGACCTGATTTAATTGACATACTCTAAGCTATGCTTACATAAATATTTCATACTGATTTAAATTGGATAACCTGTTTTTGAAATCAGTATTGTTGTTGTTTCTTATTCTCACAGAGATGGAGATTCAAGCAATCCATCAAAATTTACACTGGGAACCTAACAACATACAGAATGCTAATTATACTTCTGATGAGGACGACTTCGAGAGTGGAAATAGTACAGCAAAACTGTACGAACGGTCACGTATTAAGGCACTTGCAGGTTAGCTTTGTTAATATTCAATTCCAAGAATCATTTTAGATGAACGTGAGGTTGTTCAGAAAAAGACATTCACAAAATGGGTGAATTCCCATCTTTCAGTTGTATCTTGTAACATTGAAGATCTTTATTTAGATCTAAGAGATGGGAAAATGCTCCTAAAACTTTTGGAAATTTTATCCGGCGAGCGTCTACCTCGACCAACGAGAGGAAAAATGAGAATCCATTGTCTAGAAAATGTAGACAAATCCTTAAATTTCTTGTGTGATCAGCATGTTCACTTGGAAAATGTGGGTGCTCACGATATCGTAGATGGGAATTCACGGCTGACACTTGGACTTATCTGGACAATTATTTTGCGTTTCCAAATACAGGATATAATTGTTGAGGAGTATCAAACGAGTGAAACACGATGTGCTAAAGATGCTTTATTATTGTGGTGCCAAATGAAAACTGCAGGCTATCCTAATGTAAATGTTCGAAACTTTACGACAAGTTGGCGTGATGGTTTAGCCTTCAATGCTTTAATTCACAAACATCGACCTGATTTAATTGAATACTCTAAGCTATCTAAATCCGAACCAATTAAAAACCTGGCCACCGCCTTCAATATTGCCGAGGAAAAATTAAATCTTCATCCCTTATTAGAACCATCTGACGTGGCTGTTGAGCAACCAGATGAAAAGTCTATTATTACCTATGTTGTTACATATTATCATTACTTTAACAAGATGAAAGCTGATACTGTACATTCAAAGAGAATCGGTAAAGTTGTCAATCAGGCCATTGAAACTGATGATATGATTAATCAGTATGAACAGTTAACTTCTGATCTACTTGACTGGATTAAAAAAACTATAAAGTTGTTGGATGACCGTACATTTGCGAATTCCCTCTCCGGTGTTCAACACCAGTTAGCTGGTTTCAACACTTACCGGACTGTTGAGAAACCTCCCAAGTTCAGAGAAAAAGGAGGCCTTGAGGTTTTACTTTTCACTATTCGAAGTAAAATGCGTGCTAACAATCAAAGACAGTATAATCCACCCGAAGGCAAAATGATAGCAGATATAAATCGTGCCTGGGAAATGCTTGAAAGAGCTGAACATGCACGTGAGTTAGCTGTACGAGATGAACTTATACGTCAAGAAAAACTAGAACAACTAGCTTCTCGTTTCGACCGTAAAGCTGGAATGAGAGAAACGTGGCTTACTGATAATCAGCGACTCGTTTTACAAGAGTTCTTTGGTGATAACCTTGCTGCCGTTGAAGCTGCGACAAAGAAACATGAGGCCATAGAAACCGATATATTTGCATACGAAGAACGTGTAAATGCTATGGTCAATGTTGCGGAGGAGCTGAAGCGTGAAAATTATCATGCTCATGAAAATATCCAATTGCGAAGAGATAAAGTGCTTGGTATGTGGCGTAATCTACTTGATTCACTTAGCATTAGACGCCAACACCTACACCTAAGCTTACAGTTACAGCATATATTCCAAGAAATGACCTATTTGATGGATTGGATAGAAGAAATAAAGAGCCGTCTTAAGTCACAGGATTATGGTAAACATTTGATGGGTGTTGAAGATCTTCTTCAAAAGCATAATTTATTAGAAGCTGACATGCGTGTTCTTGGTGGTAGAATGAATCAGGTTGTTGACCAAGCTGCTCCGTTCGCTGTTGGCCCATTTACACCAGACATGGGTGCATACAGACCAATTGAACCCGAAATAGTTCAGGAGCGCACTGAAAAACTACGTGCAGCGTATGACGATCTACATGACTTAGCTGAGGCTCGTCTTCGTGGTCTTCGTGATTCACGAGAAATGTGGCAGTTTTTCTGGGATATGGAGGATGAGAAAGAGTGGATTAAAGAAAAAAGCCAACTTATGTCTAGTCCAGACTTAGGACATGATCTAAGCTCAGTAAGCCGACTTTTACGCAAACACAAGGCTCTTGAAGAAGAATGTCAGATGCATCGGACTGTTTTAGAGGATGCATTGAAACATGGTGAACAACTCATCACTGATGGAAACCAAGGTGCTGAGCAGATATCGCAACGTATTGTCGAAATGAATCAGTTATGGGGTCAGTTAGTTGATTTGATAACAGAGCGTAAACAACGCCTAATCGAGTCGCAAGATTTCTTCCAACTAATGGCAGATTGCGATGATGCAGACGTCTGGTTGACTGATCAGCAGCGTATTGTTAGCAACGAAGACGTAGGTCTTAAGCAAGCTACAACAGAATCTTTACTGAGAAACAACCAAGAAGTTATGGATAATCTCCAAAACTACCAAGAAACTATATCTCAACTAAATCAAGATGCATCACGAGTTTCCGATTATCCAGATAGCGATGCCGCAGCCATAGCACATCGTTTAGATGCTGTCGATCAACACTATACTTTGGTTAAAGAACTATGTCGACTGCGACAAAAACGTTTAAATGACGCTCTTTCAATGTATAAACTTTTTGATGATTCAGATACTGTTCGTACCTGGATAACTGAAAAAGAAAAACTCCTCACTACATTAGTTCCAAGCGACGAAATCGAGGAGTTAGAGGTTATTCGACATCGATTTGAGTGTTTTGAAAAGGAAATGGCTGGAAACGCTAAGAAAGTTGGTAGCGTGAACCTGCTTTCAGAAGAAATGCTAGACAAAGCTCATCCAGATGCTGAGAAGATATTGAGACATCAAGATGAACTTAATGCATCATGGAATGAGTTAGCTGATCTTGTTGATAAACAAAAGAGACAATTAGATTTATCTTACCAGTACAATCAGTTTCTTATCGAAAGTGCAGAAACAGCGAATTGGATAAAGGATAAGGCCAAATTAATAGAATCAACTGATGAGCTAGATAATAACTTGGAGGGGATTATGCAGCTTCAGCGTCGACTTGGTGGATTGCAACGCGATTTAAACGCTATTGAAGCGAAGGTCAAACATTTGGATGAACAAGCCCAAGAGCTTACTGAAGCGAAACCGGAAACTCAAGCTGTTGTTATAGCTGAGAAAAAGAAAATTCATGATTTATGGGATGAGCTGAAAGAGATTGTGAAGGAAAGAGATGATCGACTTAACGATTCAAGTGAATTACAGCGTTTCTTACAAGATTTGGATCATTTCCAAATTTGGCTTCGTCGCACACAAATTGCCGTAGCTTCTGAAGAGGTTCCAAATAACTTAGAGGAGGCTGAGTGTCTTTTGGACCAACATGAACAATTAAAAGCTGAAATTGATGGATATGAAAGTGACTTCCATCGGCTTATGGATTTCGGTAGACGTGTGACTGAAGTTCAAACAGACGCTCAGTACATGTTTTTGGCCCAACGGTTAGATGGTATTGAAGAGAATTGGGAAGCTTTACGAAGAATGTACGAAAATCGCACTGCAGCGTTACAAGAAGGTGTTGAGGCTCAAGTAAGTCCTAGTTGTGTATTGTCTTTTTCTAATTATATCAGACATTCTTTAGAGATGCATTGCAAGCTGAAGTCCTTCTAGCAAAAATGGAAAAAGTGGTTTCCAAGGAAGAAGCCCCTGTGAGTTAATGCATATTTAAAGTTTCCATGTTTATCTGTTTTCAACAACTATAGGCTAACTTTTAATTTGAAGCTTCTCTGCAATCTTTTTAAATGCATTTACACTATTATACACCAATAGCCACATTCGAAAATGAATAACCACAGATGTACACTCAGAAGGTTACATGAATCAAATTATATATAAGTCACTTGTCATACGTTTCAGCGGATTAAAAAATATAACTGAAAAATATCTCGTGTAGTATTATTGTTGTATATTTTGGAGTACACGCTTGTATCACCGTAAACAGAATTGTAAATGAAGTTGCATTAATAATAAGTAAATTTTGTGAGCTTTTGAGTTTCATTTTTTTGTCTTTACTCTCGCTATACTGTGACATTTATTCTTACATTTCACTCTAGTTCTACCATTTGTATTCCCTTCTTAAATAAGAGTATTTAAGAATTTCTTATATATAGTAATGTTTTCATTTGGCTAGACTAATCTGGAGATGGCACAAGAAAATCTTCGTAATTTCGAAACTTTTCGAACCTCCTTGGTGCCAACTGATGAAAAGATAGACAATGTATTGAATGATGGTGCGAAATTAGTTGATCGTGGAATTTTCCCTGCTGAGAAGATTCAAAATAAATGTGAACAAATTAAACAACGGTGAGTAATATTTCTCTAGACACATGCCTATAAACTCTTTATGTTGTATTTTTGTGTTATTTGTTCATTTTATCCTGTTCGATTATCCTTATTTAGTCGAGACTCTCTGAAGCGGCGAGTGGATGAACATGGTCAAAAACTTAAAGAACAATTACATCTACAAGAATTTTGTCAAGATGTTGATGATGTAAGTTTTCATAATTATTTTTAATGCTGGTAACATTAACATTTTAGGCTGAAGAATGGCTTGCTGAGAAAGCTATGGTTATTACAGAGCAACCAACACCACTCGCACGAAATATTGCTGCATTATATGGACGATTTAAAGCGTTTGAAGGTGAACTGGATGCAAACAAGGAGAAAATTGCCAAAGTTATCGAAGTATGTATTTTATGTTTACCTATAAATGCTTTTGGCAAACCCATATACTGTCAAACAATAGACCTTTACAAATAAATGTGGATAACTAAAATGTGAACACGCTATGTCCTGTGGTTACTCACTTCGACTAAATTATGCTGTACAACCATATTACAATTTGGTAGTATTGTTGTAAAGCGTAACTTATCCCTAGTGTGGTTGCTACGTTGATGTAATCACCCTTGCCTATCATGATGACCCAATCGAGCTATTTTCTTTGGACGCTCATTCTTCTAGGTCTTTTAGTGAGCGGTAAGACTAATGAGACAAACTCAAAGGTCGAAGTCGAAGTTCATACTGCCGACTGTACAGAAACGTGACAACGGTAGAGTGTTTCCCTCAGACATCCAGAACCTAGTTTCTCACAACAGATGGAATGGATTAAGAAAGATCGTCCCTAAAAATGTACACCTCCCTTTACTCCTTTGATTTACGTTTTCGGCAGCGGAGCCTTTAAATTGCATTAGGTGCTTCATCTAATCCTTACTTTGACTTTTAACTTGATCGAGGCTTACTGGTATGTAATCCTTCTAAACTTGAGCGAAAATCCCCATATAATTGTCTTACTGCGCTAGTAGATAGTAAGGCGCAGCATAACACTAACACAACATTCTTTTAGCATTCTAAATATTGGATTAATTTATTACTCTAGGAAGGTGAAGAGCTCATTGCAGCCCACCCTATTCTTCAAGTTCAAGTCGAACCGAAAATATACTCATTACGGAAACAATGGGAAGATCTCAACACCTCTACAGCTGATAAAAGTGCAAAAATGGCAGATGCTAACAGAGGTAAGTGACCACCACCCTGAGAGTAGAAGTTAACAAATTATTGTCACTTAATTTTTTGATGAGTGCTGTTTTTAAAAATTTTATTTGTTTAGAAACACTATTTGATGAAACTGCTAAGTCTATGCTAACTTGGATTACCGAAGTTAGCTCACAGATTGTGACAACTACAGAGGAAGTTACAGAAGAAATCGGTCTTGTTGAAATCAATGAGCATCTCAAAGATCAAGAACGTAAGGATCAAGAGTTAGCTGCTAAACGCCGAATGCTTCAAGATATGGCGGTAAGAGACATTTGTTATCTTTCGTAACTAATTTCATGCTTCTGATTCTCAATACACTTATCTGAATTCAGTTACTAGAAGTGGGTTCCTACTACTAACATTAGGGACTTCATTCTTATTGATAGTCACTACGGATTCATTGTTTACCACTTAGTAAAAAAGGCCAATAACCTAGAAGATTTGTTACTTGTTTGATCTGAACAATGTCATTATCAATTCAAACAACAGTTCCTATCGTTCTAGAATTGAACCAGATTTTATGATGATGTTTTAGTGCAGTAATTATTAACAATGCTTAGGCTGGTATGTATGTATAATCAACATAGAACCTGGCACATGTGTGCATCGGTTCAAGTTACCATACCACCATGGCACCGCAAGATTAACACCACCACCATTAATAGAAGTTACTTCAATAAAATAAAATAATAGTAACAAGGAGTGTGAACATATAGAATATGGTTCAGGAAGCGTAGAAAGAAAGGCTGGTAAGTTAAAGCCTTCTGTTTTTATCTGTGTAACTTTTTAAGTACGGATTTGTGTATTTGATTTTTATTAACATTGTATGAGTTAGTGATACTAATCAGTTTTTTTGAACAGAAGTAGTTATAACTGGACTCGAACATGAGGCCTAATAGTCAAAGTTGAACGCTTAATGATTATGCTATAGTTTTTATATCACTAGTCAGTGGCTGCTTAACAGTTGTTTCACAAACACCAGGACCCTCCCAAATATAAAGGTGTAAACCTTTGTACACATGAGCGTATTTTAATTTTTAACTACTAAGTTGAGCGCCGTCTATCTTAAACAATCTTTGTTAATTGTATGAAATGAGAAACTACGAGTAGAAACAACCTCATGCTACCATACCTCCAGTAACTCAAAAAACATTCAAACACATATAGACGAAACAAATAACTGAATCCATAGGTATGATTTCCATATTTTATCTTCAATACTTCTTGGACCTCTTTAAAGTACCCTTCATTTCTTGTAATGATCCATCAGTCTATACTTCCAATCGCCATCAGTAGTGAAAGTTCTTGTGGGTAAATAATGGTTTATTGAGAATTGTGCCAAATGCGTAAGCGTTTATACTGGTCACATCAATGCTTGCAGTTAGCAGTACTACTTAGAGATGCCCGACGATGATAGGTGAAGTAGAGTCTGAATTCAAGACTTAATCTGTTCTAAGCCAAAATTATTTGTTTTTCTGTGACCTCATCACTAGAAGTTGAGATTCTTGTGGGAAATATCTAAAAGCATTCAACTAACATAAGTGCCATATTATTACACAGTTCAGGATAGTTTGTCTATTCTCCTTGTATTTTATTTTCAGACTCATGCAGAAAAACTTAAAGAGCAGTATCCCGAACGCCGTGAAGAGTTTGAACAAGTTCATCAAGAAGTACGTATTCGTCTCACTGAATTAGAGGCTCCTCTGGCTGATCGCCGTGATCGCCTTGTTAAACAAAAAAGAGTTCGTCAATTTTTACGAGATATTGAGGATGAGAAGGATTGGATTAAAGAAAAGTTGGCACTTATTGAAGACTCGCGCAGGCTTGGAAGTTCTCTGCTTGCTACACAACAGCTTATAAGACGTCATCGTATGCTATCTAACGAAGTGGATAATCATCGTCCGCGTATTGATGCAGTTTGTCATGTAAGAGATTACTTTTACTTTTTACTGCTTCAAATTACTTATTAAGTCGATTATTATACTTGCTTAGTATGAATTTTGCCGCGAAAACTCGAATAACTAAAACAAATTAGGGCTTAACGTAAAAGTGTATCTGTCCCGTTTATTACAGTCATCGCAATACAGTCAGTTAATCAACATAAAACCTACGGTAAATGTGTGTTAGCCCAAGTCGTCATATTACGCCTTCATGATGAGTCAAAATTAAAATAATAAGTAGCAGAGAAATTGTTGTCGTGCCAATGATAATAAGATTAAATACCGAATATATGTTTCAAGAAGATTTAGTGATAAGTGTATATGAAGGTGATATCTCTTACGTTTGATTGCTGATAATACCGCGTGCAACTTCAGCACTTGAACACTTAGAACCCTCCAAGTCTCAAATCAAAAGACAGAAGGAATCAGTAAGAAACGTTTACTTAGTAATTGTCAAATATGTACAAAATAATACTGGTATTTATAGTTTTTGGCAAGCTGGAATAATAAATTATCCGATCCTCAAGCAGTAGTTCTTTTCTATTATTCAATTAAAGTATACTTAAAGTATTCGATTAAAGTATACTTAAATATTCATTGCATTTTTTACATGTGATTTCTTCATTTTCCTTGACCATTATTAGGAAGGTGAACAAATGATAGTTGAAGGTCATCCCCGAAGTGAAAGATTTCGTGAGGCTATCGACGAATTATGGGTATTATGGGAACAGTTGCAACATATAGTAGGCGAACGACATCAACAATTAGCTCAAAATGAAGTTGCTCAACAATATCTATTCGATGCAAGTGAAGCCGAAGCTTGGATGGGAGAACAAGAATTATACTTAATGGGTGATGAACGCGCAAAGGTTAGTAATTGCTTATTCTTATTTCAGTCGGTCACAAACAACGTAGAGCCTGCCATATGTGCGTTAGCTCATGTTGTCATGCCACGATGAGGTCAAATTAACAAGTTTAGTACCAGGACATACTTTAATAAGTGGGGATAGAAAGGTTTGTATGAAAGAATATTGGGACTGATGATTTGGAAGATCATCATCATCATCAGCAACGTACAACCGGGCACATACGCCCGTAGGTTCAAGTTGCCATACCACATTAGCACTACGAGAATATTGAGGTAACGTATAGACAGAATACAAGAGGGAAGAGTAAAGCAAAGATGTCTAGAAAATAACAATAGAATTCAAGATTTAGATGAGGTTAAAGAGTGAATACACTTGCGCCACTGTGACCGATTCTGAGCCATATCGCCTAGTACCTCCAGCCTTTTGTTGCGATCATCACGCTGACCCCAACCAGGTAATCTACATCTACCTACATGGCTTAGACCAGTAGTCAAGGACTTCATGGACTGATGCCATGTTTTGGTTTGGCCGCCCCTAACCTTCTTCCATTCTACTTCAGCCTTAGCTAACATGGCGCGACGGGATAGACGGTGGTCGGGCATGGGCAATACATGTCCCAGCCATCTCAGTCGATGAAGGTTAATGACTTCTTCGACTGATTTACCGTGTTTCCCAAGAACCTTTTGTCTAACCTCACTATTACTAATCCGGCTATTCCATGATATACGAGCGATGTTACGAAGATTCCTATGGTCAAATATCTGGAGTTGACGCATATCTTGAGTTTTCATGGCGCACGTTTCGCAGCCATATGTTAAAACGGCGCAGACTGCTGCGCAGTACACCCGGCCTTTCGTTGAGACACGGATATCTTGTCTACGCCACGAGTGCCGTAAATTGGCAAATGCCAACCGGGCTTTCTTAATCCGGGCTGAGATTTCGTCATACAGATTTGAAAGAAGGTAAAGAGTAAGTTCAACCGCGACTTTTTCTCAGTTATGACGCCCATTCTGTTCAACTGCTGATCGTGACTGCATGAACCCTAGTCAGGTAGTATAAGCCTATCAGCACAACTCAGATCAACTATCATCCACTTTATTGGCTGATGTAACGTTTTGTTTTGGCCGCTTCCAGCTTCTATCCTACTCCCACACCAACTAACATCGTGGGTCGAGGTAGGCTGTGGTTGAACATACGAGATGCATGTTCCAACTATTGCAGTCAATTAAGATTCACAGTCTCATCGACTAATTTTCCATCTTTACTCTGCGTCTAAGGACAGCATTCCTTAGTTGTTTGCTTCGCTTTACACCAGCAATGCTTCTAGGATATATGTAATTAGTAACCTTCAGCATACGTATGTCTTCTGCTTTTATAACCATACGTTATTACAAAGCGGACCGCTGGATAGTATACTTGTCTCCTGGTTCGCAGATAAATATTTTGCCGACACCACAACTGATCCATGTTGGAAAAAACCAAATCAGCTACCTTAATCCATGCTTATATTTCATTAGACACTAACCGGTAGAGCAGGTGCGAGTTATATGTTAATTGGATTGGTTTGTGCATTCAACTACTTCACTCTATTATCAATCTAGGAGATAATATTGACCAATTTTGAAGTTGCCCTTTTTATATTAAGGGGGGTGGAATGCATCCCTAACATGCATTTTTTCAAGTAATTATTCTCACTTATTGATGGTTTTATGAACACATAATCTCTCTTGCTATTTTGTTTGCTAGAGTGTATCTTTTATTTATTATGTATGGTTATCATTTTTGAACTACGTCTTATGTATTGTAATATTTCTAGGATGAACAAGGCGCTAACAACGCAATTAAAAAGCATGAACAATTACAAAAAACTGTAGAGAATTATGCCTCAGAAATCCGTGGTTTAGGTGAACGATGCCAGGCTCTGTTGGAAGCCAACCATCCAGAATCTGAAGCTGTTGCTGCTAAACAAGCACGTATTGACAAAATGTATGCAGGTTTACGTGACCTTTGTGGTGAACGACGATCAAGACTTGATGAAATCCTCAAATTGTATCATCTTTTACGAGATATTTTAGATCTTGAAGTGAGTTCAGTTATTTATTTTATGTCATTGTTACTTTGGCTAATTTATTTATTACATGAAAATAAAATTAAAACAACTTAAGGTTTGTAAAATATACAGTAAATTACGGTCACAATACTATGTTATGATTTGCATAAAACTTTACTATTTAAATTATGCAAAATATCTGTAGAACATGCTGATGCCTTTTGTCGTATGTTCTCTGAACTGGATGGTTTTATTTTCTAAATTTTCGTTGCTCTTAACAATAACATCAGTCCTTACCACATATAGAAATGAGGTCTTCAGTTATTTCACTATAGTGTCTTACAGTGACATTCCATCTGACTTGTTTGTGTAAACACAAGATTCGATATAAATGGGCATCAAAAATATATACACCGCACAGTTAGAAACATAATACTGTAAACAGTTAAGAGGGAAAGGCAGTCGTAATCGAGAAGCCAAAGTTTAGCAAGAAAATTACATAATAGGAGATACAGTTTGGGTAGAAATATAAGTAGAAAAATATCTTTCAACTAACGACCATTTCATTTTTTAATATTTTAATTCAAAAACTGAAGCAGAATGACCACTATCTTCTGTTCTGATTCATATTTGATAAGGTCTCTAGCCGATGATTTAAACCATCTATGGTATTCCAACCAAGAAAACGAGGTAGACCAACAGGTGTCAGTCCTACTCAGCTTTCTTCGTACCATGGCACCTTTTCTCCACCCGGCGTCAACAAATAATGCACGATATGGAAGAGGCCGGTATTAATATATAGTCATGACACCGAGACCAGTGCTTTAAGATGGTGACACTAATTGGGTTATCATCACACTGCCCAAACCCGAGTATTTCTGACATAATGTTGACACCGAATATCAGTGATCTTTTAGTAACAACAGTGGTCTGACACAAAATCCTCAAACATCAGGTCAGAGAGAGCAAGTTCCACAAACACAGAGCAAAACTACTCTTACCGGCGCGTTTTACAGCCAAACTCACGTCACAGTGTGGCTAAAGATGACTCAAATTGGCATAAGCCGCTCAGGCTCTCATTGTTCGTAGATCTATCATCTTTCACACCACCACCACCAGCAATTAATCGGTTTTTCAGACATATGGACTTTTAGTCTTTTCACCACAGTCACAGCCGGTACAGTTTCCTGACAGTTTTTCAGATGTACTTTACATTTAGGTGGTGCAAAGTGTGTGCTTAACTTACGGACATTTGCAAGTTATTTTTAATGGTTTGACAATTTATTTTGTTTTTGTATTGCCGTTGATTGTCCTTTTCAGTTGATTTCCGACCATGCAATTGATTGACCTATTCTTTATTGGTCTACTTGTTTGATTTATGTTGTGCATTACTGATATAAGCTATTGAATGATATAAAGGTAATACCAAGATAATTAAATTCTGATTACTGGGTGTATTTATTGATCATCATATCCAAAAGCTAAACTAAAGTAACTATCCTTTAGCCCACTCCTTGTTGTGTTCTGACTACCTATCCTGGCTTTTGGCAGTAAACTTTTGTATTAATAAGTGATACTTCATGATAAAATCAATCATATGATACATGATTAATCAAGCTAAAAGCTGTTTCACTTAATGGATTATATCTTATGCAGATGTAGAATTTGAACTACCTTTAAGTTTATGCACCTTGTTTTGACCCGATTGTGTTTGTCTATTTGTATGACACTCTTACCCATTTTATGTATTTTAGTCCGTTAGCGTGTTGTCTTATCAAATTAATCTAAATAGCTGTCCAACATATTGGTCCGATAATTGTTCATCTGCATGCTAATCACTCCAATTAATTTATATTATTTTCAAGGCTTGGATTGCTGAACGTATCTTGATAGCAAGCAGTCACGAAGTTGGCACAGATTACGAACATTGCTGCTTGCTTCGAGAACGCTTCGCTGAATTTTCTCGCGAAACAAATGAACTTGGGAAATATCGCATTAGCGCAGCCAATGAATTGTGCAACGCTCTTATTGGTCAAGGTCATAGCGAGGCTGCTGAGATTGCCAGTTGGAAAGATCGAATCAATGAAGCTTGGGCTGACCTACTAGAACTTATAGACACACGTATTCAACTCTTGAAAACTGCTTGGGATTTACATAAATTTTTGGCAGATTGTCAAGTAAAATTAAAAATTCTATTAAATACTTTTCCATAATTATTTACTAGTGGATATTAAACAATTAAAATTCCACCTTTTCTTATACATGACTGTCGTGGAGCTGTGGCGCGGTGATTAAAACACTCTACTTTCAACCACTAAGTTTGAGCCCATCTTTACGCACTTCGATTTAAGCAACACAGTAGTGTCTTTAATCCTGAAACATCCGTTGGCTCAAGCTCAGTTGCAGAAATCTTTACCTGATAAATAGACGAGTTAATTATATGACTCGACGAATTATTCACATCCACCAAGTGTTTCATATTTTTTCAAAAATAAGGTTTGTTACTAAATAGCTGTATTATATTTATAATCTACATAATAAACTAAATGTGGATAATATGATCCAGCTTTTAAAAATTCAATACTGTCCAAGTAATAGACTGATTAATAAACACGAAATTAAATTTACTATATCTATCTGTTCCAGTTCCTTTGTGGGATGGAACTCAGGACTTTCAGTTCTCGCAGTATCTACATAACTTTCGAACTACTAAATTAATGCTCAATAGTTTACACGTTTAGCCTCAGTCGATTAGCTCTATTGCGTGACCATCGTCTATTGCCATTGTTAGCTTGTTTCTCGTCCAATATGGTTCTGTGTTTTTCTGCAATTTTCTTGATTAGTCCAATACATAATCCTAGGCAGTAATCGTTAGTCATCCTCAGCTAGGGTCACATTTTATCTTCTCCCTACTTTTCCTTTTTCCATAATCTAAAACGGTTCTTTTTATAACGTGCCAATTCACTGTCAACTGCGTATCTCTAAAAACCGTTAACCTATTCTTTAGATACATTGTTGCCATCTCAAGAATATTTTCTTACTTTACTTGATGTGCTGAACAGTACATTCGCAAAGTTGCCACACAGGACAACAAAATTTACCAAACTCTATTTATTTTATAGGATGTTCTGGATCGTATTGTTGATAAAGTTGGAAGTATTCCAGAAGAAGTCGGACGTGATGCTAAGGCTGTTGCCGCGCTTCAACGCAAGCACCATACGTTTGAATGTGAACTAGCACGTCTTGGATCACGTGTAAGTAATTTTTTTCTGTTTGCTGTTTATCCAAACTTTCATTATACACTAGAGACGCTTTTCACATATCTGATCGTTCAGTTCTTCACATTGCTGTAACAATATTTTTTTCTTCTGCAAGTAAATAGTTACTTGATTAGCTTTCAGAGCGAACACTACACTGGGAGTAAATACAAGCAAGTTGTAAACCAGTCAGTCATAATCACTTTAGAGCCTGGTTATCATACGTATTAGTCCACGTCATCGTACCACACTAACATAGGAATGTTATAACAATGATATTAATAAGGAATAAACATGGAAAATATAGGTTACATGTATAAGCCAAAAAGTATCTATAGTGGAATACTACGACTTTATGTTTTAAAGGTATGGGTTATGAAAGCATGTTGATCAACACTATTGTATCTTGATTCTTGGATGTAATAAAAATAATAAGCTTCCCCTCAATATTTAAGAAATTAGTATTATCCTTTGTTGTCCAATAGGTGGAAGGGATCGTTGAAACAGCTAACGCCTTACTACCATCTTATGCAGCAGATAAAGAACGTCTTATTTGTGACCGTCGGGACGAGGTTATTCATGCATGGCGACAACTTCAGTGTGCTACAGAACAGCGTAAAATACACTTACATGATGCATCTGATGTTCATCGTTTCTTCTCTATGGTACGTGAACTCCGCTTATGGATGGAAACTATTCGCATGGAAATGACTACTAAAGAAAAGCCAAGGTTAGTCTTATGCCTCTTATTGTGACTAATTGTACTTTTCCGCATTATATAACTTTGTTTTAATAAATTTTTTTATTAGCCTACATTGATAAGTCCTCATTATTTCTGTACCTGGATTATGATTATGACCAAGTGAAAATTAATACTATCAGGTTTACCATGTTGTTAGTCAGTTCGGCTATTGGCTATGCTTCTAAATTCATCAGTTGACCACGTCTTAATCTTACTTTGTCACCAGTTGTCGTATTAGTACGGAGCTACACTCATCTGTCTCATTCAAATTACGTCAGCAACTGATTATATTCCTGTTTCACTACAAAAGTCTAGAGCAAGTTACTGTAGCTACTACTTTGATGAGTTGGCCTATCGAGATGAACCAATTGAGCCATTCTGGTTTTAAATAATCGTTCCTTCGGACCCCACTATGTCAGGCAAATGGGTTAGAAAACAGTAAACTCAACGCCCGGGGGTTAAGTCAGTCCACCGACTGTATAGGAATGTGGCATATCTCGTTTTTCTCCACAAATCTCTATCTCTGCTTTTAAAACTATAACAAGAAAAATCCTTCCACCGCATGGGTACATTGGAAGTGCTAACTGCTCTCATATTTCTAATATCATTTACTGAACTAGTTTATATTTGATTGGTAGTTGTAACATATATTCAAAAGCCATTAGTTATCGTTCCAAGTAGTTTGAATTGTAAAACTGTAACTAATATCGTTTTCGTATTTACTGAAAAATACTCCTACACATATAAATCGAGATATAATAGGTATTATATGCTTAAATAAGTTTTATTTCATCATTGGATGTTGTGGAGATTGGTAATTTTTTAGTTCTTCACCAGACTGACTAGTTAGACAACCACTAATAGTAATGAAGCATTATACTGCCGTTTATTTCTTTAGTATGGGACGCCCAACAGTGCACATCAGTGACCCCACCACGAATCGAACCAAAAACTTTCAGTCCTACCTGAGAACACACAATTTCTAGACCGACCATGTAGTCCGATATCTAATAATTTGTCCATCCAGCTTCAGTCAGTTCACGATGTTGTATCACTCGCAACATGATTGTATCGTAGGTGTTTTGTTGCAGCATAGTGGGTTTTTTTAAAATTAATTCTCGTCTAAAGAACAACTAGTTATTCGTCAGATAAATTATTTCACAATTGTTATACCTTCACGTAATTTATTCCTTTGGTGAATTTTCACAAAACAAGTACAACAGAGATTGTGATTTCATTTCATTTCACGTTCTTTAATTCCTCCACTCAAGCACAAATTTGTACACATAATTAAAATACTTTGTAATTGTAATGTTAGATGTAAAATGCGTATAGTCATTCAGCCTTAACAGGAAGTAACATTCATAATTATAAGTTCAGCTTATAGGTCGCCTGTAGCCCTCCTAGGGTTACTGCCGGTCCCAAGCCCGGGTAAAGGAGGAGGGTTGGGCATGGGGCTAGCACCCCCATCCCGTAAAAACCCAAACTTGCTAAAAAAACGCAAACCAGATTAAACAAGATAAACCATTTAAACTCTGCCCTGGGAGTGGAAGGATTGTTTATGACGCCTCATGATGAAAGCCGAAATTCTTCGGAAGTCATGAGGCCGATGCCCCCCCTTCTAACAACCAGAGCAAATATTTTTATAGGTACATGGAATGTTCGAACAATGTGGGAGAGCGGGAAGACAAATCAAATAGCTGCAGAAATGAAGAGATACAACTTGACAATACTCGGAATCAGCGAAACTCATTGGACTCAAGCTGGACAGAAAACATTAGCTTCGGGAGAGACGCTACTATACTCCGGCCACGAAGAGGAAAATGCTCCCCACACTCAAGGAGTTGCTCTGATGCTGTCCAAGGAGGCACGTAATGCACTTGTGGGATGGGAACCACATGGACCCAGGATCATCAAAGCATCTTTCAAAAGAATGAAGAGAGGGATTACAATGAATATTATCCAATGCTATGCACCAACCAACGACGCCAACGACGAAGACAAAGATCAGTTTTACGATAGACTGCAATCAATTATAGCAAAGTGTCGAGGAAAGGATCTGACAATACTGATGGGAGACCTCAACGCCAAATTCGGAATGGACAACACTGGATATGAAGAAATCATGGGACGACAGGGACTGGAAGATAGAAATGACAATGGTGAAAGATTTACAAACCTATGTGCCTTCAACAAAATGGTCATAGGTGGTACAATATTCGCCCACAAACGCATACACAAGGCTACATGGGTCTCACCGGATCATACTACTGAGAATCAAATCGATCATATATGTATCAATAGAAAATTTAAAAGATCAATGGAAGATGTAAGAACCAGGAGAGGAGCTGACATAGCTTCAGACCACCACCTAGTAGTTGCTAAAGTGAAACTGAAGCTAAAGAAGCAGTAGACAACTGGAGTGGCAGCAGTACAACGGTTCAATACAGGCTTTCTCCGAGACACTGACAAACTCAATGAATTCAAAATATCTCTCAACAACAGGTTCCAAGCCTTACAAGATCTACCGAAAGAAGAAGAAACCACTATGGAGGATAACTGGAAAGGAATCAAAGAAGCACTAACGTCAACGTGTCAGGAGGTTCTGGGCCGCAAGAAGCACCATTATAAGGAATGGATCTCCGGTGAGACATTGAGCAAAATTCAACAAAGGAGGAACAAGAAGATAGAAATCAACAACAGCCGAACAAGAGCAGAGAAAATCAAGGTTCAAGCTGAATACTCAGAAGCAAATAAGCAAGTAAAGAAGAGCATTAGAGCAGAAATACGTCGAAGGTCTTGCAACGACAGCGGAGAAGGCTGCAAGAGAAGGAAATATGAAACAGCTATACGACACAACGAAGAAACTGGCAGATAAACAATGGTAAACCAGAGCGACCGGTCAAGAACAAAGAAGGCAAGACACTCACTGAGATTCAAGAACAAAAGAATAGGTGGGTAGAACACTTTGAGGAACTTCTAAATAGGCCAGCTCCACCGAACCCACCGGACATTGAAGCAGCACCTACAGATCTCCCGATAGATGTCACTCCACCAACGATGGAAGAAATCAAGATGGCCATCAGGCAAATCAAAAGTGGGAAAGCAGCAGGACCTGACAATATACCAGCTGAAGCACTCAAGTCAGATATCGACCTAACAGCAAAGATATTCCACGTTTTATTCAAAAAGATCTGGGAAGAAGAACAAGTGCCGGCAGACTGGAAAGAAGGTTATCTTATCAAGATACCAAAGAAAGGAGATTTGAGCAAATGTGACAACTACAGAGGGATCACGCTACTGTCGATACCAGGGAAAATCTTTAACAGAGTATTGTTGAACAGAATGAAAGATTCAGTGGAGGCTCAACTTCGAGATCAACAAGCTGGTTTTCGTAAGGATCGGTCGTGCACGGACCAAATCGCAACACTACGGATCATCGTTGAACAATCAATTGAGTGGAACTGGTCCCTGTACATCAACTTCATTGATTATGAGAAGGCGTTTGATAGTGTAGATAGGAGAACACTATGGAAACTTCTTCGACACTACGGTGTACCAGAGAAACTCGTCAACATCATCCGGAACTCTTACGACGGAACACAGTGCAAAATTGTGCATGGAGGACAACTGACAACTGCATTTTCAGTGAGGACCGGAGTCAGACAAGGTTGCTTGCTGTCACCTTTTCTCTTCCTCCTAGTGGTCGACTGGATCATGAAGACCTCCACATCTGAGGGAATGTACGGGATTCAATGGACAAGTAGGATGCAACTCGATGATTTGGACTTCGCAGATGATCTAGCTCTTTTAGCACATACACACCAACAAATGCAAGCGAAGACAATCAGTGTAGCAACAACTTCAGCAGCAGTAGGGTTGAACATGCATAAGGGTAAGAGCAAGATTCTCAAATACAACACAGGGAGCACCAACCCAATTCAACTTGATGGGGAAACTCTGGAAGAGGTGGATACCTTCACATATCTGGAGAGCATCATCGATGAAAAAGGAGGGTCTGATGCAGATGTAAAGACAAGGGTTGGCAAGGCAAGGGCAGCATTCCTGCAGTTGAAAAACATCTGGAACTCAAAACAAATATCAACTAACCTCAAAGTCAGACTCTTCAATTCGAACGTGAAGACAGTCCTGCTGTATGGAGCTGAAACCTGGAGAATTACTGCAAACATCCTCAGACGGATACAGGTATTTATAAACAACTGCCTACGCAAGATACTGAATGTCCGTTGGCCGGAAACCATCAGCAACAACTTACTATGGGAGAGGACAAACCAACTTCCAGCCGAAGAGGAAATTAGGAAAAGACGGTGGAAATGGATAGGACATACACTACGCAAACCATCAGACTGCATCACAAGACAAGCATTGACATGGAATCCTGATGGGAAACGGAAAAGAGGAAGGCCAAAGAACACGTTGCGTCGAGAATTGGAAGCAGACATTAAAAGACTGGAAAGAAGGTTATCTTATCAAGATACCAAAGAAAGGAGATTTGAGCAAATGTGACAACTACAGAGGGATCACGCTACTGTCGATACCAGGGAAAATCTTTAACAGAGTATTGTTGAACAGAATGAAAGATTCAGTGGAGGCTCAACTTCGAGATCAACAAGCTGGTTTTCGTAAGGATCGGTCGTGCACGGACCAAATCGCAACACTACGGATCATCGTTGAACAATCAATTGAGTGGAACTGGTCCCTGTACATCAACTTCATTGATTATGAGAAGGCGTTTGATAGTGTAGATAGGAGAACACTATGGAAACTTCTTCGACACTACGGTGTACCAGAGAAACTCGTCAACATCATCCGGAACTCTTACGACGGAACACAGTGCAAAATTGTGCATGGAGGACAACTGACAACTGCATTTTCAGTGAGGACCGGAGTCAGACAAGGTTGCTTGCTGTCACCTTTTCTCTTCCTCCTAGTGGTCGACTGGATCATGAAGACCTCCACATCTGAGGGAATGTACGGGATTCAATGGACAAGTAGGATGCAACTCGATGATTTGGACTTCGCAGATGATCTAGCTCTTTTAGCACATACACACCAACAAATGCAAGCGAAGACAATCAGTGTAGCAACAACTTCAGCAGCAGTAGGGTTGAACATGCATAAGGGTAAGAGCAAGATTCTCAAATACAACACAGGGAGCACCAACCCAATTCAACTTGATGGGGAAACTCTGGAAGAGGTGGATACCTTCACATATCTGGAGAGCATCATCGATGAAAAAGGAGGGTCTGATGCAGATGTAAAGACAAGGGTTGGCAAGGCAAGGGCAGCATTCCTGCAGTTGAAAAACATCTGGAACTCAAAACAAATATCAACTAACCTCAAAGTCAGACTCTTCAATTCGAACGTGAAGACAGTCCTGCTGTATGGAGCTGAAACCTGGAGAATTACTGCAAACATCCTCAGACGGATACAGGTATTTATAAACAACTGCCTACGCAAGATACTGAATGTCCGTTGGCCGGAAACCATCAGCAACAACTTACTATGGGAGAGGACAAACCAACTTCCAGCCGAAGAGGAAATTAGGAAAAGACGGTGGAAATGGATAGGACATACACTACGCAAACCATCAGACTGCATCACAAGACAAGCATTGACATGGAATCCTGATGGGAAACGGAAAAGAGGAAGGCCAAAGAACACGTTGCGTCGAGAATTGGAAGCAGACATTAAAAGGATGAGCAGCAACTGGAAACAACTGGAAAGGATTGCTCAGGACAGAGTTAAATGGAGAACACTGGTGAGCGGCCTATGCTCCTCAGCGAGGAGTAACGGGCAGTAAGTAAGTAAGTAAGTTATAGGTCGCCTCATTCTACTATGTTTATTATTCTTGCTCTGCAAAAATTGTTTTTCAGTTTTATCACCTGTTTCTATGTTGTAATACATTGTTATTAACTTGTGTTACATATTCTAGGGATGTATCTGGAGTGGAGTTGCTAATGAACAGTCATCGTAGCTTAATGGCTGAAATAGATGCCCGAGAGGAGAATTTCAGTATTTGTTTAAGTTTAGGTCGTACTCTACTAAATCGTCGACATCCTCGAGAAGAAGAAGTTAGGAAAAAATGCATTCAGGTAACTTAATTTATTTAATTTTAACGAACTTATTCGCTTTTCGCTGTATTCTGTACTTATATGTCTCCTATTTTTGTATTCCCTTCAGCTGGTGACTGAAAAAATCCTTCTAAATGACCAATGGGCAGAACGATGGGAAACACTAGGTCTCCTTATGGAAGTATATCAGTTTGCCCGTGACGCTGAAATAGCAGATACTTGGCTTGTATCTCAAGAAGCTTATCTTAATAATACTGATTTGGGTGAAACGCTGGATGAAACTCTGGCACTGTTGAAAAAACATTTTGCTTTTGAACGTGCGGCCGCTACACAAGAAGACCGTTTCCGAGATCTAGAAAAACTTACAACTGTAAGTTTTAATAATCATTTCCTTAAACAAACATATGTAGTCTTTATAATAATAAGCAATTATTGTCTACCTTTAACCAGATTATTCTAATATTTTGTCGTATAACTCTCCAAATATTTATATTTTTAGCTTGAACTGAAGGCACGCGAAAGAACTCCAGAAACAGAAGCTGCCAAACAATTGGAAAAGGAAAGGAAGATAGCTGAAGCTGTTAAGGAATTTCAGCCTCCTCCATCTATCCCTGTACCTATACAGACACCCATTCCAGAATCGGATACATACGCTGTAGATATCAGAGATGCTGAGGCAGGCAGTCGTCTTCCAACAGTAACCACTCCGCGACATGGACGAGGCAGTTCTGATGTCGGTAAACCTGCTCCGCGTGACTTTGAAGGTGTCTTAACTCGTAAACACGAATGGGAAACAGGAACGAAGAAAGCTTCTTCTCGCTCGTGGCATGAGTTGTACTTTGTCCTCTCCGCGACGTCTTTCACACTTTCTGCCTATAAAGAACAAAAACACGCTAAGGAAAAACCTGGAGATTTATATCGCCATGAACTTCCTGTTAATCTAGTAGGCGCCTCCGCTGCTCCAGCTTACAACTATGCCAAGCGCCGTTTTGTGTTCCGTCTTAAACTTTCTAACGGAGGTGAATCCCTTTTCCAAGCACATTCTGAGGAAGATATGCACAATTGGGTCCAAGCTATTAATGCTGTAGCAACAAGTGCAGTTGGTCAACCAATGGAATCCTCTTCATCTGCTGGAGGACGGGCTGCCACGTTACCTTCTGGAGTTGCTCCTGAATCTCAAGTAACTAGTAGTTCATCTGCTAGTGGAAAGAAGAAATTTTTCACTTTAGGTCGTAAGAAGTAGTAGTTGATCTTCTCCTTGAATGTGCTTGTGATACTTTCGTTGAGCTAATAATATTAATAGAAGTAGTAGTAGTAGTAAGAATAGTAGTAAAGATGTTCATGACCAACCATCCTCCTTATCCATTATTATTCCAGCATCAAAGAAAGAAGATAGGCTCACTTACACAAAGTACACAAACAATTTACTTGATTTTTTGATTCATTTCGCTCTATACGTACATACGTGTGCGCTAATTTTCGTTTAATTTCTAAAAATATCCGCCTCATTTTTTTTGGTTTCGGAAAATTGTTTTTTTTTATAACTAAGTGTTCATTTTACCTCCGGTTTTCAACGCCGCCACAACACACAAATAAGTTCTCTCTAATCACCACATTGTTGCTGATACTGATGCTTTTGTTGTTGCTGTTGTTTTAACTTGGAGAAAGCGTTAAATATCCAATTGTATTTTATTAATAATAATCTTCAGTTTTAGGATATTATTATTATTATTATTATTGTTATAGTTATTCTATTTTATATTTTGTAAAGTTACTCTCATTGAATTAATCACCGAATTGTTGCTAATTCATTCATGTAATTGTTTGTTCGTTTATGTTTCCCCTTATTGTTTCACATCATTACTCCAGGCTTCACACGTTATACACACATACATATTACATATAAAATGCGTATTAACTTACGAATTACTGCCAATAGACAAATAATACGTGTGCATTTTTGCTTTCGACTTCTGTCATTATTTTTCATTGCTCCTTAACTGTTTAACAAAATATGATTTCATTTAGTTGAATCTCTCTTCCATATGTTCATCATTTGTGTCCATTCTCTCAAAACTAATCGAATTACACGATTCGTGTTGCATACCATTATATTGAATAGCTAATTTTCAGCCCATTAACAATTGTCTGCATGTTTAAGGGGCTCTTTTTTATAAGAAAAAATCCGTTGGTTTTTATTACCATTAATTCCTAATTACTGCTTTCTTCCTTTGGAGGGTAAAGACTCAGATAAAGGATTATTGACTGTCTCTAATTAATTAATTCTAACCATTAATTAATTTTTCAATATTAGCTAGCCACTATTGAGTTTATCCAATGACAATGAGAAAAAAAGCGTGCATACAACAACATCTTCCTATTAGTATCTTGTTTGTTATTAGTGTTGATGATGGAGATAGTGTTGTTGCCCTTTCTTTTTAATGCCTTCTATGTCCATGCTTTCTCTTAGATCCTTTCTTTTCTGTTATTGTCATTGTTTTACTAATTCAACAATTAATTAAGAGCTATCCATAAAACAATAAATACGCATAGCAATCTTTTGGTAGTTATCTGATTTTTTTTATTTAATGATTGTTGTAAGAATTGGTAGCCTGCTAAATCAAAAGTACCGGTAGTTGAAAACACAATGTGACTTATCTGATTGGTCTCAAACACTAATCGTCCCAATCTATAAGAAAGAACAGAAGTCCTCTTGTGACAGATACCGAGGAATCAGCTTAACGAATATAATGTTTAAAATATTAGCTTCAATAATTCTTCGACGTCTAACGAAAGCTTGTGAAGAGCAAACTCGAGAAAACCAAGGTGG
The DNA here is from genome assembly GCA_034768735.1 of Schistosoma mekongi. Taxonomy (NCBI): domain Eukaryota; kingdom Metazoa; phylum Platyhelminthes; class Trematoda; order Strigeidida; family Schistosomatidae; genus Schistosoma; species Schistosoma mekongi. The sequence goes on along the minus strand of CM068309.1, from coordinate 26,490,295 downwards.
TTTCAGACCTATACGTGGTTGTATAGACCAAATATTCACACTTCGGCATGTTCTTGAACATTGGCACACTTTTAGATGCCCAACAATAGTTGTATTCCTTGACCTTAAAGCAGCGTTTGACTCTATCGATCGTAAGGTTATGTGTCAATGTCTGTCATTGAAAGGTGTACCAGAGAAGTACATTAACCTTATACAAGCTCTCTACTCGAACACTACATGTCGAGTCAGAACTTATGGCAGATTGTCGTCCGAACTGACTACCTCAAGTGGTGTTTGTCAAGGTTGTCCACTTTCCCCATTTTTATTTAATTTTATCATTAAGGATAGAGGATATTCGTAGGCTCCTAATATTCGATGATAGATGCTCCGAAACATTGTTCGTGTTCACTGGGACCACCGAGTAAGCAATACGTGGGTTAGGAATAGAGTACTAGGTGAGTATGGTAAATCTACTGATGAAGTAGTAAATCTTCATCAGCTGAAGTGATTAGGACATGTGTTACGTATACCTGACCACTGCCCACCTCGACGAGCAATGGTGTCTGGTGTGGGAGTAGGCTGGAAGAAAACTAGGGGCGGCCAAACCAAAACATGGCACCAGTCCATGAAGTGATTGGCAATTGAACTGAACCAGATTACTAGGTGGAGACTACTTGGTTGAGGTCCGCGTGATGATCGTCACAAATGGTTAGAGACTAGGTGATATAGTTCAAAGTCGTTGGTAATGGCGCATGTGCATCCACACTTCACTGAATCATATTTTCTTAAATCTTATCTCTATTCCTGTCCATTAATACTGACTGTGTTACTACCTCCCCTACTCTGGGATTCGACAATTTAATCTCCATCTGCTAATCTGGGCATGGCAACTTGAACTGACGTACGCATATACCAAGTTCTACGTTGTAACTGACTGATTGACCCAGTGACAGCTGTTCACGAGTTTATGTTATCAACTTAACCCCCTCTCTCGAAAAAACCTGATTTGATATAAGAAGATATATCTTATCAGACAAAGCTGCCTGCTTATGTACAAAATATTAACACAAAAATAAATATGATTAATTAAGTGATTGGAGGGAAATCACTCATTTACCAATGAATTAACGCCTAATTGCCTTGCTAAATTTTTTCTGCATCATATCAGGGTAGATTTCAATGTTGCATTTACCAAGTTAACAAAAGAAAATTCAGTCTACTTTCGGAAACAAGATCAACAATAATTGTGGTATGAAGTGAATTCATTTCATTTACTGAGCCCTTATACTCTCTTATAAGTTAAGAATTGTATAAATAAGTGCAATGGTTTACAAGTATAATGTTGAGCATGATATGTATTTAAGTTACTAGTGGATAATAATTACACGTCCATTTTATAGATGGGCGGAATAAGTGGGTGAAATCATGACATAATAAATGGGCAAAGTGTGATTATATTATCCACCAAAAATTAAAGTGAAATAGTCGTAATATAGTTGAAGTTGATGCCTGAAATTTCGACTGAATAAACAGAGAACCAGTCACTATGGTAATACAAGTTGGACGAAGAATTCTTTGCATACATAGGTTCAGATTGATATATCAAATAGCTTAGTTTAAATGTCTGGCGTTATTCTGTCCGTTTATTACTCGGAAATTAGTATCAGGATTCACTGGGTATTCCGTGTTAGTGATGTGTAATCATAAGAAGCTGCTCAGCAGTCGTGTTCCGTTTTTCTATAGGTTCTTCGGTAAGTGTTCCGATGTACTTCCAGATAATGCCTTTTGCGTTCTTCCGGTGTACGTAAAGCTATAAATACTGGTAAATATATACATAAAACGAAGGGACTAAAAAAGCTGTTCACTCGAGTTACATTATCTGATAATGTTTGTCTTGTCTTAATTACTAAGTTGGCGTAAAGATCAAATCGATGCTAGCTCCTAGTCGATACCTGTACTGTACACTGTCATTTTAGATAAGAGTTAAGTGAAATAATCTTACAGTGATTTACTGTGGAAAATCTATTGTCGGTGAACATGAAAGGGCATTCATTATGTCCGAGCAGCTTATACTACGCTATCATGCGAATCTTCGGAACATAGTCAAGCTGCTTCAGAAAACAGGTATAATGAGGCTCATATGAAATTTTACAAAAGTTTCTGAAATGAAAGTATTCCCGCGTTCATTACTTGCTATATATGGGACATGAAATCCAACCACCTTTTCTCGTGACTTTTAAGCCCAAGTAAATTCGGCTTTGCTATTCACGCTTGCAAGTAAATTTTAAATTAGGGCGAGTTGTAATGCACCATTTAAGAAATTGGTCATGGACTTTATCTCATATAATGAAAATATCGTTAACTTAGTTCCAACCACCATTTTTTGCTACGTCTCTGAGATTAGTAATCTCAAGCTGTGCTAGAAAAATATCAGTCCAACTAATGAGAGAAGTTGGAATGTACTATATCTTAATGCAACTTATTCTGTAGACGATTTTTCTTCCAACTTTGTCATTCATTCTATATACATAAATGTTTAGTTTCTAGGATAAGCGGGAGTGTCAGACATTTTGCTAAATAATGTTGTGAAAAATTAGACCAAAATGAATAATAAAGGTGTTAAGAATACATAAGGTGTTTATGAAGGTTATAGGTCAGGAAGACAAAACAGGGATTATTGACAACATTTGTGTAAGGTAGAAAGAATACAAAATGTAATAGAATAACAGAGAACCAGTCACTATGGTAATACAAGTTGGACGAAGAATTCTTTGCATACATAGGTTCAGATTGATATATCAAATAGCTTAGTTTAAATGTCTGGCGTTATTCTGTCCGTTTATTACTCGGAAATTAGTATCAGGATTCACTGGGTATTCCGTGTTAGTGATGTGTAATCATAAGAAGCTGCTCAGCAGTCGTGTTCCGTTTTTCTATAGGTTCTTCGGTAAGTGTTCCGATGTACTTCCAGATAATGCCTTTTGCGTTCTTCCGGTGTACGTAAAGCTATAAATACTGGTAAATATATACATAAAACGAAGGGACTAAAAAGCTGTTCACTCGAGTTACATTATCTGATAATGTTTGTCTTGTCTTAATTACTAAGTTGGCGTAAAGATCAAATCGATGCTAGCTCCTAGTCGATACCTGTACTGTACACTGTCATTTTAGATAAGAGTTAAGTGAAATAATCTTACAGTGATTTACTGTGGAAAATCTATTGTCGGTGAACATGAAAGGGCATTCATTATGTCCGAGCAGCTTATACTACGCTATCATGCGAATCTTCGGAACATAGTCAAGCTGCTTCAGAAAACAGGTATAATGAGGCTCATATGAAATTTTACAAAAGTTTCTGAAATGAAAGTATTCCCGCGTTCATTACTTGCTATATATGGGACATGAAATCCAACCACCTTTTCTCGTGACTTTTAAGCCCAAGTAAATTCGGCTTTGCTATTCACGCTTGCAAGTAAATTTTAAATTAGGGCGAGTTGTAATGCACCATTTAAGAAATTGGTCATGGACTTTATCTCATATAATGAAAATATCGTTAACTTAGTTCCAACCACCATTTTTTTGCTACGTCTCTGAGATTAGTAATCTCAAGCTGTGCTAGAAAAATATCAGTCCAACTAATGAGAGAAGTTGGAATGTACTATATCTTAATGCAACTTATTCTGTAGACGATTTTTCTTCCAACTTTGTCATTCATTCTACATACAATGGAATGAAGAGATTGTATTTGTATGCGAACAATGTAGATGCTAAAAGCCCTCACAATCTCAGTGATTTGATAGTTATTTCTTCATAAATGACAGGATAATCTATATCTTCAGTTGATTGTTTAGTAGTATCAATTTGTTAGATACCTTTTAGTGAAGTTGATGAGATAGTTATTCTTACAAAACAAAAAACATTAATTTCTTAAAATTGTGTAGTCACAGTGCCTTTGTGGGTTCTTGCTTTATGGACAATCAATATAATACAGACATCTAAGTATAATTAAGTTGTTGATTGATATTACAGTTATTGATTACTTTTCAGCTTTAATTTGCCGTATTACGTTCAATTTAAGAAAACTAGAAACTACAATAAAACACTTGACTAATTATTTCAAGATTGAAGATGTTTGTTTGAATCATTCTTATCTTACTCATCTTATATCATAGTGTTTTGTATGTACTTTATAAGAGTGACAAATTGTTAATCTGTGTGAACAAATTGTTAACTGATAGTTAGGTTGACACCTATATTTTATTATCATAATTATGTAATCGTTTAGAGATTAAGATATTACAGTTATTAAATGTATACTGGAGTTTCTAATCATTTTATTTAATTGTTGTCATACACAGCTGGGTGGACAGTAAACTTATCTAAACTACAGTAACTACTTGATTTAACAAATTAATATTGATTGAATATGTCAAAGATTGATGTTGGCAAGGTACCATTAAAACCAGGGAGCACTGGACAGCTGTTTCGTTCTAGTGTGGAACTCTTCAGAAGTGCGCACCCCAGATTCCTCACAAGGAGCTTCAGGTTGACGGCGAACGCCTAACCATCTGCACCACTGGGTTGGTATCCAATGATAGAATTCCCACTTCCATTGATTTCTTTTATACACTATGTACAATAAAATTGTGTCGAAATACTTTTCTTAATGTAACAATAACCGATGATAAATTTGCCTATATGATACTACAGTCTATCGTACAACTGACCGTGCATTTCCATTCTTCATACTTCTGTGGTAATCACATTTGATACTGTTGGAACTACAATTAAATGAATTTGACAGATTTGAATATTACCAAGACCGTAATATTAATCAGCGTTCTACGTTTTTTTTGTAAACTTATTTGTTTATACCTTTATGGTTAGCATTATTCACGTATTTCTTAGCTTGTAAAAATAAACATTTTACATAGATTAATGTTGACTGTTTAAAATTTTACTCGAAACACTTAAAGAATACTCAAACAATTATCCATAAGATCGACTCCTAATTAATCCAATTCCTTTCATATAGTTTTTCAACAAAAAATTGAACATCGTTATTGAGATAGATGGATAATCTAAAGAGATTATCGTTCATTGATTATCTGGCAATAATTAGTAAAATAATCCTGAATTCACTGTTCCATTCATGTTCCAGTTTGGCAGTGGGCTATCACTGTCACTAAAATACCACTTGTATCGATTAACTACGAGTTATGAATTTTGATGGACTGCAATATTTTGAAGCCGGGATTTAAGAACATCATGATGAGTTTTGCTAAAAGTTTTTAATTAGGATAAACTTGTATATTCCCGTTGATTTGTTATAGACTGAAGATGGTCAGTCATTGTTGCTATATGTGCATTCTGAGCGGATTGCCTCGATATAGCGAATTTTTCACATGTGGTGAAAGCAGTGGTGTTAGACACGAAACGGACTAAGTTCGAATCCCAGTGTGAACATCAACATTTGGATGCAGGTACATCCAGCCGATGAGTCCCAAATAGGACGAAACGCGAGTCCTGGATTCCACTTGCCAGTTACAATCCAACTTATATAAAAGTTTTTAAGTTTGCATCGTTCATCTTGAAGATTGCAAAAGCTAGTGGGTTGGATTCTAGGTGTGAACATCACTTTTGTTATGCATTCAGACCCAGCTGATCATTTGCTTTATATTTTATGGTGCAGTCGTTTTGGTGTATTCGATCATTTTCACTTTGTTCATAGGTCTATCTATGTAAGATTTCACGAATACACTTAGAAGATCTACATGTATATATAAAATGGAGTGGCTCATTAGTTAACACATTTTGTTTTAATCTCTACGTGGTTGGTTCAAACTCCGTTTTACCTACATCGGTTTAACAATTTGGGTAGTATTATTAGCCCCCCTTCTCCACAATTAATTTATAGTTTAAACCTTAGTATATAAATTTCTACCGGATAAATGCTTTACATTACAATATGTTTTACACTGGATAATAAGCGAGTTCTGATCTCTTATTATTTATACCCAGTATTAGGTAGTTTTCTGTATTGTTCTGATCAACCCCTAGTGACCATCTCTTTGAAAGTTAGAGCATAATGCTTCATTCTATTTTAAAGATGTTCATTATTCTATATGACGACAGTTATCAGATAACTTCTCCTATAAACTTTCTTAATTAAAATCACTTGCATACAATCTCTCTATTAAAAACAGACCATATATGTTATACAAGTCTGATGAATGATTTCTCATGTTGATGTAAATTTTCATTAACAACTATATAAATATTTATTTGTATCAATTTGGAATATAATTAAGAGAAAGTTAACAACAGTGTACTTCTTGATGAGTTTATGAAAAAAAAAAGTTCATTGCCTATTTGATAATGATGAATTCTGTTGTAAAAGTTGTACTTTACAATGTTATCTATTTAATTTACACATCAGGTAATTGTAACTTATTAAAAAAAGAAATCAATATTGCTTTCATGTGATCTAACTGCTAACTAAATGATATTGTCTTACTGACTTACTTTTTTAACTGATAAGCTCAGTAATCATGAAAATAAACAATGAAAGTGATTCGAAGTAACTAAGTTTTGATCATCACTTTTTTGAAAAATTTATTGGTGATATTATTGATATGACTGATACTTAGTAGTTTGGATAGTAACGATAAGGTATTTAGATAGAGATTTATCAAACAGTATTTATTAATGTCTTATTTTTATAGACATTACTGCTGACAAAGTTTCATTCATCACATTGCAATCTAACCAATAATCTAAATGACTCGATATCGAGTATGTTATATTTCAAACCTAATCGCTTAATGGTAACATCGTAGAATGAAATTAAGTAATACTCATTTGAGTTCTATAATTTTTCAAAATTCCAGTTATGCCTTAATTACAAACGCTGACTAGTACGATGCCATAGTCAAGCTATGAGTTATTCCGACCACCTACCATACTAAGTCATATTTTTTGGCATCTACTTTATGTCCATCGAAATTCAATCAGTAGGATGTCACTAATAATTGTCATACAATGTTATTGATGAAATAGTTATATAAATATATCCTGATTGTCAGGATTTTCATTACATATTATCAATGTATCATCGGACATACCTTCTATGTAACACTAGTTTATTGACTGTCGTCTCTTACAGAATCCGTATGCTTTATCTGTAACTACATGGATAAAAATCGAATAAATATCGGAACATCCATATCATATATAAAGGAACTTATTTTGAGATACGTGCTGAACACAGTTAACCTTCAATGACTAGATACAAAAGAAAGTAAATGAAGTAGCAATGGGTTCTTCACTGCTGCCACTATCAGCCAATTTCTTCATGACCAGCGCTGAGACTAGTAATCCAGAGACAATAATCAACAAAGCAGTGTTTTACAAGTGCATTCATAATATGTGTAATTGATTGTAGGAATGGTCGTAGTAATAGTAGTAGTCGTTTTTCTTCTTCCATAATCAACATAACTCCACATGTAGCTCTCCTAGGGTTACTGCCGGTCCCAAGCCCGGGTAAAGGAGGAGGGTTGGACATGGGGCTAGCACCCCCATCCCGTAAAACCCAAACTTGCTAAAAAAACGCAAACCAGATTAAACAAGATAAACCATTTAAACCCTGCCACGAGAGTAGAAGGATTTATGACGCCTCATGATGAAAGCCGAGATTCTTCAGAAGTCATTAGGTCGATGCCCCCCCCCTTCTAACAACCAGAGCAAATATTTTTATAGGTACATGGAATGTTCGAACAATGTGGGAGAGCGGGAAGACAAATCAAATAGCTGCAGAAATGAAGAGATACAACTTGACAATACTCGGAATCAGCGAAACTCATTGGACTCAAGCTGGACAGAAAACATTAGCTTCGGGAGAGACGCTACTATACTCCGGCCACGAAGAGGAAAATGCTCCCCACACTCAAGGAGTTGCTCTGATGCTGTCCAAGGAGGCACGTAATGCACTTGTGGGATGGGAACCACATGGACCCAGGATCATCAAAGCATCTTTCAAAAGAATGAAGAGAGGGATTACAATGAATATTATCCAGTGTTATGCACCAACCAACGATTGCAAAGACAAGAACAAAGATCAGTTTTACGATAGACTGCATCAGTTATAGCAAAGTGTCGAGGAAAGGATCTGACAATACTGATGGGGGATCTAAACGCCAAAGTCGGAATGGACAACACTGGATATGAAGAAATCATGGGACGACAAGGACTGGGAGACAGAAATGACAATGGTGAAAGATTTACAAATCTATGTGCCTTCAACAAATTGGTCATAAGTTTAAATAATACTTCTGAATAATTCACTATATCGAGGCAATCTGCTTAGGATGCCCATAAGGCAAGAGAGACTAACCAGCTTCAGTCTATAAAAAATCAACGGGAATATACAAGTTCATCCTAATTAACTACTATCATTATTCAATTGGGATGGTCATTTTTGTAGAGATTGGTTATTTTATTTGATTAAATATATCACAGATTGATGTTGGCAGGATACCATTGAAGACCAGGGAGCACTGGACAACTGTTTCGTTCTATTGTGGAACTCGTCAGCAGTGTGCACCTCAGATTCCACACCAGGGGCTTCAGGTTGACGGCGAACGCCTAACCATCTACACTACTGGGTTGGCATCCAACGGTAGATATCCCACTTCCATACTAGGATGAAACAGCTGTCCAGTGCTCCCTGGTTTTCAATGGTACCCTGCCAACATCATTCTGTGATATATTCAATCAAATATTATTATTATTATTATTATTATTACTTTACCTCTCAGTATGTTGATGTGATATAACACTTTATCCATAGCTCCAATTATATTTAGAACAATTAACACAATAAGATAAAAATAAAGAAAGGATTTTTTACAATAGAAAGTTTTCTACATTCCGTAAAGCTTAAAATATAGTAGAACTATGCCGTATATTTGACCTCATACAAAATATGTAACAACTTAACCCATTCAACGGTTAACAGATATTTAAAGAAATCAAGATAAAAGTTGTTTTTCATTTAACTTGGAAAATATAAAACAATAAACAGCATACAGTAAGTAGTTGTTTGAATCAAAGGTTATTGTGGTAAAAATCATGTAAATATTATAATAACTGATGAATCCACTTATGTATTTGTTTTGCATTTCTTATGCAAACATACATGTTCAGTGTATAGATGAAATGGGATATAAATAGTTTCTCTAAAACTGTCTGGCATTTCATAAAACAGGATGCTCTTTTCTTGTGGATCAAGCATTTCACTGATTTCCGTAAGCGCTGCAAACCTGAGATAACTTTTGAATTGTTTTACTGTAAACATGGAACATTTGAAGTTCTATATGTTCCCCAATTACTAATTCACTATAGACATGATTCATAAATTGAGTTTTGGCTAATAGTCTGTGTAAATCTGTCTAAAAATGTTTAAGGATTAAGTAAACTGAAAAAGTAGATGACGAGTCTGATTTATGAAGACTTTCAAGGGCCATGTAATCAATAAAAATAAAGATAGAACAAATGTATTGGATAGTATGTGGATGGGAATAAGGTTGAATGGAATGGTAAATAAAACGAACTATCTTCATACTGATTAAACAAAGCTGAAACTAGTAATGAACATCATTTTTTTCAATTGTAGTTTTCTCTTTTTCCTCTAACTTCAATTTTATTTAGTGCTAATTAATGAATTAATTAATTTGTATGCTTTTGTTCTCCTTAAACTACGTTTTCATTTCATCTAAGTGACTTTTCACATTTGTTGATTGTTTTCTTCATATATCATTAAAGCTTTTAGAGTGAATGAGGTTAATCATCATTACAGAAGTGATATTTCATGGTTCCTGTAGAAAAAGCTTATAAGTTAAACAGTTTCACCCATTGATTATGACAGGAAGTGAATGAATTGAAAATTGATTACACAAGAATAAGTTTCTTTACTCAAGATTTTCATTCATACTCCTACATGATCCGAACAACTTTACTGAACAATCCTAAATATTGATTCGTCAAAGTCATAAGCCAAGAATTTTATCCTCTGATATTCTTGAGGTGATTGTCATACTTGATGTCAATTTGTATACTATCAGTTCAAATCCGATTCATAATAAGTTGTACTCAGTTTAATCAAATTAGTGATCAGCTGGTAAAAATGTAAAGTTTACTATTTTATTAAGATTTTGAACTAGTTAGCCAGTGGTTCGAATAACACAATGGTAACTGTAACAAACTGTGAAACTAGGTTATTCTCAATCGAATCCACCTAGGAGCATCAATATTGTCAAGGATTCTATGTACTTCTTGATGACAAATGGTATGTAGCACGAAACCTGGGTTCTATGTTTTTCTGTCGACGTTTTCCTAACCACGTAGGTACGAGAAAAATGTGGACAGTAACTGACATAAATCACTAATATTGTATTCTCGATACAATAATAAATTCAACATAAATAAACAAACAAACAAATACCTATGAAAAAAATGTAATCTTTGTTACATAATACACGTGTTTACCAAATTGAATAATATGACCTTTGTTGACTTTTATTTTGATAAAAAGGAAGATTAAAACGATTTTAACTACAAAATTAGAGAGAAAAGGTACACACACACACCCTGAATAGTGTAAGTCGAACTTTTGACAATAGACGAAACATTATTTAGAATCATCACATATTGACTATTATAATCGTTACATCTGATAATAATAATAATAATAATAATAATAATAATAATAATAATAACAATTATTATTATTATTATTATTATTATATCGGTTTCCATGTCTTTATTGAATTTGATCACATTGAAGGTGATATTATATGACATATTTTCAGTAAAGGTAAATGTTCAAATTTTATTATGTTAATAACTAACAAATAGTAATTAGCACCGTATGATAAACATTAAATGTTATATTCTACGTGTATAGGTTTTCAAGCTCATTAAAATTCACTTACGATTAAATCTGTGTAATAGCAACGACTAACTGCAGCATCAAACACATATTTGGTAGTAACTGACTTCAAGTTTCTAGACTATAACTCAATTGCCACTCCAGGTTACACTTAAGTTACTGCAGAAAGTTAGAAATAAGGATACAGCCAAAGCTTTGAACAACAGTAAAGAGAACGAATACATATATCGTTATAAATGGAGCATATTTCGAAGGGAGGAGGAGATCGATTTTTGTTATCAGTATACCAAAAACTTAAGACTAAATGTACTAAACGACGGCAATTCAATTACTTCCTAATAAAATCCACACTAAGTTGCAAAGTAACTACCCCCCCCCCTCCATAACTATTGAAAAGACATAATAAAGTATTTAATTTATTCCCCGCTCAATCTAATGACAGTGAGTAGAAAAATACTTGGATACGTTCATCGGCTTTAGAAAAATCTGTGAAAGTAACCACTCCGGATGTGAGTTTTGTGGCACTCGATTCGATGATACACGTGTCGTTTAGAAATCTGAAATGGAGATACTTTTAAGAATCTTTTTTTAGTTAATTTGGGTTAACGTTTTTCGAAGCAATACACTGAAGTTAGAAAACACCTATTGAGTCACGAAAATCAAATATATGGTCAGTGAAGCAATCTGTTTTTGAAGATTCCATTCTCAAAGTTGCCATGTATATTTGATTGACATAAACAGTTACTGTAGAGAACAACAAAAATTAAAACAAGTATAGGAATAGATTGTGATTCTTATTCGAAATGTCATTAATTAGATAGAGGAATATTTCCAGAATAAACAATAATCATATAAGGTGACTACGTAATAGAACAAATATTGAAAAGGAATCGCAATAAGGGAAAACATAAAAACAACAGTAATTCCGCTTCTTCTCCATGGTGGATGGGAAAGCATAGTATATAAGAAAATAACTAAGCAATTAGTAGTGTACTGTAAAGTTCTTGGTATGATAAGGTGTTGAACAAATTTCTTTTTTTTTCAAACATTATTATTATTACTCTGTGCAAATAGAAAAGACTTCAGTAATACATATGTGACAGAAATCCACATCTTTGTCACTTTACAATTCACACTGCACTAGACTTCGAAAGATAAATCCTTATTGATCATATAGTTGGTAGTGATACGATGTTCCTTTACTTAAGATGAATTTGTATTCTTAAACTTTCTCGGGTAAAATCCTTATTGAACAATTAATTTATGTTGCACCAGAGGAGCAGATGGATCGATAAATACGCTGTGATGAGGTAAATGAAACAATTAATCATTTGATTCATTTATAAATAATATATTTCATGATAATTTTAAAACCCCTTTCCAATATTTCACCCGGCAAACTAGTCTAAGCTTCTTCAGGGGAATTATCAGAATTTTATATTAGGTCAACCAATTAATCCACAATATCCACTTATGTAACATAAAAATTATTTGATACTGATAGCATGTTCAAATGTGCATAAACGTAAACGAAATTGATGTGTTTATGTATGTTATAGCGTTTATTCAATTTTAATTGTTAATGAGTAGAATGACAATTTATAGGTAGAATGAGTTCATCAATGATATGCACAATTAGAACCGTTTGTGTAAGTCAAATATACCGACGATTATAATGATTGACAGAAGTCAAACAGTGAGCGATATTGTTAAAATAACTGGAGATAAATTCCACCTACTGTTTGACTAAATAATAATTATTGTTATGGTCATTGCTGACCTAACTGGTAATAACGACAAGGTAGATAATAGCGATCAAGTTATTTTTTGTCAATCAACAGCTGTCGTGCAGAAGCTAACTATATTACATCTCTTTTATCCACACTATTTTTATTCGCATATATATACATAGATTCAGCTGTTAATCTTTCTTTATATACAGAGAAACGTTTCTGAAGTGTTGTAGCTTCATTGAAGTTTATTGTATGTTTCGTTTGAGATGATGAGCTGAGCATTTGTTATTGCTGGAAGCTAAAGTATGGATTCTTACTTTGTTGCCATAGTTTAGGGTTAATCAAGAAGAATGATTATAGCTTCGGAGCTGATTTTTGAGAATATTATTTCAGGTATTTTAATTGCACACTGATTCTATATATATATATATATCACATTCCCCTCATCCAAACCCCTTGTACTTTTCAGAATTACGGGCAATAGCTAATCCAATTCTAGATCAACAGAACATGCCGTTAGTTGAATGTGATAGAATTTAAATGTACCACATCCTTTTGAAGTACCTACTGATAATATTGTCTAGAAAGTTTCTGCGAGCTTTACGACCTAAGCTATCTAGCACTAAGAACTCAGTACTTCCAAACTCCTTTTCTTAGGCTTCAAGTATCCGTAGTTATCTTAGAACTATTCTCATAGTTTCATGCAGTTAAAGCATTAGGACCTGTTAATCAGTTGTTTCGAATAAGTCATTGCATTCTTAACTTTGTTAGTAATTGAGTGTCTAATAGAAATGATCCATCAAACTATAGTGCAGTCGTAGTTTACTTTAACTATTCCACTCACATAGCAAAATAGTGATCCTAAGTCTAATTTTTGTATTAACACCTTTAATAACGGCCAAATTCTACTCTTTATGATGTCCTTGATGAGATTAAATAACTGTCAATGTATCGGATGTGCTCATTAGCAGCTTCACCATTAATCGAACCCAGGACCTCGGGGCTTTGTTATGATTGCTTAAGCTTTAAGGCATTGAGTTGGTTGCTAATGGTTTATATTTGTAGCCACAGTTACTTTACAAATTTTCTTCAGTCTCAACTTCGAGTGCATATGTTGTTTTTTTCTATTCTACTAAAATAAATCCTACTAAGACTTACTTTCTCCAAGTTTCTATAAAATACCTACATGTTAATCGTAAACCAACCAATGACTGACTGCTACAAAACAACTCTAGGTAGAACTTGTAAGTAATTCATCATATACATGAAGGTCAATTAAATTCGATAAATAGGATTTTCATTAATATCAGGTCAAGGTCTGGGAGTAAATTAGAATTTACTATATCTTATGTAGTCGTTCCAGTATATGAAAATATCATATTTCTTCTTTCTAATTATAATGTATTAGCATTTTTCTGTGTATCATCAGAAATTTGAAATGTAGTTTGTGCTATATACCATTAGGCTTGACTGAAGAAGTGTGCTATTTAAAGTAATTACAATTTAATCCTTTAATAATTAACATGTATGTGCCTATGTCGAATTCATTCTCTCCACTTTTGCTTATAAAGAATGGATTATTTTCTTGTGTGACTGGTAACATAGAAAAGGATACTTCAGTCGAGAGTTTCATTAATTCAACCAACTGGAAAACTAAATAATTTTGAGGTTACTGTGTTTTGTGATCAGTAGTGTTTGACCATGAAGCTTGCACCGTATTACTAGACAACATTATCAAGACTCACTTTAAAAAAAGTAGCTTTATCGATTTCATTACTGTTGGTCAATAGCTTGTGCTGTCAACCTGGGACTTAATTGGCTGCCACCGGTATCTGAGTGCTTATTTTTGATTGCCTTCTGGGATCGAACATTTGACCTTAACCGTTGTGTATCCTTTTCTTATTGAGTGATATGATGGTCCAATTTCGGTAATATCGTCAATTCGTAAGTGACCAGAATCTGAGGCTTATTTTTGAATGTCTTCTAGTCTAAAATTATATTGAATGTGAAGATTTTGCTAGGTTATGGGCAACATCTGTTCCTGTTGGCTTTAATAATCAGTTTGCAATTTTAATGTTCTATAAGGCTGTTTATTTTAGACATGCTGTTAAGTAATTAAAATTTAAATGTAATTCATCCAAACTGCAATTCAGACACTTTTGATCTAATACATTGAAATAACCTGGGAATGTAACACAAATATAAAACCTACTTTTAATTAAACTCAGAATTATCCACTTGCTAATTTTTTACTGTTGAAGATCATCTACATTAGTAGGCGATCAACAACGACACAGTTACGAGCAACAACAGATCGAATTCTAAGTCATCAAAATAATCTATTTGCTAATTGTTAATAAATTTTAATAGATAACGACTTAATGAAGTATATGCCGATGATCTTCAGTAAGGCAATAAAAGCTTCATAACCAAACAAATCCTTCTATTGAGCTACAAATTTCCTTCATCTCAAAACTAAATCAATGAATAAAATGACATAATGTATGTTTAACCATATTCTTCTCAGCTATAAAGGTTCCAATAGCATGATGAATAGACTCGGTATATTCCAGATTATTTGTTCCATCATGACAATATATTTTTCTAAACTAATGAATGGAAGTAATTTATGGTCTTGAGTCTTAAGTATTTTATTCTTGGATCATTACTGTTATATTGAGGCAAATAATTGGGAATCACAATTTTTTGAATCTATTCTTTGTGCTATCAGGACTCTTATGTTTAAGCTGAATATGATTAAACATTCAGTAACTATGTTATTTACATTGATCAAATTGTAAGCTTTTCACAGACTCATTAAAAATCGTTATGCGTTTTCCTTCCTAAAATATTGTAACTACATTATGATCCTATTATCCCGAACTCTATATACAGCTCCCTAATTCAGTCTTTATTTTTTAATGATGCAATAAGAAGACGAATTTTATCAGAGCTATATGATGTATTTGCGCAATACATTGGGAATAATCTGATCACAAACACACATATGTTAAGGTACTTATATATGAAAAATAAAGGTCACTAGACAATTAAGAGTATAGGCTACGTAAACAAGGTTTATAAAGAGAGCATTGTAGGTCACACTCTATGAAGGTAGGTTGAGAGAAAGTACGAATTGTTTTTGAACACACAAGGGGGGGGTCAAAATCCTAGCTATACGGAAGTTCAATATCCCCCCTCTTGTGTGTTCAAAAACAATTCGTACTTTCTCTCAACCTACCTTCATAGAGTGTGACCTACAATGCTCTCTTTATAAACCTTGTTTACGTAGCCTATACTCTTAATTGTCTAGTGACCTTTATTTTTCATATATAAGTGCCTTAACATATGTGTGTTTGTGATCAGATTATTCCCAATGTATTGCGCAAATACATCATATAGCTCAGATAAAATTCGTCTTCTTATTGCATTATCAAAATTTATCAAGGGATAAATTGTTTTAAATTTCAGTCTTTATTGTATTTTATATTTCCTGTTATTAATTGGTGCAGTATTTAATACATTAAAGCCATTGATTTTACTCAGTAAATGACTTGGCTCCAACTCTCATCCACCAGTTTCTGTTCTTCCTATCCGTACCTCTGTGAATGGCTTTGGTCACTCAAGTGTCGTGCCAACAGATTATCGTCTTTATGCTTATCTGGTCTAAATCATAGTACAAGTGGTCTCACTGGCTCGTTTAGATGAAAGATCAGGTATTCATCTATTAGGCAACCTTGTATTTTGCCTACACATCAGCACCCCCCTCCAAGGTCACTTCATATACTATAACACAGAACCATATACAAAAGTGCATCAGAGAAAGTCATCGAATTTTGTAACACCTTGGTAATGATAATTCAGGATTGTAAACAGATGGGACCAACTTCCATGATACCAGGAATATCGCTGTATTGAATCAGTGTCACAAATGTCTTAGTAAAGAAAACGTTTATGCAAACACAACTGATAATGATGGGATGCATACGATTGTGTCGACTATAATAATACTTTAACTGGCATAATGTAAATTTAATCCACCAGTTATTTTAAATGTGATATCGAAAAGTGGCATTCGTTAGACTACCATTGAAAACAATGAAGTACGAGACTCTTCAGCAGAGCGAACACATGCTGCTACCGATGATCAAGCCGGGGACTTTTGAACTTCTAGGAGTAAGCTTAATTCCTAGACCGCCAAGACGTTGTACAATTGTTAATGTTCATAACTTCCCACACAATATATTGTGTGTTGAGTGAATTTAGGAATATCAACCACTGGGAGCCGGCTCAGTTTGTTAACGTGTTAGGCGGTTAAGTGGTATATCTTCCTTCTCCTTCGTAAATCATCGGCCTTAGTAGAGAAGTTATGTACTAGGACGCTTAACGTAGATTTGAAACACTTCTTGATTCTTTAGAATCCTACCGCGAACTCTAGAAAATGTCGAATTTCTTTAGATATGAATGGAAGGATTACATCCAGACTATGTCTACAAACAAAAAATCATCAGTCTTTTCATTTTATTCGCACGAACTTACCTTATAAGGTACATAGTGTCTAAAAGAATGGAATTATCTAATTTGAACATCATAAGTTGATATTCCGGTGGCTCTAAATGAATCCTGAGTGAGCGATGTAGGTTTTCAGTGTTTTTCTAGCCTTTAGAACTTTCTACAAGAATTTCCTGAGGGTTTTCAACATTCACTTGACGAGATATATGTTAAAACAGTGAAAATAATATCATACATACGCAAAAAAGCGATTAAGTTAGTGTGCTACTACTTTCTTAATAAAACAGTCAGTCCGTATTTCAAGGGTTTCATTTTACAATTCCGATTATTCTTATTTAAGTTTACTCTAAATTTCGACCAACATCTATGCCTATAAATTACTAGTTAGTTAGTACATTTCTGTAAACTGAAAATATGTCAAATGTTTATTCAACTGAAGTGAGATAACTGAACATTGTACATACTATTAAAACGTTTACTTATGTAATTAGGTCTGATTAATTCTTTTTGTTAGTTAAAATGAATTAATAAATAGTTTGCGTTATTTTTCAAAACTAATTAACGAAATATACACTAATCCACTTTTTGTAATTACTGGTAATTTAATAAATATTATACAGTAGTTCACCCAGTTTCACTGTAAACGTATAATGCAACATAACTCAAACAAGGAACCATTAAAATCTACCTACTTCTTTATATTGATATTCACAATAAGATTATAACCTAGTAGGCATCCCTTCAAACGCCAATACGTTGTCCTCCCCCCCCCCCAACAATCTAGACAGTATAAATAGCCACGAGTATGCAATCTCATCCAAAATATAAAATACTTGAAGGCAACCATTGGGTGACGAGCTCATTAGAACAGACTGATTTAGCAGATGTAGGAATAGTCGAAATACTTGAAATAAGCTTTGAAGATGCTACCCAGATCAACGATGAAAGCTTTAAAATTAAATAATCCAACTATACATTGCAAATAATCAATGTTAAAGATGTAAATATAACTAGTTATATTCAGACAAAATGAAACTACACATTCACCCTAAACTGTTTGTAACAACAAATAATCGCATACCATTAGGATATAACTTCATAATTATCTTTTTAACTGATAATGAATTTGTGTATCACTCTACGGGTAGATAAGACAGTTTAATGTAGACCATTTTTATGGATACTTCTCATATGTTAAAAATGTATTGGTGATGACTGTGTTAAATAGCATTGTTGCAACTTCACACGTATCAACCAATCTTTGATATTTTGAAGTATTAATCACTTTTCACCACATGTTAACTGATGTTCCAGGAACCTAAAGAAGATTGATTATCTTCGAGAACTGTTGTTCTGTAGACTTTTTTTAATCATTTTTGGTTGCATTCAAGGTGAGCACTTTATTCCTATTATTACTCAGTTCCTACTGCCCTATCCTCCCATTTGACATATTAACTGTTATTATATCATTTCTCATTGATGAACTATGGTTAGTCAGTTGTGTATACGTACTACGGTTCACACTCACTATTACTTCTGTTTTGTATAAATGTTAATTTCCTAATTGGTTGACTATGTGGTCAGGTTTTATGTATATATAAAGGAATATGTGAAATATAATATGATTCTGATTCTGTCTGGTTGATCTATTGTCTTGTTCTTCTATCTCCGGCTTGGGACTAAGTGGATATAGGGCAGACGCTCAGTCATCGACTAGGCACACCCACTAGACGTTTCGCTTTACCGATCAATTTTCTTTGCGTCATTGCACTAACACAGTTATCACCTGGATGCTTCCATGTAAATCAACAAAGAGAAAAAAATCAATTTTAAACATGCACACATTGATGCAAAACCAATGTTTTCACTATTTTAAATCAGAATTGTAATTTTTCACGTTCCAACATGCGTTATGAATGTCATATTTCATGAATTTGTTACTTCTGTACCTTATAGTAAAGATTTATTAACTTTAATGTTGTTGGTATTTTAGACTGAGTTGAACTAATCATCACTTATAACAATAGATACTAATAGTCAATAAATTATAAGTTATCCAGTGATTATGCACTAAATTAATTGGAATGGTGATATCAAATTCAACAATCTCTACAACACCCGGTTACAATCAATATCAGCTTACTAGTGACTAACTTCTGGAGGTAAATCTTGGAGTTCTAGTAAGAAGACATGACCAGTGGATCTCGGTCATATTGAATATGAGGAAGTTGCCCACCGATGGCAATGGATGAGGTCGCACAAATATACTGTTAATTGACTGAGTTAGAAATATCAACTGTTGAACACTGACCGGCTCAGTGGTCCAATGGTTAAACGTTCACCGCGAAGCCTGAAGGTCCTAGGCTCTGTCTCCTGGTGGGGTCGTGGATGTGCACTGTTGAAGAGTCCCCTACTGGGACGAAACAGCAGTCCACTACTTCATGGCTTTCAATGGTTCTCTAACTCAAATTGATCGATGATGTCGAATTCAAATTCACCAATCTCTACAGTACCCAAATATAATTGCGTTTCATAGACAAGCAGTACTCTTAATATTATCATTGAATGTTTCTTAAGATTGAACAGTTAATTGGTGAAGTTAAGAATTTACTTATAGAATTAATCCTTCAACCTCAAAAGAATAGACGTGACTATATATAACCACTGTCCAATTGACATAAACTAATATCATTGTATCCAGTATTTTCAGCCTATTTTACTTTCATTTAAAGGATATATACTGTATATATGGGATTGTAATTTTCACTGAAGATTTCAAGTTACGACTTGAAACATATTAATTTTTCATGCAGCATGTCAAGCCATGCTACAATGGACACAGTAGACAAGTGTAACTAATTCCATAAGCTTAAAATGAGATTACTAATAAGAATTACACTTTAATATGCATTATTTGTTAACTAAATAAGCTGTAAACTGACCGTGTTAGGTATAACAAATTTTGTGAATATTGAAAATGTTTCGGATAAGATTAGAAAGATGAAAGTGAAGGTCACCAAACAACCGATAATGTTTCATTGACTGTTGTTATACAAATTCACACAACATTATCTAAACCATAGTGTTGTAGTTAATAGCTACTCAATAAAGTCAATTCTGATAGAAAATATGAAACTTAACAACAATTTAGCTACATATGCCTATCTATTTAATTTATTAAGGAAACGGTTACATGATAACCATTCTACTTTGTATATGGTATCCATCACCTTACCATCTCATTTATAGTGTACCTCTAAAGACTAGTTGTGTCCACAATCCTACCACAGACCAAACCCAGGACTTTCAACTGATACAAATAACACTTTACTATCACTTAGTTGGTTTCCGTCTAATCTAATTCTAGTAACTTAAATAAGGCGCGAAAATAGTCTCACCTGCCCATCTATTTTCTCATTTTTAAAAATTATTATCAGACGATAATTGACATCAATATTCATCTATTGAAGTGAATGGGCTCAAATTCAACGTGGAAGATAATAAACATGAAAATTTAATGTCTGTCAGATATGTGCAAAAAATTCCTAAATAAATAACATGTAGGCGAAAAATATTGTTTCGTTAGTTAGATCTTCATCAGGTATTACTCTAATGTACAATAATACTTATAATTGAACCGAGGTGGCTTATGGAGACTGAATGACAATATTAATACGCAAATATGTGAAATGTTAAACCAATCAAGGCAAATTATGTGAGAATGGTGATAATGAAATTAACGGATTGCATCATGATTAGTAGAAGGTGCAAACTGATAGTCATAGGGCAGGTGTACTGGTAATGATAAGAACAATAAAAATAGCTTGAATAAAAATTTGAATACAGAAAACAGATTAAAACCTATTAAGACAAACCTATTAAAATAATAATCACCAAAATTAATTATATGAATTGACAGTTCCTACAAAAGAGATGGTAGAAAGAATAGGCGAAAGGGGCGGTAAGGGTAGGACAAAACGAAACAAAAGATGTACGTAGTTCATGGAATCATTTATTAAGTTTTATTTGGTCAAGGAAGAGCTAGGGATGTAACATATTTCTTCTGAATGCATAAAATAGAGTTGTTGCTTCGACTACACATGGTTTTTGACATATATGTTATATCTAAAATATATTTGAGCCAATCACAACATCTGGAAATTATAGTGTGTGACCAATTAGTGCCCGTATGCGTCTACCCAGAGACCACCAATTCCTTAAACCGAAATGAAGAACACAAGATGGACAAACCATCCAAACAGAGTCAGAATCCGAATCAGAATTATATTATATTTCATACATTCCTTTATACATACACAAAACTAGACAACACAACCAACCAATTTGGAATCTTACATTAATACAAAACATACGAGATTGTGGCCGTGAATGGGAGTAACTTGTGCACAACCAATTAAGTGTAATTAATAATAAAAGACAATATACTAACAGTAAATATGCTAAACGGGAGAATAGAGTAAGAGGAACGTAACAATGATAGAAATGAACTGTTTACACTACTCACAGTTAAAATAATTGAAATAATGTTCTAAAACACAGTTCTGAGAGTTCGTTACTCTTCTTTAGTCGTACAGCATAACAATATGTAATAGATAAATTCAGACCCCATTAGGAGGTTGTAGTAGTATACAGTATGTTGTTTTAAGTAACTCCATTCTTCCAATTACCTGCCCACTATCCATCTGTTAAACTAGAGTGTAGCTGAGGACATCTTTTGTTTGGCCTTTTCCAAACCATGCTGGAAGGTGTTCGCCCATTAGTTGATAAATTTGCGTGGCTGTACGCCCTATTCACCTTGCTGCGCAGAAGCAGCTGAATTTATATAAGCATATGGGAAGGCGGAATCCATGTAACTTTTCCTTAGTTCGAATGAACACAGATAGTTGACATGATAATGAGAGCAAAGCTTTGCTGCTCAGTGTCCTTTTTACTGCCGTCACTATTTTGTCAGAAAGAACTTCACTACTAACATCTCAGTTAAATATCAATTTCATCAATAAGGGTTTCTTGCTGACAGTTCATGTTACTGACTTTTATTTCCTACATTCATGTATTTCTTCACAAATGCTTTCGCATATACTATTTCAGTCAGGGTATTGTTAAGGAACTCTAATTCCGACTTTATGTAATCCGCTGAAGAGAACATTTTTGCCCTGTTAGTTAGGCATTTGACAAGATTTATCTTGTACCGGATTGGAATTACGCATTGAAGTCAGTATTGACTCACATTGGATTTCTTTCTCCATACACTTCTGTTTATCAATCCATCTCTCCGTCTGTTTAATCAACCGTCAAGGAAATACAATTTTTTATCACATTAGCGCCCATAGGAAAAAGTAACTGCTGGGTGTACACTGTTAAACTGCATTATTAATTCTTTTATGGATACATTCTGATCGACGATATTAAAAGTATCATCGGTGTAACAACAATAAAAGTGCAGTTTATTACTAATTTCCTTGAGAAGACCGTTCTCTAATTTTTCAAGGAAAAGTACGGTTAAGATGTGGACTTTTGTAAACCATGGTGGAAAGTGTTCATTCATTCGTTGGTTAAGTTGCTTGGTTGTATGCCCTATATAGCTTGACCCAAAAAAGGAGATGAATTAATATTGGCAGAAGTTAGAGACGAATTCAAATAATATATTCTAAATTGAAATAAGTTTGTTTGTAGAGAATGATATTAAGTTTCAATTAATCGAATTTACGGTGCGCACTGCTGAGTAGCCCCATACTAGGACGAAACACCTATTCAGTGCTCCTTGGTTTCAACAGTACTCAACAGTACGTCAATCATTGACAGATTCTATCAACTAATACTTATCCTTAGTTTGTATGAACCCTAATGATCGAGTAGAAAATGTAAGGTAAAGTTTTGATACGTAAAATATTCTTTTAATTACGTTATTTTCCTAAAATGTAACATTTGTTGTATATTCATTATGAATATTACTTAATACTATTCTTTATCTTATTTGATTGAATATATCACAGATTGATGTTGGCAGGGTACCATTAAAAAACAGGGAGCACTGGACAACTGTTTCGTTCTAGTGTGGAACGCCTCAGCAGTGTGCACCCCAGATTCCGCACCAGGGGCTTCAGGTTGATGTGAACGCCTAATCATCTTCACCACTGGGTCGATATCCAATCGTAGAATTCCCAGTTCCATCAATTTGTGATATATAGCGCGACGATCATCCATTGTCATCGGTGATAACGTTCTCACTCCCGACAAGTTTGAACTCCCGATTCCATCACAAATTGATGGAAGTAGGAATTCTATCATTGGATGCCGACCCAGTGGTGCAGATGGTTAGGCGTTCGCCGTCAACCTGAAGCCCCTGGTGAGGAATCTGGGGTGTGCAGTGATGAGGAGTTCCACACTAGGACGTAACAGCTGTCCAGTGCTCCCTAGTTTTAATGGTACCTTGCCAACATCAATCTTTGACATATTCAATTAAATAAAATAACCATCCCAACCGAACTATTCTTTACCTGTATTTGTGTGTGTGTATGTATGTATATATGGTGTTGCATTTTTTTAAAAAAATATGTGAAAAAATCTATTTTTAATTAAGTCGTAACGATTTCTTTTTCCAGATTTTTTCTAGCTCATTCACATATTGAAAATCTTTTTTTGTTGCCAAGACATAAATATTGATTGACTTTTATTTTTAGCTACAAGATATACACAATTTGCATGCGTTTTCTTAATACAGAGAGATAAAATATTTTATATGTAATGCAAGAAAAATAATTTATTTTTATTATTTAGTTGATTGAATTTGTCACAGATCAATGTTGGCAGGGTACTATTGAAAACCAGGGAACACTGGATAGCTGTTTCGTTTTAGTGTGGAACTTCTCACCAGTGCTCACCCCCAGATTCCGCCCCAGTAACTCCAAGTGGACGAACACCTAATCCACTGCACCACCGAGTCGGCATCTATTGGTAGATTTCCCCCTGCCACAAAAATAACCAACTAAACTGAACTATTTTTATTATATCGAGTTTACATATAGAAGCCTTATAGAAAATATCACCATGTTAAAGATGTATAACACCCAAAGTTTTAATGCATTATCAAGTAATCACAACAAGTTTACTGATCATATAACTCATACTGAATGAAATATTTGATCGTAAGTGACCATGAGAAATGAATAAACTCTATGTTTTGATGTAAGGTGGTCGGGAATAGTGAGTGGAAAACCCTGTTTGATCTGGATGTTATGGCAGATCCAATTCATCATCAAAGCTTACCTGGAATTTTAAAGCAATTGTTTCGCTCTACTGGAGATCAGGAGCGACCAAAACAACTCAGAGGTTATGCCTCAGATTGTCAAACTGGGTAACATGAGTTAGAATCTCATACATAACTCTCAATAGGGTTACTGGTAGGGTTTATTAGCTATTACAAATGCGAGATCTAGAAGGGTTTTCTCCTGACTGCTTCTTATCATTGAACAAAATATAGTCGCTGTGATATCGAGGCACCTAGATTAGTGGCTTCGTTGTAGCATAATTGATGCAATTCGATCGGCATTACGGACTAAGATAACGTTACATTGGACACTAATCAATGGATGGTGGATATATTCTATATGCTAGTGATTTAATTCTGGTGGTTTGACTAAACTAAGAATACTTATCTAAATCATATCATATGTTAAGTGACTGACTGTTATTCTATACCGGTTTCATATAATATAAATTATCTTGTTGTGACGTTCACTAAGTTAGCCATTATTTATAGTCTCGTGAAAAATTCTTACATTTCCAAAAACACTAATCAGAATACTAAAAGTTCAGGTGAATGGTTACAGGTACCTCTCATTATTTGATGTTTAAATAAAATATGGAAAACCATAATGTATCATAAATAGTAAATTCAGACAACAATATGCCTACAATATCATTTTAGCTCAAAATGAAGTGATACATTGGTAGTTAACTAACTGTATGTTGTCTATTAACAGTTGAAGATATAACAACCATCACACAGCTGAGTGAAAGCTTATAATTAGGATAATCTAAAGACAAAATGCAGCAACTAGCGTAAAACTAAGCAAAATAGTTCACAAAAGAAAAACTACCCATAGAACCTTTTCCTTTTATCACACATTCCCAGCAAAATTCAGTTATTATCAGTAATTCCTACAAAATGTCGGTAGATTTCAATCAAAATAAGGTAAACCATTTGTGGTATAATTTGGGTAACTTAAGTGAGAATATTTAGTTATCGTTGTGGACAACATTATTAGCGATCACTTCAAACAGATATGAGTATTTCGATTATTCTGATGAACTTGTTTCTCACTGGCTACCTTCACAAATCATGTTATGTTCATCTATTGCTTTACTTTATCTTTCTTCATTCTACCTCCAACCTTTGACTGATGTAACTATTGCTTATAGATTTTTAAACTGGGTCTATATGTATGTGTTTGTTGACTACTGATTAATCAGAATGTCATACTTCTGGAAACTCACTGGCATTTCCTTGATTCACAATTTTTGACATATTTCCGATCAAACTGTGTTACGTCTCGTGACACAGTTAATGACATGAATGTATGTCTATCCTGTGACTGCTAGTCACCAAGTAGGATTAAAGAAAGAGAACAGTTGAAGTCAACCACTAGACATATACATTATATTTTGCTCATTCATTTAGATACACACGAAAGCTAACCACACAGCGAACGAATAAGGAAAAGTAACATTCATGCAAAATAGTAAATTCAGACAACAATATGCCTACAATATCATTTTAGCTCAAAATGAAGTGATACATTGGTAGTTAACTAACTGTATGTTGTCTATTAACAGTTGAAGATATAACAACCATCACACAGCTGAGTGAAAGCTTATAATTAGGATAATCTAAAGACAAAATGCAGCAACTAGCGTAAAACTAAGCAAAATAGTTCACAAAAGAAAAACTACCCATAGAACCTTTTCCTTTTATCACACATTCCCAGCAAAATTCAGTTATTATCAGTAATTCCTACAAAATGTCGGTAGATTTCAATCAAAATAAGGTAAACCATTTGTGGTATAATTTGGGTAACTTAAGTGAGAATATTTAGTTATCGTTGTGGACAACATTATTAGCGATCACTTCAAACAGATATGAGTATTTCGATTATTCTGATGAACTTGTTTCTCACTGGCTACCTTCACAAATCATGTTATGTTCATCTATTGCTTTACTTTATCTTTCTTCATTCTACCTCCAACCTTTGACTGATGTAACTATTGCTTATAGATTTTTAAACTGGGTCTATATGTATGTGTTTGTTGACTACTGATTAATCAGAATGTCATACTTCTGGAAACTCACTGGCATTTCCTTGATTCACAATTTTTGACATATTTCCGATCAAACTGTGTTACGTCTCGTGACACAGTTAATGACATGAATGTATGTCTATCCTGTGACTGCTAGTCACCAAGTAGGATTAAAGAAAGAGAACAGTTGAAGTCAACCACTAGACATATACATTATATTTTGCTCATTCATTTAGATACACACGAAAGCTAACCACACAGCGAACGAATAAGGAAAAGTAACATTCATGCAAAATAGTAACAATAATGACTGGAAACAGGTGGGGGGTAGAGGAGGACAATATACGTAGTTAATTATAGTTCATTGAATGAAAACGATATGATGACAGTTCATGGGTTCAATAGGGGGGTGGGTTAGGGCAAGAGAAATATAACAATAAGGGAAATAATATGGATTTATATGTACTCTAAATAAATGAAACCGTTTCATAAAATACAGTTCCAATAATTATTCTCCTTTAAACGCTCGGTATAGCAAATCGATGTTTATAATTTCCTCCATTTATTGATATAAATGATATAACATCATATGTTTTTGCTGCTAGTCAGTGTTCGTAAAATACTTAAGTATACAGGGCATCCACTTTGTCCAGCATAGTACATCTCACAGCCGGTGTGTTTCAGTTTTTAGATAACATTGAACTTATCTTTTTTAGCTGTCGGATCGTTCGTTTTGCAAAAGTGAAAAGAAGCGATTATATCGACTGGCTTGTAACATTGAATCTGAAGAGTCTTGAAGTTTCTGATAATTCTGAAATGTTTTTTATAATAGGGAGATTGATGTAGTCTCTGTCTTCTGTGGAACTATTTTATTATGGTATTTCTATCCACTACAGATTAATAATTCAATTTATTAGAAAATGAATTAGGCTTAAATTACTCTGACTACAATGTCTTATCAATCCAAATGAATAGATGGATTGTTGTTGGACCAACCAATATAAAGTATTCTGCCAGTTTTGTTATTTTGTGAGAACTCCCTTCCAAATTTCAATGTAACTTAATGTCAGGTTATCAGCAACCTTTGTGACTTTCGTTGATGCAACACACCCAGCACTTTCAATCAATTTTTTATCAGTTTAGGTAATGAGCAATAAATAATCGAGTTCAATTTTCAATTGGGATTTCATTTCAAGTTCTAAAGTTTAATATATTGATTTTTTTACAAGTTATGTTAGGTTACACTAGACTAGCCAGAGTTATACCAGACGACTATCAATAATTCTGGCCTCATGAAATAAGATCTTTAGTAAAAACTGCACCCTAATATATATTCGGTACTTGATAACTAAATGCATAAAAGAATGATCGAAAGTGAAAGGCATGTTACACTTAGTAACCACTGTAATTGCTACAGATAACATGAGCCTTAAAATGCATATGATAAAATGTAGAAGCAGGCATAGACCGATATTTCGATATTTTACTTAAAAATATGGTACGACGAATACTAACTTATTGGTTACTGTTCATTTATTTTATTTAATATAATATATTTAGTTTATTGAACATGTCACAGATTAATGTCGTCAGGGTACCATTGAAAACCAGGTGTTCGCCGTCAACCTGAAGTCCCTGATGGAGAATCTGTAGTGCTCACTGCTGAGGAGCTCCACACTAGAACGAAACAGCTGTCCAGTGCTCCCTGATTTTCAATAGTACCATGCCAACATCAATATGTGATATTCCATTAACTAAATAACCAATCTTTACAAAGATAACCATCCCAACTGAACTATAATTTATTTGTTAATACACTATTAATTCACTTGAATAATTCTAAATAAGCTTTAATTAATATTTAAACTGGTTACCAATGTGAATGATTTAAATTCATGTTCACATTGAATGATTTACAGATTGCGAAAAATAAATTTCATCCGACTTAAATATTTGTTAGTTAACTATGTAATTATGAATACAATTTGTAATTGCTATGAACAAAATTTAACCTGATTAACTTAGCATCAACACCATTGGTGAGGGATTGGTAAAAAATAGTCGATATTAAATATTTATTCATACATAGAATGAAACCTGGAACATATCTGCATATATACAAGTTATTATAAGAAGTCAGAAATATTGGTAGTACAAAATGATTAAATATAAAATACAGAAACTAAGTGAAGACAAAATGTTATTTTGTCTATACCATTACAACAGATTCCGTGCCGTGTCACTCATTGTCTCAAACGTTTAGTTACGGTAAATGTTCATACTCAAACCAGTCAGTCTACACTTATTAATATGCCTCAGACAAATAGTCAGTAACTTGCTAAGCTATCACCATTTATTGACTTAGTTTCTCTTAGCTTTCTACCGACCTCCTCCTACACGAGTCAACATATTGCCTTGAGATAGGCGGTGTAGTATGTGAATATGTGCAAGTTTAGCAGAAGTTTCTACCGAAACAATTTATGTAAATGTAAACTGAGGTATATATTAATCTTTATCTAAGTTGGAAGCATACTGATCTACATTACTTTACAATACTTTGCTATCTTGACACTCCTGATTTACCAAGCACGAGATCGTATAAAACTAAGGGTCAGTTACAGAGGTTTGTAGAAAATGCATTCAACATAACCAATGAAGCCTTACAGAACAACTATTTAAACACAACAAAAGACGAGGCGAAACGTGTAGGAAGTTAGTCATAATTTAGTGAACAGACAATCAGTACAAATGTATACATTCACTAATAGTTCAATTAAATATTTATTCATACATAGAATGAAACCTGGAACATATCTGCATATATACAAGTTATTATAAGAAGTCAGAAATATTGGTAGTACAAAATGATTAAATATAAAATACAGAAACTAAGTGAAGACAAAATGTTATTTTGTCTATACCATTACAACAGATTCCGTGCCGTGTCACTCATTGTCTCAAACGTTTAGTTACGGTAAATGTTCATACTCAAACCAGTCAGTCTACACTTATTAATATGCCTCAGACAAATAGTCAGTAACTTGCTAAGCTATCACCATTTATTGACTTAGTTTCTCTTAGCTTTCTACCGACCTCCTCCTACACGAGTCAACATATTGCCTTGAGATAGGCGGTGTAGTATGTGAATATGTGCAAGTTTAGCAGAAGTTTCTACCGAAACAATTTATGTAAATGTAAACTGAGGTATATATTAATCTTTATCTAAGTTGGAAGCATACTGATCTACATTACTTTACAATACTTTGCTATCTTGACACTCCTGATTTACCAAGCACGAGATCGTATAAAACTAAGGGTCAGTTACAGAGGTTTGTAGAAAAATGCATTCAACATAACCAATGAAGCCTTACAGAACAACTATTTAAACACAACAAAAGACGAGGCGAAACGTGTAGGAAGTTAGTCATAATTTAGTGAACAGACAATCAGTACAAATGTATACATTCACTAATAGTTCAATTAAATATTTACGGGCTGAAGCAGAGGTATGATATTCTCAAAAATTTATTTCAGCATCAAGATAGAATAATTTTGACAAAAGTTATTTCTCTACATTACGGAAATCGTTGATGCTTAAGAATATACCAAATAATTTTAAAACAATACCTTCAACTAGTAAGTTGTACAATACGAGTTTTCATTAACCACTGAATAAATTTTCATTAATTCACCAAGCGAATTCAGAACAAACATCACCAGGATCATGGGATGCCAGGCTTACGGCTTCCATTGAAATCCACAGCGATCATTTCATCCTATCTGGAATTCATCAGCTGAACAAACTTATATCCCAGTTTTAAATTTGAAACTATGACTTTAGGTGAGTACTTTTATCTTGATGAACTAATGAGTTTAGATAGTTAATGAATAAAGCGTTTGAAGTTCAATGTACTGACTTAGAGTTTCAGCTTAAGTGTCGATGTATGGATACATATATACCCGCTTGATAGGAAAAAATGCTGGTACCAAATCCTACTACTAGCTACTAATCAAATATGCTGTAATAAATTGATTAACAGTTATACTGAGACAATCCACTCATGGTTCACACAAAGTAACAGTAACCGATGAATTAAAGTATTAATATCAACAACCATAAATTAGAAATCTCACTAATATTTCCTCGTGCACTTCAAGAATTATGGCTCTACATGATAGTTGAATTTGGAAGAAAACTAATTAAATATCTTCATTTTCCATTGTTAAATCCAGGTCATGTAGAGTAAATTAACTATACAATGAATACTAATGTCCAAGGTTAGCAGGTGTACACTTAATTGTGATTTGAGTAAAATTAACGAATTTGATGTATTAGATTCAAAATTAGTAGATAAATGGTATTATGTTCTTCTTGAATTATCAAGTTCCTCTATTCAATCTAATATATTATCGAATGAATGAACTGTTGACAAAGTCTTAATCAATATGAGTGAGGGTTCAAACAGTACTTGGTTTATGTCTAAGCTTAATTCATAGTGCGAAAAATTTATTAATTCGAACTGCATGAGTGTTACGTAAGTTTCATTAAATTTCATTAAATTACTAAAATGCTACAAATTCAAAACTATGAAAATCACAGTTGAAATGTATTTGGATCTTCCCATTGATTTATTATGAACTGAAATTCATCAGTCTCTGTTACTATATGTGCATCCTTAGTGAATCGCGCGAAACGAACTGAGTTTGAATCCTAGTGTGAGCATTAACACTGGGATGCAGGCACATCCGGTTGATGAATCCCATATAGCACGAAACGCATATCCTAGACTCCAGCTATAATCCAAAATAAACATTAAAATCACATTTAAATTAGCTATAACTCTACAGACTTTAAATTTATTGAAGTAAGCCCAATGATTTAGTTGAGAAATGATTTATTTAGTTGATTGTTTACATTTTTGATTCAAATTTATACATTTGTCGCTTACCGGAATTAAGTAAACAAACCAATTCATTTAATTCTACGCAATGGATTTACATTAAAGCACAAACAGAATCAATAAGTGGGTAGATGTAGATGGATAGGTCGACCTATGGTAAAAGTGAATGATAGAATATGATAGAGTTCTCATAACACTGATTCATTACGATTGTGTATTGTTTACTTAAAAATAAATATAAAAGATGGATCGAATATAGATGTTTACATTGTGAAGTGGATATATTGAATCTTTAATTGTTTTTACCATTGTAAACCAAAGGGAATTCTTTAGAAGAGCCAAATAACGTCAAACGGTAGATTGG